>LR753585.1:125402-213497 GCA_902729485.2 Mus minutoides | reverse complement strand
ATATATATATAGTATAATAAACAAACTGTTTTAATGCATTATTCATTTTGTACCTTGTCTCCACCTTCTTTTTATACTCATAGAAAATTAAGTATAAAGACAGGTTCATAGCTGTTTCTAAACAATCTCCAAACATGAGCTAAGGGAGACTCTTGCCTACTTACCCCTGGCGACAGACGACATGCTCCTGAGGCCTTCCTGCAGAAGGTCTGAGCTGCTGCTGTTGTACCTCATGCTGGCAGTGATGTTGAAATGGAACTGGAGTCTGTCCTCAACAGCCCCCCACATCTCATCCACTTTTCCCCAGGATGAATCTGCAGAGGAACCTCCAAACACCCCAATGTGTTCCCAGCCCAGGTACCGCAGACTTTCCCGAAGCACCATGCTGATTTCCTGCTTGGGCGGCACAAGTGTCACGCAGGTGTCACACCAGAAGTGGTCCTTCAGGGCTGCCATTTGTCCAACGAAGTCAAACAATGGGATGTTCCACTCAGAGGCCAGTAAACCAATAACCTTGAAAGTGAACAAGAGAGAAGCTTTCTGTGACAGAGCTGACCCCACGCTCACACCGGGCATGGTGTCTGCAGAGAACTCAGGTTCAGGGAACCTGTGGGTTATTTCTGCAACTTTAATTTGTAGTGCAGGGACCTCAGGGGACAGGAATGATAAATGCAGAGTTTTTCAAGTCCTTGCTATACTCTAGTTCCTTCATTAAGAACGTTCATGTTCATTTCTATCTTTAGTTTTAAATGGAACAGTTTCCAAGTTGGTATTTTTATTGGTTGAGAGTTTTGTACATGCATAAAATGTGTTTCAATCAACATCCATTCCATCAGCTCCAATTTCTACCCCATCCCCCAACTATTCATCCCCAACCTCGTGAGAATTTTACTTTACTTTAATTTTTTAACCCACTAATTCCAGTCAGAACTGGTAGCATGTATGGGTATGGGTCCATCTACGGCAACACAGCCTCTCAGAGGCTGCGTGCGTGAACAAAACTAACTCTCCCTCACTCATCAGCCAACCAACAACTGACAATCTTTTCCCAGCTAGGAGTGGGGAATCCTGACCACCTTGCCCTCCATGCTTAGATTTTGCTTTGCCTGATCTTACACATGTCGTGTGATGCTCTTACAGCTGATATGAGCTCGTACGTGCAGCTTTCCTTCTGAGTTCTGAGAGCAGTGTTTGGTGGTAGCCACCCACAGTCTTCAGCTCCTGTTTTCAGTCCCCTTGGTGATCCCTGACCTTGGAAGGGAGGAGATGACTTGGATGTCCCACTGAGCACTCATTTAAGCTTCTGGAGTATCTCCATGGATACAGAAGGTCATTGTAAGGTCATGTGTGTCAATGACCTTACAAAAAGGTCATTGACACACATCTTACAAAAAACTTGAGAGACCTTTAAAGAAGTTAATGCCCCTCATGGGAGCTGAGTTATATAGAATAGCCCTGGAAAGCATCATACCCTATAGCATTTATAGATGTACATTTATAGGCATAAGGGAAGCAATCAATTACTTTTTTTTTACTTTCAAAACATAAATTTGGAATGAATTATCAAATGTGTGTGGGTTTTCAATCTCATGTCAATAAAGATTATAAAACAAAATGCATAAATGAACATAAGTAAGAGTAACATTCAATGCCTGGAGGAAAATAAAGAGTATTTTCTAGTCTGTATTTCAGAGGCATTTCATTGCTTGACCTCCTACAAAAACGAAACACATTCACATATAGACTCAAACAAATTCACGATAAATGGTGCGTTCCAAACTGAGGGATTACAGACAGGTAAGACAAAAGTGGAGGGCAAGCAGTGCCCGATACTTAGAACTGACCTTGAAGGAAGGGTAAGGTTTAGCTAACCAGAGAGATGTCAAATGCAGAGAGGAAGACATTTCACTGGACACCTGAGCGTCACAGCAACAATCACGGAATTCCTTAGCACTGGGGAGTGACGTCTCTTAGTCACCCTTACCATCCTCTCTCAGATGGTGCATCACCCTCCCTGTCCTCTCTCAGATGGTGCAACACCGAGGAGATTGACTAAGCTAATCTCATTAACCACAAACTGCACGTTTCCCTCATTTGCTGTAGCTTAGAACAATCTGTCATGCCGTAGACTCTCCAGCTTGCTATGTGCATCCCTGAATAATCTATTATACACACTAAAGGAAAGCCTCCTTTAACAATTGATAATGTTATATTTAAAAACAAGCCCTGGTGTCAGTCTCAAATTCTCCAAACCAAGTAGCCGACAACATAAGAAGCAATGAGTCAAACAAGCAGGAGGGGAAGGGCACGTGAACTAGTCATTCCTCGAAAGTCTTTAAAAACCATTAACTCTTGTAGTTACATGGTCTCAAAAAAATAAAAAAGAAAAAGAGAGAGAGAGAGAGAGAGAGAGAGAGAGAGAGAGAGAAGAGAAGAGAAGAGAAGAGAAGAGAAGAGAAGAGAAGAGAAGAGAAGAGAAGGAAAGGAAAGAAAGCTAAGACCTAGAGAGCAATTGCCCAGAGACTAATGAAACTATATAATATATACCCATCTGAAAATGTCCTTATATAATGCAGTACCATATACAATGAATATATGCAATTAAATTTTTAATCAAAAATGTAAAAAGTCATTAAGAAGAGATGAATGAAATTTGTGCCTTGATCTGTACGCTCACTCCTTTCAGTAGAAATCCAGACAACATTTTTAGAATACTCCGTACTCTACCTCTGCTGCTTCTGGGCACGCTGGTCCAAATAGGGCAGAAATGTGTTCTCTCTGGACCTGGTCGATGAAAACTGCAAGGGACTCCTTGGCGCTGCAGGTTGAATTGGCGTAAGTGAACTCCCAGCTCAAGTTCCCAAGACCCCCTGGCTCTGAGTTGAGCTTGTCCACAGCAGTCTGGACGCCTACCCTCAGCCTTTGAACACTAAATGGATGAGAGATACTCCAGGGGGCATGGAGCCCTACGGTGAGCTTAGCAGCCTCGAGACAAGTCACTAGCATGACAGCAATGAGCATCAAAACGAGAGACGGATGATCTGCACGGCTTCCCGCCGCAGCATAGAGCCTAGGTTCTAGTGGGGACTCAGAGCGTGTCCTGCAAGCCATGGATAGCATCTAACGAAGTATCATTATACAACTGTGGTAGGCTCAGCCTCTTGACCACTCGTACCCAGAACTTATATATGAGAGTGAAGAGTCCCCGAAGACCACAGCTTGCTTTCTGTTCAGTGTCACTAATTAACAGAAGCCAGCTCTTTCTCAGCAGGCCCTAACACAATACAGAGGCAGCAGAGCTACAGAAAACAGGCAGAGGTGGGGAGTCAAGAAGCCCCTGGATGTTGGCCCAATGACATCACTGATGACCTTTGTGCTGCTGGACAAGTCACATGACCCTATGTGATGCCATGGAGTTCACTCACATAGTAAGAGAGCCTGTGCTAGAATTCTAACTGCTCTTCATGTTAATTGCATGACCTGGCCATGGTTGGTGCAAGTCTTCTCCAAAGTGGTGTGGGGAAGATTACAAGCCATGTAAATCTAGTCTCTGATACAAGGCTGACATAAAAAGCCATTCCAGGAAAATTAGTTTTAGGGGCTGGGAAGATAGCTCAGTTGGTAGAGTGCTCACTCTGCATATGGGGGGAGATGGGGGGAGACCTTAGCTTCAACCCTCTGAACACACTATAAAAGTTGAGCATAAGATGCTTGCCTGTAATCCCGACTCAAGACAGGTAGGAACAGGAGATCTGTGGCTAGTCAGCCAGCCAGTCTAATTGAATCAGCGGAATACCCTGTCTCAAAAAAATAAGTTGAAGAGCAATTATGGAAGATATCTAATGACTTCCACATGCATGAACATGCATGCACAAACACAACACACCCAAATTAGATCTGATGATACTTATACTAGTAACAATGGAAGCACTTAGAACAGGTGAACTAATGTTACTAACCAGGCATGCCCTCTCTCTCTCACCTGGGCTTAGAGAAACATGGGTCAATAAATATTGACCTTCTCTCTATATAGATCATGGCAAGAAGATTGGGGTAGGGAGATAACCAGCTCTTTACTGTCTGACATATCAGAGGGATGACAAGGCTCTTAGGTCACAGCCATCCCAGATAAGATGGCCTAGACATTTCCCAGGCATATCCATTCTAAATGGTCAACTTCTCTCCTTCCATGGCTTTTAGTTGGGTAAAACCTGGTTACTCCCATTCATCTGATACTTAGATATTTTAGCGTAATAGTCTGCTATGATTCTGTTTCAAACCACCAGCCTCCTGACGGTGACAAGCACAGCTTCTAGGGCCCCACTCCAGACCTTCGGAAGCAGAATGTGCTCATGGAGCTCTGCGTTGGAGGTCCTCATTTATCTTAGATGTACTAGGTCTCAGTGACTAAAATTTTTTTTATTATTTATTATATGTAAGTACAGTGTAGCTGTCTTCAGACACACCCAAAGAGGGTGTCAGATCTGATTACGGATGGTTGTGAGCCACCATGTGGTTGCTGGGATTGAACTCAGTACCTTTGGAAGAGCAGTCAGTGTTCTTAACCACTGAGCCATCTCTCCAGCCCAGTGACTAAGATTTGAGAAGCCCCAATAGTCTGCACTAAGAGGAAGGAAAGAACGGCTGCTCATTGCTTCTCTCCTTTCAAATGTAATCCTTTAAAGACACTTAGCCCAGACCTGACTCAGATGGACAACACAAAACCCACAGAACATGGAGGTGACATCTCTCCTCCTAGAGTTAATGTGCAAAGTCTTGAACCCAATCAGCACCTCCTTCCTTGCAAATTCTTCCAATCCCTTGGCATCCTCTGCCTTGGGAAATTCAGATAGTACTGTGGCTTGGTTTCACATGAGTATAACACCATTCTTCTCAGACCGACTTTGTGTGGGTGCCATGAAGCCACATATTCAACCTAAGACCTCAATTTAGTAGGAATTCAGTAAAATTCAATGGGAAGGGTCGATCCACTCAAATTTTTATTCCAAGAGAAAGAGAGGCAGAAAAAAAGGAACTTAGCTTACCTGGAATGAGATGGCAAGTGAGAGAGACAGACAGTGGGATGCATGCATGGGCATCTCCTAGCCTATTATGGGGGAAGACATTGACTGCATGGAGCCTCTCTGTTTCTGTGTGCAGTGGGAATCTAGGAGAGACCTGTGAACTTGACAGTTTCTTGCCCTAAGATCCCAAAGACTCTATGGGATGGTATTCCAAGTGACAGGGGAGAGTTCTCTTTCAGACCTGGCTCACAGGTTTCCCCCAGGCATATGCCTGTGCTAACCAAGGAAAGTAGCTGCTGCCTGTCTGGGTTAATGAACCTCCAACTCCCCACTGGATCCATAGCAAGGGTTTGGGGAGCCAGAAGAGTTATGACCACTGGGGGAATCCCATGTCTTGGGTTTGCAACAGAACTATTTCCTCAGGATTCAAAGACCACTGCTTTAGAAACTATGTCCATCACTCCTGGAAGATGGAGGCTCAGGTGTTGGCTCTGACTGACAACTAATGGCAGAAAGGTCATGCTCCCGAAAGGCCCCACACAAAGAGGAGAAGAATCCTTCCCCACTCCGGAGGGCTCTGTCAGCTACCCCAGTATTCCACTCCTCTCATACCTACCACACCAGTTTCCACAAGAAATGTGTTTTTGACACCTATGCAGGGGCTTTTGGAGATCTGGGCCTCCTGGTCAATGCTTTCAATAGTTAAGATTTTCCCCAGCTGGCCTGGGCCTCCTGGTCAATGCTTTCAGTAGTTAAGATTTTCCCAGCTAGCCTCAGAATCCCAACTTAGTCCGCTGTGCTATCCTAAAATCCAGAATTCTAAATATTTACTTCATAGTCCTTGATTCTACTTCCGGGATTGTTGACCTGAAAACCACGGCACAGAGACTGTCAGAGGTTAGCAGAGGGGATAGGAAGCTGGCTGCTTGGGGATTGTGACAGCCAAACAAATTCAAGGATCCACAGTGGGGTGAGTGATTGCACACTACTTTCTTGTGACTTTAGATTTTCCAAGATCTTTTAAAAATATTTTTTGTTCAAGCATATATTATGCATTAAACATATTACTGCCTCCTCTCCTCCAAAAAAACCGTTTTCTTCTTTTTCTTGGCCAGTGGAAATTGAACTTAGGGCCTATGGTGTGATAGGTAAGTACTTTTCCATTGATCTACATCCCCGGCCTCTAAGACCTCTGGTGTGTGTGTGTGTGTGTGTGTGTGTGTGTGTGTGTGTGTGTGTGGTATGTGCATACATATGTGTTTGTGTGTTCATGCAGTCAGTGTGCATAGCATGCAGATGTGAGAGGAAGCCAGAGGGGGAATATCAGGTGCCTTCCTCTGCCATTTTTACCTGACTCCCCTGAGATGGGGTTTCCCACTGAACCTGTCCTCTGATCCCACTAGTTTCATTGGCTAGTGAGCTCTATGTATCTGCCTGTCTCTGTCCTCCAACAGGGTTACAAGCACATGCAGCCATGCTCAGTTTATTAGATGGGTGCTTGGGGTTTTGAACTAAGACACATTGCACATTAAGTACTCTTACCTACAAATCCGTATCCCCCATCCCCCACAAATTTCTCTCTCTCTCTCTCTCTCTCTCTCTCTCTCTCTCTCTCTCTCTCTCTCTCTCTCTCTCCCTTCCTTTCTTTCTTTCTTTTCCAATGTGTAGCCCTGGCTGTCCTGGAACTCACTCTGTAGACCAGGCTGGCCTCGAACTAAGATATCTGCCTGCCTCTGCCTCCCAAGTTGCTGGGATTAAAGGTGTGTGCCACCACTGCCCTTCTCTGGACACATATCCCAAACACTGAGCTAATCAACCATATCCCGATTCGTCATTCTCTGGTTATAACATGCTTTTGACTCATGAGAAAATGTTTCCCCATCTGTGCCAATTGAGAGAATTATGTGTCCTGTATTTGGCATCTGGCCCTTAGCTCTCTGCTGGACAGTCATAGAACGCCAGGCAGGATGTTGCTCCTGACTCCCCCACCCGCATCTGCCTCTTGTCTATGAACAACAGAGTGCCTCCCACTTCCTGGCATTTCCTCTCAATTCCAGCTAAAGGCCCTGAATTAGCCCTCTAGCCTGGCCCTCGGGGTGGCTCGCCCCATGCTGTAAGTTCAGGGAACCAGCGCTGTAAAGCAGAAGGCATTCTTAAGTACTTGGGAAGAGGGAGGCTGCTCCACCTCTAGGTCTACGGAGACACACAGGAGCTGAGCTCACACTGCCTCCCTCCTGTAGGAGGCAGTGCAGCAGAACATTTGTGAGTTTGGGCTGTGGGAGGAGACACAAGCTGGCTTGGACAAGTTAAACCCTCAACTGCCTTCTCTGTAATTAGCCAGGCTGACTTTATATGACCAGCAAAAGGGATGCTAGACATAAATCACCCAAAATAATGCCTAGTGCACATAGTGCGCCATAGTGCATAGATCAACAGCAATAAACAACAGAGTTTAACAAAGCACTGTATCTAAAGCCCAGATCATCATCTCTGTTAACTGGGTTATCCCATAGGGAAAAGCTGCCTGCCACTTCTGCAGAAGCCAGAGGGGCAGGTAAAGGGCATTGCTGGCACAGCTTCTAATGTATAGGCATAGGTAGTGATGATACATCACAGATAACAAGGCATGGGCTGGTCACCAGAAAGAAGAGAGAGAGCTCACGTAGGCAAGTTTCCATGTGTTATAAACATCAGCATGTATGACTGTTCTCTATGTATTGAGTCAAAGGACCTTTGGCTTCTTGTAAACAGCATTATCCCCAAACTATGCAATGCAAGACGCATTTGTCATTGGCATCTTTCTAACGGATGTATTTAAAAAGGGAAAGCCAACTGGGAAAAGTGCTTGCCACACAACCATGAGGCCCTGAGTTTGATCCTTCACTCCCACATGCTAGAAGGTGTGTGCTTTGACGGGTGCATATGACTCTAGCATGGTTAGGTTAAGATGGGTGAATCATGAGGCTCGAAGCCTGGCCACCCCAGCCCACCTGGGAAGCCTGAGGTCTTCCTGAAGAACAACACTCAAGATTGACCTCTGCCTCTACATGCATGTGCACACATACAGACACACAAGCAGCCCAACACACACACACACACACACACACACACACACACGTAAAAACACTAATTTGTATCCCAAATATTACTATTGCAACACATAATTAGCATTTGAAAACTTTTTTTCATAATATATTCCCCAAATTCAGTGTATTTTTTAATCTTTAGGTCTCAATTTAGGCTCACTTTATTACAAGTGCCTGGGACACACCTGTAGCTTCGGGCCACAGTCCTAGACGGTGAAGCTGTAAATCTTCTCTATGAACTGTCTCTCCTGGCCCCTGGGTGATAGCCACACTTCCTGTGAGTCTAGTTTGTGCTTCCCATATATTCCTTGGTATGGAGCCATCCACTGTAGTGTGCTCAACCTACCAGGGGTTACAATCCTTAAAGGAAACTGCTTAGTGATGGGTGAGGGCTCATGAACCTCGTCTGGATGAGGCTTCTTCTTGCTATTGTGCAAACACCATTCTAGTCAGCCCCCTGCACATCTTTGGGTAACACTTCGCACAAAAAATGAACAAGTGACCTCAAGATAATGCATGCCCAAGAGATTGCTGTCGGTGGCTGGAAATGAGAGAAATTAAGAGCTGCAGACACCGGGGTGTGGGTTCAGATTTCCTCTGGCCCTCTGTGAAGCCTCCCAATAAAATAGGGATAACTGGAGACCTGGAGTGGAGTTAAAGCACCTCATGGCATAACAAATTATCAAGAAGGAAGACCTGCAGGTAGAGAGCCTACCAAGAAGGTGTAGCTCATTGGCCCCTGCAGGTGTGTGGAGCAAGGCTGGGGGCGGGGCGTAAATGAGCTCAGCTCAGTAGCAGAAAGGCTGTCCATTCCTTTGAATGAAGGGCAACGGTGGTGGCCACTTTGACATATGGTTTCAATGGCTTATTGGGTCCTGCTGATGTAGAGCAAGGGCTCTTTCTTTCTTTCTTTCCTTCTTTCTTTCTTTCTTTCTTTCTTTCTTTCTTTCTTTCTTTTTCTTTTCAAGATTCACCTTATTTTATGTATATGAGTACACTGTAGCTGTCTTCAGACACACCGGAAGAGGGCATCAGATCCCATTACAGGTGTTTGTGAGCCATCATGTGGTTGCTGGGAATTGAACTCAGGACCCTTGGAAGAGCAGTCAGTGCTCTTAACCACTGAGCTATCTCGACAGCCTTTCTTTCTTTCTTTCTTTCTTTCTTTCTTTCTTTCTTTCTTTCTTTCTTTCTTCTTCCTTCCTTCCTTCCTTTGTCCTTCTTTCCTTTTCTTTCCTTCTTTCTATATTTCCTTCTTTTCATCCCAAATGTTACCCACCATCTTAGTCCACCCTCACAGAGTTCTTCATCCCATCCAGTCTCCACTTAGCCTCTGAAAAGGCAGTGCCCTCCCATATCCCACCACCCACCCTGATGCATCAAGTCTCTGCAAGATTAGGCCCATCCTCTCCCACTGAAGCCAGACATGCCATATCTCTGCTACATATATGCCAGGGCCCTCGGACCAGTCCTTGTATGCTCATTGGTTGGTGTCTCAGTCTCTGGGAGCTCCCAGCGGTCCTGGTTAGTTGACACGGTTGGTTTTCCTATGGAGTTGCCATCTCCTAGAGCAAGGGTTCTTAATGTTTATCAAGGGATCAATGGCAATTCTCAAGAGCACACAGGAGAATAAGGGAGTTGTAGAACTAATGGCATTGAACTACAGAGATGTGTTTGATATGTTTGCACTCTGGACCAAGATTACCTGAGCTCAGAGTTTGACCCTGAGGTTCTTCCAACTGTTGGCCATGTACTTTGAACACGTTCGTGGGCTTCTTACTACAAGAGGAATCTTTCATCTTCCTTCAAAGGGCAATAAGAGCTTCCTAGGGTTTCAGAGAGATTAGATGAGATGCTACAAAGCTCTCCGTGCAGGGCAGCCACTTGGCAAGTACTCCATTATATTCTCTCCTGCGAGTGTTGAGAGGGCCTCTTCAAGAATCTAAACTGAGGATGAAGCTATCCCTCAATTGCTGCCTTGAAAATGTACTTTGAGTGTCATTAGCCTTTTGAGCTATCAGATAAACAGTATGGTATGGAATTCCAATAGCCACTAGAGCCCTGGTAAGAGAAAGCCTGAGGGTACTTTGCCCCCTCCTTTCCATATCTCAGCGGAGGCCAAACTTCCGCGTCAATTCTGCCATGTGGGAAGCTAAAGTTCAGCCCTCACAGACCTCGCTGTGACAGCTGTACCTGCTAGTCCATGAACTCTGGGGCACACCACCCCAGCTCCTTCCTTTCTGGCCCGTCATTTCTTTGTTGACGTGAATTGTCTCTTCTACAGCTCTGACACTGTTTCTGTTTGCTCTTGGGCCATTCTGCCTGGCTTGGACAAGCATTCAGTCTAAGATCTTTCTTATCTATGTGTCCCACATCTCTCAGCCATTACAGGCTCCTCGTGTCATCGTTGTCTTCCGTCTCTCCTCCTCCCTCTTTCTCTTTGTCTTCTTTCTTCTTCCTTCGGTGCTGGGATCCCAATGCCCAGGGAGTTCTTGCCATTGACTTCCTCCCCAGCCCATGTCATCTTTGCTCTGGCCTAAACTACCTGAGAGAAGCATTATTTTGTGGAAATTCTACAATCTGAACCAAACAAAATATTCTAAAACAGAATCTTGAAACTTAAGAGCACTCTTTCTAGAATCTGAGACCAGAATCTTATTAAAAGAAGAAATTTCAGTTTTCATTTACGACTTATTAGATTCAGTATTGTGCAGAATCTTGAAATAACCTCTATAGTAAAAAAAAATAATTATTGCAGTGTTGGAAGAAAGTAAACATTTTAAATAACATGCAATGCCAGACTATTAAAGGACAACATGGTAATCACTGAATGCTACAAATTATTATACAATAACCTAAAATTATTTTAAAAATATGTTTGTCCTCCTTCCCCATACCATCATACCCTGATGTTCAAGGTATAAGATCTCTGGGAGGTGGCATGTCCTATCTGAGTTTTACTCTCTTGTCCGGGAAAATTGCAACTTTTGTCCACGTGATTTTGAGAGTCAAATGAAGTATTCATCATGGCGGTTGACTGCCATCTATTGATTTAAGTGTCTGAGACTCTTGGTGACAGTCGCGCCTCATAGGGATGAAGAGGTGGCTTGGAAGAGTCACAAACTAGAGAATGCTGCTGTGTGCACATGCCTGCTTTTCCCTGCCTTCAACTCCTGGGAAAAGCTGGTTTCTATTGGTGGAGTCCTCCTAGCTCCTAGCCTAAGAGTCAGAAAGCTAACAGTCCCTAGACTGTGTTACGGGAGTCTGGAATGTTAGCGCCCAACATTCCAGAGCTATGGTGTATTGAATATGTGGTTCCTTTGTCCCTAAGAAAAAGGGAGAGAAGGTACACAAAGGCTTTCAGGGCATCACATGAAGGACTGTATAAGAATCGAGGCTATTGGTCAGTCACCTCACCTCTCAAGATCCTCACCTGTGAATGGCCTAAAAGAATGAAGGTTTGCACCTTTGAGTGACTGCTGGATGGCCAAATTGAGAGGGATTTAAAAAACCATTGTATTCTAAAATGTATGGCTGTTGAGTGCAATAAAGAACCCTTGTCTAACCGTAGCGTTTTGAGGAGACATGCCAGAGACAGTGGTTCATCAAGAGATGATGTGGGGGCTGGGGAGATGGTTCAGTGGAAAGGCACTTGCTTGTCAGACACACAGCACACACATGTAGACAGAGAGACCTGCATATGATCCCTGAGCTTCTCAGGGTTGGAATGGGGAGATTTCCCACCAAGCCAGCTGAGTAGGTGGCCTAGCCAGAGAACTCTGGATTCAAGGGAGAAACTCTGTCTCAGTAAGTAAGGTGGAGGGCGATCAAGGAAAACACCAAATATCAGTGTGTGACGTCCACATGTGTGCAAACACACCTAGCAGGGGTACATACCATATACACATATGCAATATACATAATAATGCTAATATTATGTAATACATAATTTATATAAAATATAATGGTATATATTAAACAGTAATATAATATATATTATATGTACATATAATATACATACTAAGAAAGAGAGAGATAGTGTGGCCTGCTAGAGCATTATCGAGCCAGACTCTGTCCTTTTCACCATAGGTCAGCATATCACCTTTTGAAGTCTCTGATGCTCTTGAGGATAAAGTTAACTAATGAAGTTAAGTTAAGCCACTGATGGCTTAATCATGCCAATACTTATACTCACTTGGCTCATCCTGTTCAGACCCTGCGTGACTTTGAGTTAGGTCTATGTAAAGATGGCATGGTCAGTCAGTGGCAGGACTCCTGCTCAGCCAAAGCCTCCTTCTGGGACTTAGCTAACTGTCCAACATCTCCAAAAGCATGAGTTTACATCTAGGTCAAACTCGGCCATAACCAAAGCTATCCCTATACAGCCCCTGTAGGTAACCGAGTATCTGGTCCTATTCAAGGCACGGTTGGTGCAAACATGAATCTAGGGTGACCACAGAGCAATAGCAACCCCATATCACCTGACATATGAATACAGATTTTCAGGCTCCAGCTCCTGCTTACTGAATCAAAAAACCATGTTGTAAGATTCCCTCTGGGGGATTGTGACATGCACTAAAGTTTAGAAACCATGGCTTGGTGCATCTCACTCTCTAGAGAATGTGGTATCAGCAGGTGTTCAGTCGGTAGTTTGATGACCAGAATACCTTGGCTCTGGTCCAGTCTGGTAGCACTGATGCCAGAGGTTCTCACAGGACTCTCCAGAGCCACTTAGGAGCCCTTTTCTTTCTGGGCATAAGGAAACTTAGGTTGGGACTTTTTTAGGAAGAGATGACCTTTGAGATCCACTTTGAGGTCCCAGCACTTATGGCCTGGATGAAACTCTGGCCAGGGAAGACCCCTGAGTTATTAACTTGCTAAGCGCATACAGAATCAAGCAGGAAGTGGCACTAATGCCTGACTTTAATAGGCATTTGACTTTGGTCTCCTGACCAGGTACATTAAAGAATAAGCCTTTCTATACACTTCTACAGGCCCAGTACAGAGAAAGCGCTCAAACTTTACAGATCACCAGTGGCTAGCTATCCATTGACCAGAGGGACAGCATTACAGAGGGACCAAACACAGAGCTGGACATCTGTGACCTTGCCTCAGGCCTAGGTTGTCTGCTACCTGATTGTAAGGTTTTAGTGTCCTCTTGAATAGGGTTCGTTGTCCTCCCCTGAGAAGTAAAATCTTGCCTGGCCTAGAGAGCCTCTTATCTCTGTGATGATACCTTTGTGGTCTTAAATGATTTAGTAACCATGTCGTGGTGCACACCTTCCACATGGATAGAAGGAAGAAGATAGGCTGAGCTGTGAGGCAACAGCCGCTGGTGTCTCACTAGGGCCAGTACGGCTGCCTGGTCCCATGGCCCACACTCTCTGGTCCCATGGCCCACACTCTCTCTCTGGTCCCATGGCCCACACTCTCTCTCTGGTCCCATGGCCCATACTCTCTGGTCCCACGACCCACACTCTCTGGTCCATGGCCCACATTCTCTGGTCCCATGGCCCACACTCTCTGGGCACTCTGACTTGTCTTTTGACTCAGGCTCTGGGACTTCAGGATATCTCTGCTTGTTTCTTTGCTTTGGAATCCTGGAATATCCTGGCTTTCCTAGAAGGCTCATCTCCAAACACGAACTTCTACTCAGTCCAGATCTTAAAGCCACAGCCTGAGCCGCTATGAGTGACTTCCCCATTTCCTGAAGTGAAGGTGCACTCTCTCTGCCTTATTGTCCAATCTAGCCTCTTCCTGTCTCAGACCCCAAGATGGGGGGTGGGGTGAAGAAAACTCCTACGCAAAGCCATATGCACGCATGCCCCTTTCCCTGGAGTCTGGCCTTTGTAGAGTTCCACCCCATTCAATGGCAGCTTTCTGAGCCAACTGCTCGATTTTTTCTTCCCCCACTTAAGTCCATTGCCTAACAATCTCTTGTTTAACCTTTTGCCAAATTCTCCACTTCTGTCAGAGGTGACTCCGAGTGAGCAGGTAACTTCTACCTTTGCACCTCTATCGCAACAGGTCCAAAGGTTCCAGAGCAGCTGGCAGGACACTCAGAACAAGATCCTGTGGCTTCAGGTGCGCCAGGTCCTGGAGCGTAGAAAGGCAGAAGCAGCTGCATGTGGTGCTGATCAGAGCTAGCTGTAAGAGGAGCCATTCCTCAACCTAGCCACTGTGACCATTCTCAAGAGGTAAGCTGCCTTCTCTGGCCTGTGAACTAGAGGGAGTAGAGAGATATGGGGGAGAAGGTGGGTGTGCATTCATCTGCAACCTGACTAAAGCTCTTTCATAACAGGGGTAATAATCTCAGCTCACTTGTGTGGGAGGCAAAGAAAGACGTCAATTTGAAAGGAAAACATTTGAGCCACTTGAGTCTTAGAAGAGAAAAAAATCAAAAGAATTGGAAGAGAATGTGAATCCCACTTTTTAAAGGGCATAAAGCCTTTTGCAAAGGGTAAAGATGGAGCAAGGATGCAGGTTTCTTTTATCTTCCATTCAGAAATTCTTAGAGGAGCCACTTAACAATTGTTGATGTACCCGGAGGGAGGAAGGACTTCCGGGTTGTGACACTCTTAGGGTCTGGAAAGCATCCTAAGGGCAGGGTATGTGATGACATTTGGAGAATCTCCTGTAAGGGAAGTAGTACTAGCTTAGTAGTAGTATAGTGGTATAGCTATAGTTGACTTAGGTCAGTCTGTCTCTACGATCTGCTCCATAGTATAGAAATCTTGGGCGATGTCAGAATCCTCCCCATGTGGGAAATATTTAGAGTGTCATTACCATGCGGTGGAACTGGATAGAAAGACAAGACAGCAAGATCTTAGAATGGCCCAGCCCTTGGTGAAGCCGACACTTAGCTCTAGAGATCAATGATGTCAAAAACAACAATTAGACTAGTTGGTGTGCTCTAATCCTGCCATGGGAGATGGGATAAGACAGGACTTAGAAACCAGAGATAGATATCCTAGATAGACATCTGAGGCTTGGCATGCACTACCCCACCTGAGGTTTTCCTGGGGTTGGGGAGGGGGGAAGAAAAGTCTCCTGGGAAGCTGAGCTCCAAAATTAAACAAAGGCTAGAAGCACCTCTATCGGTCCTTCCCAAGGGGTCAGATCTGCAGGTCTCTGAGGTGTGGCACCGGTTTGCTTTTCCTGGTCTTTACAGCAGGGGTGGGTGGGGATGGGATGCTCTCTGCAGAAAGAAGGAATCCTAAGGTAGGCTAGCACTCTAGTGAAGAGCCGGTCTTCACCTTGAACTTCCTGTCAATCCTTGGAGGGATCAAGGCTGGGAAAATGCTACTTGATTCTGCCTGTCTGTGAGGTTGCAGCGGGAGTCGGGGAGAGGGAGGGACAGAACCTGTCATCTCCCTTTCAATTCTGAGACTGAGGTCTCCTTGTGTCCCTGGAGACCAGAACCTCAAACGGTGATCAGTTAAGACAACTGTGAACCCGGATAATGCTGAGGTGTAAGAGGGGTCACAGAACACATTTCATCCTTAAACTTGGAGGGGTGAGAGCCTGAGCTGAGCTGGTGTGTCTGCAGAAAGGGAGCCACTTCAACTGAATGGCTCTCTGCTCCCGTGGTTCCTGGCTTATTTATCTATTCTGTTGTCTCTGCGAGGTGCAGAGGTGCCTGGATTTTTTGAGTCAGGGAGGTCTGGGGACTGGCGAAAGGAGCTACACGGAGAAAGGGACAGTCGTGCTGCATCTGACCTAAGGGCGGAGGTCCCTCTAGCTGGACTTTCCTGTCCTGCGAACGCAGCGGGGAACAACGTCACCTCCGTTTCTCTGGCAGTGAACCCAGGGCCACCTCAACTCGTTTTCATTTGGATTTTCGTCTTGGAGAAGAGCTAGTGGGACCAGCGGGAGCAGGTGGACTGTGTTGATGCAAAGGTGGCTCGTGTTTCAGCCCCTGGGGATTGAGGTTAAAGGCTTTGAAAACCGGCTAGGGTAGCTTTGGATGTCTGTCTCCTCCTAGTCAAAAGCGCTTCCACTTTCAGTTGTGAAGGAGGAGAAAAAAAAGCCAAACCAGGAAGTGAAGTCCCCAGCACCAGCATGTCAGAAAGCCCGGCTGTGGCCTGGCTGGGACAGATCAGGGCAGGGCAGAAGTGGGGCCACTAGCCAGGCTGCCTGCCTGCCTGCCTGTCTGCATGGACGCTGTGAAGTCACCCTGCCCGCGGAGAAGCCCGGGGTGAGGAAGGGAGGACCGGGGCTTTCCTGCCAGCAAGAAGCCGGAGCCAGAAAGCCCCACTCGGAAGCTCCAAGGCGTGCGTGCGGCCCTTCCCAGGGTAAGGGATCTGGAGCCGGGTGTGATCCTAGGACAGGGCTCCTGCGCGCGTGACAGAGGCATCCCGAATCCCTCCTCCCTGCCCACTCCAGGAAGCTGCTTGGAATTCACAGCTCGCTGTGCCTCCACGTGTGCGCGCCATGCTCTCTCTGCCTGGGAGTGGAGGGCTCCTCTCCTCATCAGGAGGGGTGAGGGGAAGGAGGAAGAGGACACAGGGAGGGACTTTCTCTTCTCTAGGGGTGGAATACAAGCAGAGACCCTTTGGCAGACCCGAGCACGTGGCGGCGTAGCTCCCTGGGGTGGGCTGGGGGTTACTCCTGATTTTTCACGGAGTTTTGACTCCCTCTGATGGTAAGAGCTAAGGAATCAGTCCAAGGAGATGGAGATACAGGCCGAATGAAGCTGGGTCTCTTTTCAGAGCTATAAACACTGGTTGGATCTAAGATGCTCTTAAAGGGTTTGGGGAGCAAGAGCCTTGAAAAGGGGCTGCAGGGGCTGGGCTTTGATATCTCCTTGTGGTATCGCCCCTCCCCCTCCCCTTTGACAGTCTAATCTGAATGGCAGGATTGAATCTAAACTTCCTACTTACAGTTGATTGGTGCCTTGTAAGAGGCAGGGTCTAAAATAAAATAAAGCATTGGTCAGGTTTAAAAACTGGAGATAGAAGCAGTGGATTCTGACCCTGCCCTCTGTGTGCTCATGGCAGTTATTTCAGGTAATTTTAGAATTCACCTTGGAAGGAACAGTATAAAATCTTGTGAGCATCACTCGTGTGTCCGTCTCTACCGATGAAAGGCACAAAAGACTAAATAAAGCAATAGCTGTAAATGAAGGCGCTTTGAGAAAAGCAGGTAGCTTAGGCAGGCGAAGTAGCTGGTGTTTATGGGATATTGGTGTTGGAGACACTAGAAAAAAAATTGCAGCTCATGTAACCCAGAGAAGCATATTCAATTTAATTAAAAAAAAATACTGTCCAGATCAAACGAAATTTCAGCCAAGCTATATTATAATTTTATTTTGTTTTTTGAAATTGATTTTCACTTTATTTCTTAGGCAGGCGGGGCTGGCCATCTGCCTGTCTCAGCTGTCCAAGTGCTGGGATTATATACCTGGGTATATGCTAGTTCTTTAGGACAAGGACACCTTCCACAATATTAGTGTGCCTCTGTGCATCTCAGTGCTACGTCACAGTGAGGAGGCAGGTCCTGGGACAGTATGTTACAGAAGGGCAGAGAACTGAGTTCATTGCCAACAAATAGTAGATATCATATTTGAGCAAGACATTGTTTTGAGGTGGGTGGCTTCTCTACGTAATGGTTAAAAAAAAATAGTGTCAGAGAGGTGACACTACTTCCCCAGGTTCACAAGGCAAGCAGGTTGTCAGTTGTATTGGAACTATAAGCAGTCTGATGCTTTCAAAAATAAAATATTCACAGTTTTATTTTTAAAGCCCATTCTACACTCACTTTTAGGTTAAAGCCTTTCTTTGGATAGCCTAAGAATTGAGCTTGTAAAAAGATGTTCCTGTGTGACGTTCTGGATACCAGATTGAGCTCATATGGTCATCGCCTCTTTGAAATTTTTCTGGAACCAGGAATATGAAAATTCTGCTGGTGTTGGGAATACCATGCTTGGAATCTTGTGGGGACTTTTATTTTGAATTTCAATAAACCCTATAGAGCAGATTCTTGGTAGAAAAGTGAGGCTTAGAAAGAAAGACATGGATGGTTGGATGTGGAATCTGAACTTAGGCTCACTTCGTTCTGAGGGCAATCTGTTCTTCAATGAGACTCTTCTGATGAGTCTCCCTTCATGCGTGGGCCAAAGAATAAGAAACTGGCAGATGTTTACTCTTCTGAAAATCCTCCCAACTCAAATCTGTGAAGACAAAATGTAGAGAGACTAGTTGTCAGGGGCTGGGAGGACGGTGGGAGGGGCGGTGACTGCCTCACGCTCTCAGGGATTCCTCTCAGTGTGATGAAAATGTTTTGGAATTGAATAGACGAGACGGTGACACATCCTGGTGAATGTGCTAGAGGGTTCACTTTAGAATGTTTAATTTTTTTAAAAGGAAGTTCATCTTAAAAAAAGAACAAGAAGAGGAGGGAGCAACATCTTCCTCCTCCAGGCAGAAGAGCTCCCAGGCCCAAAATTAACAGCTTTTTAAAAATCACGAGTATATTACCTGTTACCCCGGCACTTACTTGTGCCGATGCACTGACTCTTGGCTGGGTGCAGCCAGAGGTGACTTTTGAGTCTGGCAGCACACGGTAAGCATGGTGTGACCCCAGCAGCAACCTCAGCCTCCACAGCTCATACCCCATTCTGTGGTCAGTACATCTGGGTCTGCCCTGAAGTTAGATCCAGGCCTTTAGTAGCCCTTCCCACTGGCATAGGGCTGGATTTTTCCTAGGTTCTACATTCCTGGTATGTGAATGAATAAATGAGTTGATAGGGTTTGGACGGTCATCCAGCCTGTATGCTGCTGTTATAGATCTCTTAGTCTGCCTGGGTCATTCTATTCTACGATGATGATGATGATGATGATGACGATGATAGGCTTTTGTGAGTGGCTTGTGGGAGATGAGGAGAAGGGAGTGGGGCTGAGTCAGAGATAGCCTTGTGTCTCCTCCAATTACAAATGCTGTGTTTAAATAGTAACAAGGACTTGTTAAGACATTTGTCTGTAAGAGGAACCAAGGTGATGGTGGCCCTATCTTTTGAGACATCTTCAACAAGTCATCTGATAGGGAGAAGTAAGGGTGTGAAAATGGAGGCAAAGAAAAATGAAGAAGAGAGAAAAGAGAAACTTTGTGTATGCAGATGCGTGTGTGTGTGTGTGTGTGTGTGTGTGTGTGTGTGTGTGTGTGTGAAGGTAAACATGTTTGCATGTGTGTGTGCAGGTAAGTTTGTGCAAGCGTGTGCGTAGACAGGTGTGCACATGCACCTGCATGCTGAGTACATCCTCTGGGGTTCTTCCACAGGTTCTCTCCACCTTCTCTTTGAGATCAGAGGTTCTCATCAGCCTGGATCTCAACAAGGAGACTGAGCGAGCTCCAGCAATCTACTGGTCCACACCCACCCACACCTGCCTTTCATTGTTTTGTTTTGTTTTTGTTTTTTTCTTCAGACCTGGGTTCTGAGAATCTCTCTTAGGTCCTCAGGCTTGTGCAGCCAAGACTCTACTGACTGAGCTGTGTCCCCAGGACTTGCCACATGCCCAATAGTGCACTAGGCATGAGAGCATTTTGCTTGGCACAGTTGATAGCAGCAGATTTGCAGTGATGTTGAGTAACTGTCCCTGGGGCCACCCGGCCAGTAAATGAGAGATCTGCTGCTCTGAAGTCTAGAAAAGCCATGACCTTGGAGGTTTGCCTCTGCCCAGGAGATTCCTGGCAGTCAAGCTCCATGCTTGCACTTCAGATCTGCTGATACTTGGCCATTGGCTCAGACAGGTAGTGTGAGAGCTGAGTCTGCAGGAGCCCAAGCAGGAAGGCCTCTTTCACAACCTCTTGCATCATCCACTCACTATCAAGCAGGAATGGTGAGGGCCCAGCACTTTGTCCGTTCTATCTTTTTACAGACCCTCTTATCAAATCTAAGGGACGGGTGATACTGCCTTTGCTTAACTCGTTCTCTCAAAATCAACTTGGTCAGCAAAAAGGTGGGGCTGTCCTTTTGGGGGGGGTGTTCCCCTTGACAAGTTTTTCTCTAGGGTGGGGCCACTGGACTGTGATTTGTTTGAAATCAGAACAGTAGATCAAGGTTACCTCTATCAACCTGCATGCCGGTGGGATTTGTCACTTCCTGCCACCACCCTGTGTGTGGCTCCACAAATATCCTAAGTGACTGAGTTAATAGGCTGTTGGCATTTGAATCAACAATGGTTGTCTTATTAAATACGACTTGGCTCAACTGGTCCAAGACTGTTACCACCATACCCCGAGTGACTGTGTATCTCTGGTGGTGCAGTGGTAGCCAAGAACACCGGATGCTATGCCACCCACCGATCCTCCCTGGAGGAGCCTTTATCTCTATTCTCTTTATCCATCTCCAGTAGAAATACCATTTCCCAGGGGGCAGTAGGAGTGAGAGGATGAGGGAAGAGCGCCATGGGTGAAGGTGAACAACGATGCTTCAGACACGTGCATGAAGAGTCACAAAGGATGCCGCTGTTAATGTACAAGCCATGCTCTTCAGAAGAATATCATTTCATTCCTCCTCTGGCAGCAGTCTCCCCCATCCCTATCCCTGGTTGCCTTGCACCTTTCTTCTTCTCCTTCCTACTTACATGCTAACGTTTACTCTGGAGGACAGTCGATTAGACACAGATAAGAACTGGCAAAGATGGTGTGATGGGTTGGGTGACTGCAACCCTGGTTAAAAACAGAGTGTGTGGGAGTCTTTCTGTCTGTCCATAAGCTCTGGGTGGATCG
Organism: Mus minutoides; assembly: GCA_902729485.2. Taxonomy (NCBI): domain Eukaryota; kingdom Metazoa; phylum Chordata; class Mammalia; order Rodentia; family Muridae; genus Mus; species Mus minutoides. The sequence goes on along the minus strand of LR753585.1, from coordinate 192,658 downwards.
CCATCTGTGATTGCACCTGGAAAAGAGACTGTTAACAGAAAGGCCACAGGATCAAGGATCACACATCTGAGGGTCTGTAGTGACCCAAGGGACTGGCTAATCCACAGGGCCTGTTCTTTCTCACCCTAGGTGGGTCTTTCTGTGAGTTTTTAACAGGACTTCCTTCTATGATGTTGTTGTCCTCTTCCGCTTGAAGATCTTTGTGACAAAGTCAAGATGTCATTTTTCTGACTGCCTAAGGACATTGGTGTGTGTGTGTGTGTGTGTGTGTGTGTGTGTGTTTCGGGACACCTCGGAGCAGGTCTCTGCCTGATTACATGGCTAAGATGAGGTGGTGGCCTGAAAACCTAGGTCCTCCTTAGTGGCTGGGACATTATCGACTGGCTCATAGGTCAGACCCTCCCAGCAGCCATTCTCAGCTTGCTTGGAATAATTCATTGCTCCCATGACTCCGCCTTTGCTCTGGATCCTTATCTGCCTGCTGCGGGAGATGAAGGAAAAAGTTTCCATCCCTAGAGCTGCAGTTTCAGGCTGCCTTGCTCAGTGGCCGAGGCATGCTTTGCACACTGGTAAAGGCTCCGGTGGAATGCTGTTCTGGGGAGGGAGAGCGGCACTGATGGAGGCAAAGCTGGGTGGCCATGGTCCGCACTGATCTGGGGGTGGAGCGCTGTACATCAGCTGCCTGAGTCAGAGGCAGGATAATCATCGTACGTATTAGTTTGTAGATAAAATATCAGTTTCAGATTGAGCAATCTATAGCAGCAGGTATATCCTTCCCAGCAGGAGCTACTGCAGCCTGTCCACCGAAGCTCAGACCTTCCTTCCTGTCGAGCCGAGTCTGCTCTGCTCATTCTGTTATGTTGCCGCCAGTCTTCCTCCATGCTACAGTGATCTGCGCAGTATTGGGGCTTGTCTTCGTACTCTTCTGTGGACAGCAACCCCGCTTAGCTAGTCACACAGTCAGTCACCCATGCTTGTAATCCTAGCACTCAGGAGGCTAAAGTGTAACTGTGAGTTCAAGGCCAACCTGGGCTACATGATAAGACCCTGTTTCTATGCCCAACCCCAAGGTATACACACAAAATAACAATTCCATGAAGGCAGGATTTCACAGCTGTACCTTCAGTATCAATAATAATTACCTGATCCTTGAAAAGTCTTTGACTGAATGATTCAATACCTAAAACTTTCTGGGAAGGTCTAATTTCTCATCTTCCCTCTGTCTTTGTATGGAGAGCATCACTTCAGAAGCACCAGTGCCTCTAAGACCCTAACAGTTGTTCACATGCATTTTCTATTGGGCAGTAGATCCTGGAGCTGCCTTCATATCAATTCATTTGAACCTGTTTGCCTACAAAGACTTCCATTGTACAGGAGTGCTGTTGTTTAATTACCAACCTAAACAGGTAAACTTTTCTGGACTTTTGTATTTGAAATAATCCTTTGGCTTTAATGATGTTAAACCTAGTATCTAACACTGCATGGGCATAGCTCTCACACTGTGCACATGCATCTGCTTAGTTTTTACGTCACAGCAATGGCCTGTTAGGGAGACCAGAAGCCATCCAAGGGATAAGTTACCTGCCCTGAGTAAGAGAAGATGCACACCAGGACTCATGGGCTCATTCGCCCAAATCCTTTTGGCTATTCTCCATGCAATGTTTCTAAAGCCCTCTGCTGAGTTGATATTTTTCTACAGAATAAATTGATGCTGGAATCGCTAGGGCAAAGGGCAAACATTTAAATTGTGGCAGAGGGCAACTCCTCCTCTTAAGAGGTTGCCTCAAATTTACATTCTGCAATTAACGTTGCTTTTGTATTCTTCTGTTTCTGCTGGTTTAATGGGAGAGAGGCAAGCAGGCACGTGTGTGTGTGTGTGTGTGTGTGTGTGTGTGTGTGTGTGTGTGTGTGTGTGTGTGTTGAAAAGCCTAACTGTCATTGAATGTGTTGCTCCCAGCTTTAGGACTCTGTGGCTGCACACAGGGTCGTGATGCCTCTGCCCTTGTTTGACTTTCTCTGACTTCAGTGTTTAGTGGGAGGAGTTAGCTCTTAGCCTATATTTAGGGTTTGGTACTTTCTCTGTGTTACCTTCCGTCAAGGCACGCCCTTTTAAGCGTTTTATGTAAGTGGGCTTGTTTCCATTTCTGGATTTTAGTTTACATGTCTTCTTGAGTTCTCTACCAGTGCTTAATCTGTCTCTATAATATCTCTCCTTTGTATTTATGCTTTTCATTTTGTTATATTTGAAGATGCTGATCCATCAACTTCCTTTATGGGAGCAAGTCAATAATCAGCTTTCTCTATTTTCTGAGTGAAAATAGAGAAATTCTATTTTCTAGCCCGTTATCCCAGTGCATTTATTATAAGTAAAGAAAATGTATTTTGACCTTAAATGCTATATGTTTACAACACCTACTAAGTGTGTTTTGTGATTATTTTACTAAATAGATGTGTATATGCAGTAACAGCTAGAAAACTTTCACAGCTCACTGTGAATATTTCAGCTGTGAACGTGTGTGCCCTGTCCCATTATTTTTTTTCAGAACTCTTTGAACTCTGATTTCACTTGTCTGGATGTTTTGACAAATAGTTGTCAGGTGACCAGGCAAAGCGTGCTGGTATGGGGTTGTGGCAGATACATAGGTTTAAGGAGACAGATTTCAACTACCTCCGATGTGTTTTCCATTCTCAAGCTCTCTGCTCTGACTCAGATCTGAAGTTGTTTCCTTGTTTAAACTTTTACATTTGTTATTTGTGTGTGCACTCACACACACCATGTGCACGGGGGAGGTCAGGTGATTTCTTCTGGGAATCATTTCTCTCCTTCCACCGTGTGGTTTCCAGGGCTTACTCTCAAGTTGTCAGCCTTGGTAGTAAATGTGCCTTTACCCTTCAGGCCATAGCACCGCCCCTAAACATTTTGCATTTACTCCTGTAAATGCTCTATTTTCCACGATGATTCTTTCAACACAGGGTCTCTCTGTGTAGCCCTGGCAGTCCTGGAACTCACTCTGTAGACCAGACTAACCTGGAACTCAGAGATCTGCCTGCCTCTGCCTCCCAAGTGCTGAATTTAAAGATATTCACCACCACCTCCTGACATTTTCCATGAATTTTAAAGTAGTTATTTGTATGACATATGGGAAACTTTGGCTTTCTGGTGTGCTGAGTTTCTCTGGCCACCTTATTGGACTGTGTCACAACTACAAAAGTAAACAGTCCTAATGGCCTCTATTTTCTTTTAAGTTTTCTGTTGTTGGTTTGCCACTTCCGCTCTGTTTGAGATAGGGAATCACTATGCTGCCCAACTCCTGGAGGATAATAATAATCAAATAATCTTCCTGATTCTGCCTCATGAGCATACACTATCAAGTTTTGTCTTGTTTTTAGTGAAAAATGATGCCACTCACTGTGTGTGATATGTACATGTTCACGTATTTGCATGTGCTGTAATGCACACACATGGATGCATGCAGAGGCCGACAGCAAGTGTCTTCCATCCCCTTCCTATCTATCTATCATCTATCTATCTATCTATCTATCTATCTATCTATCTATCTATCATCTATCTATCTATCTATCTATCTATCTATCTATCTATCTATCTATCCGAAGCAGGGTCCCTCACTGAAACTGGACCTTACTGATTCAGCTAGATTTGTTGTCAGTCAAATACCCAGAATCCTCCTGTCTCTGCTTCCCACAGTCACATGCAACTTTCCCTTTTCCTTGAGACATCTCTCAGGTGCTTAGAAACAGAGTTCACCTTCATTCACATTAATGAAGAGGCTATACCAGCCTTTTAGATACACTAATGATACTATTGGCTTTCAGTATTCTTTTAACCTTTAGCCATCGCTTTCTCTGGAAATACAGACTCTGTGGTTGAGGACTGAGAATGTGGTCCTCCTGAGTTGGAGGGAAATAACAATAAAGGATGAATGGGAAATGGGAAGCCCAGGTAGAACTTTGATACTCAGCATCCTAATGACCCCTTTGGAGTCATGGGGAGTTATAGGCATGTGACATAGTCTCTAGGAGACAAAATAATCAAACCACAGGATGGAATGATGTGTTAACTAATTGGATATGAGAACTGGGGGGGGGGGGGCTAGTCTCCATTTTAATGAGCTTTCACTCACCACTGGATGAGTCCATACATGTAACAAGAGAACAGAGAAACCAATTAAATCTAAGTGAACCTGGTTACTTTCTGGAATGTGGAATTTCTAAGTTTATAGTGATGAATATCATTTTTGTTTTTATTCATCATTTATTATATTGCAAATATCATAAATACAAATATTTATATATCATTACTTCATGTAAATAATTAGTTCTCCAGGCATAGAAAACAAAGATAGCTTGCCCTATCTTCTACAATTCTTAACACTCCAGTTACATAGTGATTGTCAACTAGACTTTGTACAAACAGTAAACCACAGACCACTTCTTTCCAGTTCCTCTGAGCCTGGAAAATGAGACTCAGTGTAACTGGTTTTTGTGTGTATTTTAAAGACACCCTTTCCACCACCTTCATACTCACTCGAACTTGTTATTTTACCAAAATATTGATGCGAGAGGATTCTTCTTAAGGTAGGCTGGAGTGAAGTCAGTGTGTATGTGTGTGTGTGTGTGTGTGTGTGTTGTATGTATGCATGTGGAAGCCAGAAGGCAATGTTGGGTGCCATTGCTCAAGTACCACATACCTTGCTTCTTGTTTTGTTTTACTCTTTTCCATTAGAAAGAAGAGTTGGAGTGCAGATTTTGAGTACTAGAGTTAGGGGAAAGAGTCAGAGGAAAATACCAAAAACATGGGTCTGGTCTGTCTGTCTATCTATCTATCTATCTATCTATCTATCTATCTATCTATCTATCTTATGCATCCATCCATCCATCCATCTATCTATCATCTATCAATCACCTGTTTATTTTTGAGACACAGCCTCTCACTGACCTGAAACTCACTAAGTGGCCTGGGTTGGCTTGCCCTTGAACTGTGAAGACCCACCTATTTCTGCTCCTTCGTCCTTAGCTGGATTGTGAGCATGCATAGCCATACCTAGCTTCCTTTTTAAAATTTTAATGTAGCATCTAAGATTTAGCTCAGGTGTTCATGTTTGTGCAGCGAGTACTCCAGCCACTCAGCTCTCTCTCCAACCCAGTTTCTTGTTGCTGTTTGTTCCTAAAAAACAAAAGAAAGAAACAAAAACCAGTGGCTCTCTATATAGCCCAGGATAGTCTTGAACTTGTAATCCTCTTGCTGTGGTTTACTAAACACTGGGATTATTACAGGTGTGTGCCATGGTGGTACCTGACTGGAGTGACTTTTTGGGGTCTAAGACTTGAAACTATTTAGAACAGGTTATCCTAACTGGAAGAGTAGTTAGTTTAGAGTTTGCTTTGGCATGGTATAGATACTGTAGGCACAGCAAGAAACAACATAAAAGCCCTTGTTCCTGTAAGGAGGTTCGCTCAGAAGAGGCAGTGGATTACAGGGGCTGGGCCTGTTTCAGATGATTGGGAGCATGCACAGCCTGCCCAACAGGCCCAAGCCCATGCTCACAATACCAGCACTAGCAGAGAATGTGGTCCATGAAGAGAAAGCAGCATTCAGGAGGGCAAGCAGAGATGGTTACGAGCAGGGCATAGGCCTGTTGGTCCCAGGAAGAGCTACAGGCAAGGAGATGAGCAGGGCCATAGGCTCAAGGTGAGACCCAGCTGAAAAGTGAGGTTCTGAGAACAGAACGGAGGCGAAACAAATACAATCAGGTTAGAATGATGATCTTTGTGTGGGTATGTGTTTGTCTCTGTGTGTGAATGCTTCATGTGTGCAGGTGCCTGCAGAGGTTCAAAGAGGGTGTCAGATCCTTGAAGCTGGACTCACAGGTGGTTTTGAGCCCTTCCAAACCCTGTAGGTGCAAGGATGACACTCAGGTCATCCACAAAGGCAGAACATGCTCTTAACCACTGAGCCATTTCTCCAGACCCCAAAATTCATTTAATTTAAAAAATTATTTTGCGGTGCTAGTGACCCAACCCAGACCTTGGCACACAAATATATTTTACAAGAAAGATACTTATCAAGGGAAAAATAAATAACCTATAGAGTTAACCCAAAAGATTCATAATAGCAAACCAGCCGCTGTTTGACTGATACTATCGAGCGGGTCCCTCAAGATCTCCATTCAAATGAAATGAAACTTAATGAATAAAGGTTGCGCCGACTCCATAAAGGGCTAACGTCCAAGAACCATTGGCTCGGGAGCTTGCAAGGAGGTCTGCAGCCAGGAGCTGTGTTTCTGTTAACTGCGCAGACACGGACGCTTTGGAAACTAGGAAATGGGTGCCTTTGCCTAAGGCTGTCAGCCACCGCACAGGAAGTGAGACACCGCCAGGGGGGATTGGGGAGAGACGTGTTGCTGCCACTAGGTCCAAAAGTAGAGGAAGCTGTCCAGTTAGGGTGTCCTCAGGTATAATGTGGTTCCTTCTCTGTGTTGTAGGTGGTCAGGACTGAGGACTGAATCTCCTAGGCACAGCGGGACTACCTTCTTCTTCTTCTTCTTCTTCTTCTTCTTCTTCTTCTTCTTCTTCTTCTTCTTCTTCTTCTTCTTCTTCTTCTTCCCATGATTGCAGTTCTCCCTTGCACATTTTTCCTCACAGAGGTGTGACATTAATGTAAAGAACAAATGCCACCATGCCAGTGCTCACAGGGGATTTCAGAGGGGCCTGGATCCCAAGTGCACACATAGGACCCAGGATAAGAGGAGTGGTGGCTTCCCCAGTTTATCTGAGCACTTCTGGGACTGTTTGTAGATTCTAAATGCTAGAATGATAACCTTAGCATCCACATCCAGGGAGATTTCAACCCAAGTGTGCATCTGAGTGTGCATGTAAGTATTCAGATACACACGGGAGAGTGCATACATACATGTGTGCACAGGCAACATTAACTCCAGGTGTGGTTTCTCAGGACATGGCTACCTTACTTTTTGAGGCAGGTTCTGTGCTAGGACCTAAAGCTTGGTGATGGAGGTAACTTGGCTGGGTGGTGAGCCCCAGGGATCTGACTGTCTCTGCCTCTCTACTGTTAGGATTGTATGTGCCACCACAACCTAATTTTTACATGGGTTCAGGGCATGGAACTCGTGCTTGTATAACAAGAACATGACTGGCTTCACATGCTCCTGATTCTGCTGGGTGTTTTGTTACACTTTTGAAACAAAGTAAGGGCAGCTAGGAAAGCCATCAGAAATGACTGACTCTTCTTGAGTTGGGCACTCAGTCAGTAAGGAAGCCATTTCTGCAGATCCACAGACCCCTCAGTGCCTTCAGCTCACCAAATCCCTTGCCAGCATATCCAAGGTCCTTTCATTCCCTTCAAATGTGTAAATCTGGTCAATGTTTGTAGTGGCATGGACAGACTCACTCTCTTTGTGAGCAATATGACCAAAGTATGTCTGGAAGGACTAGCCAAATACAGGCAGACTGTGGTTCAAATTACAGTAGATGTGTTCTTATTAGTTTCTTTTAAAGCTTCCTACTCATTGAAACTGAAGGGTTTTTTGGTTTGTCTCTATGATATCTAGTGTTCTGGGTTATTTAAGTGGAAAAATTTGACAACCTAGTGACTCTTGGCCCATGTGACTATGTGGTAACAATTAGCTGTGATTGACAGCATTTGCCCCTCTTGAGACTAGTCAAGGATGTCCAGTCTCCTGTCCCCCAGTGGGTTACCTACCAGGCCACTGGCCCTCCTACCCCTTACACTTCTACCACCACCACCGAACAGAAACTCAGACCCCGCATTGAAGATAGAATTTGTAAATCTCTCATTTAAGGTCAGCTTGCCCTCTAGAAGAGATGGCAACATTCTTGGCACCTCAAATTTGTTTCCATTGTTGAAAGATGTCAGGTAAGGATCTATTTGTAGGTGTGCTTGCAACAAAGGTAGAAACCCCAGGTGATAAAATCCATCTTGGCTAACAGCCGTGCCCAGCCCAGGAGAGGCAGGTAGGGACAAGTGCTAACTAGATTTCTAACTGGCTCTGCTACTTGATGCCAAAGCCACAGTTTCCTTGGGGCCATCTCCCTTTCACTCTGGGTTGAAATAGCTGTCCTAAAAATGGTGACCTACATGGCTGCTCTTACTCGCTTTGGCTCCTAGAATCCCTCATGGCTGGACAAGCCCAGGTATAGCTGGATTGCCAAGCCCCAACTGTCAGAACCCTGCCAGGGAATCACGATTACTCGCTAATGTTTCACACCCCACCTTGGGTAATAGTTGGCTCCTGTTTTTCTTTTATTTTCTACCCCTGGATTCAATGTAGAAGGTGTGGTGTTTCAGAGCTGATATCTCAGCCTCTGGAGTTTAGTTTTCCTCCATAAAATGGAAAGTAACCACCCTATAGTTAGGCAAGGGACCAACCATGAGAACAGGGACCTGGAATTCTTTCTTGTCCCTCCCCCCAAAAAAAGAACCCTCCCCCTGTTGTGTTAAGGCTTATTTTGGACTGGAATGAAGAATTGCCTTCATTGAAGAAGGTTCCAGATACCTAACACAAAACTCTAAGCATAGCTAAGATCCTGATCTGACAAAGATTTTTATTGGGCTTGTTTGCCCCTTTGATTTTGAGTAGGATCAGTTGACCTGGATTCTGAGATGCTGCTCTGCTGGGTGATGCAGTCAAGTTTGAAGAATGCAAATCTGGGACTTCATTTGCTGTGATCTGTAAGGCCCCAGATATTCGGTTCCTGAGTCCTGAGCCTAGAAACAATAAGAAAACAACTAGGTGTATGATAGCTCTTCCTGGAGAAGGATCCAAAACCAGGGTGTGGGACTTGGAAAAGACTCTGCTCCCACCCCCTTGAAGCTTCATGTTCTTTTCTGTGAAACAGTACTTCATGATGCTGGTATCTACCTCTGCTCAGTGCTGGGCATAATCAGTACTTATTGGCTGCTACTAAGCTATCCAAGTCTGAAACTTATGAAAGGACAGACAGAAAGGCTGGCGCACTTATGGGGTGGCTGAAATGCTATAAAAAGCTTTGTGAGAGGAAGATTGTGTACTCCAGTTCCTTCAAGAGCCTTTCCTGGCCCAAATCCTATCTGTTCATCGTGTTGAGTACATTCTTGACAGCCTTTCTCCGTATATCCAATGTTCATCTCAAGAGAAATGGTTCCCCAGGGCTTCTGAGATGGGGATGTGGTATACAGGAGCTTGCGTCTTTCATGCAAGATGGTTGATTTGTGAAAGTTGTAACGTCACCTCCGTCACCTCCGTCGAGGTCCCTACTGTTTAGTTTATGCCAGGGGAGCCCAGGTGGAAGAGCTGGACTCTGCCTGAGCAGGGGAAGCTGTCTGAGCACTCTCCCCTACTATGCTAGGTGGCAAGGTGGCCTTCTGGGCTCTGTGGGCCATGAATAAAGAGGCAGTTGGTTCTCACAATTGGGAAATGATTAACTTGTCTTCTTTGATTTCTTCTGCCTTGTGTGAGGACGGTCAAGTAGCTGGGGTGGAGACTGCTTCCATTATTTTCGACATTGTCAAGGTAAACAGTGCAAGAAATTCTAGAGAGGCCCAGCTCTGTCCAGAGTACATATGACAGAGAGAGAGAGAGAGAGAGAGAGAGAGAGAGAGAGAGAGAGAGAGAACAGGCATGTACCTCTATAAGCAGAGTAAAACATAAAAATACACCCACTTCTTCTAACTTTTTCTTTGTTTTTCTTTTTTTTTTAAGGTCTGAATTTCCTCTTGGTATTCACAAAGATGCTTTTTATTTTTAACTTCTTGTTTTCCCCACTTCCAACTCCGGCCCTGATCTGCCTCCTGACATTCGGAACGGCCATCTTCCTGTGGCTGATCAACAGACCTCAGCCAGTCTTACCTCTCATTGACTTGGACAACCAGTCTGTGGGGATTGAGGTAATGGCCTTCAGTTTGTCAGCCTTGACTGAGCACAAACTGCACTTCAAACCTTGGTGGGGGTAACATATGAAGGGAAAGAACTGCGGAAGGGAACCTTCAGTCTACAAATGTCTTTTTCTAGCAAATTTCCCTCGAAACACAATAAAACCAGTAATATATGGCAATGACCTAGATTATGAGTTGCTAACTACTCCCCTTTCTGTGCACATGTAAACTAAGGATAGAGTTCCAACTCTTTAACTAGGTGAACTGTTTATAAAGAGCAGTTTTTATACGTTCTATGAAACTACTAGCTATTTAGAGAGACTTTGCTAGGAGGCCAGCTTCATGGAAACACCCAGTGTCTGAAATGGCAGAGATGCTGCTTCCTGGAGGTCTGAGTTTCAGTTACTATTCACTGGTCAGCACTGGTGGAAGATGAACCGGGCTCATTTCTCTGGCTTTCATCAAGATGCTCAGCTTCCTCCTGAGCTCGGAGATAAAGTCCCAAGAATGCCTTCCCTGCATTTCCTTCCCTGGGCCTCCGAAAGCAGCAAGCACAACCCATTTTCATCCAGTTCCCTCTTCAGAGAAAAGAGTACCCTTGTCTCTGGCCAGTTGAGCCCCTCTACTCTGTCCACAAGCTCCCTCACCTGCTTCATTTATAAGCCACCAGCCTTCAGCCTTCCTCTCACCTGACTGACGCTTGTATCCTGACCACTCCACCTTCCACATCCCCCTTCAACAATGCATTTTCCTGTCTAGGGGAAGCCATCCTCAGTCATCTAGGCTTCTCCCCCTCTGCTTTCATTGTTTCCTTCTACCAGTTTTTGATTCTCCTAAAGCAAGGGGTCCTCTGTAAGGGGCAGGCAGTAAATTGTGGAGTTTTTCTGGGCCACATGCACCTGGAGCTGGCCTCCACTTATTGCTGTCAGAGAGTGAAAGCACCAGCGACCTGTAAATAAATGATCAGAACTGTGTTAATAAAACTTAATTCATAAAAGTGCAGCAGGTTAACTCAGAGAGTAAGCCACCAACTCTGAGTCTGCATAACTCACAGCTGAGAAGACCTCTGCTTTTGCTAGTGACATGCTCAGTGGATTAAGACGCTTGCTCTGCGGGCTAGAGACCTGAGCTCAAGTCCCAGAAGCTGTGGGAAGATGGAAGGAGAGAAGCAGCCTCACAGAAGTGTCCTCTGCCACCCATGCATGTGCCGTGGTATGCACACCTACACATTATTCCAACACAATAAATTACTTTAATTTAAGAATATCTGTAAAGGCACGACACCCAGTTCTGACATCAGTGAAGTTCAAGTGTGACAAGATCTCTGGTTATGAATTATAGTTCTCTGTTCACATACTTAGGAGTATGCACACATACACATAGACATGTACATAGACATTCACACACATGTACTTGCATGAGAATGTACATGTAAATTATAACATGACCATACCACAACTTTAGATTTAAGACATTGACTAGGGGTTGCTGAGATAGCTCAGTGGGTAAAGGTGCTTATTCCATGAGTTTAATTCCCTAGGGCCTGAATATGAGAGAGAGAGAGAGAGAGAGAGAGAGAGAGAGAGAAGAGGGAGCTGAGAGCAGATGCTGAGGGGCTGCAGTTCCTAGGGGAAGGCTAGAGAGATGAGAGGCCTGGGAAAGGGGGAGCTGAGTGTCCAGGCGGGAGCCTGGGGAGGGTGTAGAAGGCAGGAGCTGGAGAAACACACATGACAAGGAACTGTTAGAGTGAGTGCAGGGGAGGAGTAGCTGAGAAGGTGGACTCTAGAATTTGGGGTGAAATTTGATGGACTGCAGGAGTCAGCAGAAACAAATGATCCATACATACCTTAGAATAGTCAAGTCAGCAGCTTGGTTCAGAAAGGCCAAGTTCCTTGGAAGGGAATTCCTGTATACCAATCCTGGGTTCCAGCACCAGACGAGTGAAAAAAGGAATCAAAAGGAGGGGCATTACTGCTTCCTAGACAGGGAGGAGGAGAAGGTTTTTTGTAGACAGAAGGGAAAACATAGCCAGAGGCAAGGACATCTAGGAGAGTCTAGAGGAAAAATGACACATGAGGAGGGCAGGGAGGGGAGAGAAAGAGCTAAACCAAAAGGCCAGAAGGGAACATGGTCTGGTAACCAAAATGGCTGGATTATATAGGGAAGGGCAGCTAGAAGAGCAACCCAGCTTCTGGGCTGGAATTTAGGTTAGGGTGCAGGGCATGCCAGCCAAACCCTCTAACAGGTAGAGACTGAGGGATGTTGGGACAACATGGCTGCCAGGTCTGCTTTGATATGGTAGCTATCAGCCATTTGTTCCAGGTTTGAGACCTATATGGTAGAAGATGAGAACCACCTCCAGGTTGCCTTCTGAACTCCACACGTGTGCTATGGTGCACATACCAACACATACACACATGCATGCAATAAGTAAAGAAAAGCATTGATTTTTTTAAAAATTGAACAACGAAGAAGGGGCTCATGGTGCTGTCCTCTGCTTTCCCTGAGGGAACTATCAACTGTTGAAAGCTGCTGTGTGCGCAGGAATTCAGTATATTGAGTGATGTAGCCACTGGCAATTACCTACAAACCACTGGATTGTTCTTCCCTCACTTTCCCGTGGATTCAGGTCCCAGGGAAATTCCATTTCCTCCAACTCCAAAAGGTAGCCCTGGAATGTAGAAGAAAAGGCAAGCATTCTTCAGGAACTAGTGAAGCCGGTTTCCCTATAACAAAGGAGCCACTCACCCTTATCACTGGCAGGAGAACTCTTGGCTGCCTGTGATACTTATTAGCACCTATTAGCATACCAAAGCCCAAGCAAGGCCTCCAGGATCCCTCACCGCGACAGGTGTCTTACCCTAGCTGCATGCTGCATGCTAGGGTCCATGGTGTCTTACCCTAGCTGCATGCTGCATGCTAGGGTCCATGCACCTTTTACTCTAGACTCCCTCCAGTTCGTGGGCTTCCTTCCCGCCACCACTCCTTCTCCGTGGAACTCTTTTTATAGACTGTCTGTCTGCCTGTCTGCTTGCCTGTCTGCCTGTCTGTCTGTCTCCAGGTTCCTCCCTCCCTGCTCCTGCTCTGATCCTCTCATAGCCAAGGTCTTGTCTGATGGCCATGGTCATCCATTTGTCGTCTGCTCTGAATGCTTCTAGATGCCTCTGGCCGCTCTCTCTCTCTCTCTCTCTCTCTCATCTACAATTAAAAACAACCTTCCCCTTAACAAGATGATGGAGAAGTCATGTTCTCAGTTTATATAGATTCTGAGCTTTAAAAAAAAAAAGACATGAAAGAAGAACTTAGAGAAAGATGTGTTAATAGGAAAAGCCAGAGAGAGTCAGGGGATGGGTGTGGTTGGATCAAATTAGATGCATGTATGAACGTTTCAATTAGCAAATTTAATTTTGAAAGTTGACTGAGGGAGATAATGTCTGGGTCATTTCAGAAGTCAGCAGAAATGATATCTCAGCCCATGAAAGTTTCAGAGAGAGTGGAGAGAAACTCACACTGGGTCTTGTGTTCTAGGGAGGAGCACGGAGGGGCGCTTTCCAGAAGAACAATGACCTAATCCTTTATTACTTCTCAGACGCCAAGACTTTGTATGAAAATTTCCAAAGAGGACTTGCAGTGTCTGGTAAGCCTGGTCACTTGGCCTTGTCTGAAAGAAACCCCAGCTGGCTTTGGTTCATCCTGGTACTCCCTAACTGTCTTCTACACCCAGAAAGAGCCACAGGATACAGCAGAGGCATAAAACATCATGTCAGAATGAGGGTTGCTGGGAAGAGCGCAGAAGTCAGCTCTCCCATATCAGGTTTCAATGCACTCTGCTCTCCATATCTTCTCTCAACACTAGAAGAACCTGCCTGCCCAGGCTTGAACCAGTATTGTGTAGGCAGGTGTTTTGACAGCTGGATACATGTTACATTTATTTACAGAACATCTTTTGATAATATATTTTCTTGCAGTAAATACATATAAACAACCTGAGTCAGGATTAACAGTGGAAAGCTAGAGAAGTTCTAAGTTCTAGCTTGACTTCTGCATCAAGCTTCTGGTTATGCCGTTGTGTTTAATATCACATACAGTAGTCATCTAAAACAAAGCACAAATAGGCTTTGTTGTTACGTTCCTTTGGAAGAAATGACGTTCTGAAGCTTTAATGGGTGATACTGTTGAGCCCGTTGCTAGATGCCCAAGTCCCCTTTCCTAACTACTTGGCTTTCAGCTCTCTCTGTATCTTTATCTCCCGAGCAGCACTCGGCCTGGTGTCAGTTTGCCTGTGTGGAGATTATCTCTTCCACCTTTTCAGTGTATTAATGACCCTCAAGAAAACTAACTCTGCAGCAACTACACACGTTATCTAGGCAGCCTACTAGCTAATTACTGTTACTCTCCATCTTAGAGATTAGGAAATGCATACTCCAAGGTTCAAGGACACTCATAAAGTCGAGGAAGTAGAAAGGGTTGGTTCTTCCGCTTCCTGTGGTTAGGGGGCTGCCTGACGATTCTGTTACGTAAATTGGTCAATATTTTAACAAAAATAGATATTTCTCATTAGTAAAGATTTATTTTGATTTTTAGCCTTTCCTTTAAAAATTAGTAGCTTGTTTTTTATTTTCATTGTGTGTATTCATTGTACATGATACTATTACCTGAGGACACATTCCTGCAAGTATATAATATATGCTAGCATTTCTCCCATTCTTCCTAAAATAAAGTTCAGAAATCAGCTCCTCACAAAACTAAACCAAATGACCAACTTCACTATTCCAGAATATTTACCCAAAGAACTCTAACTCAGCACATCACAGAGACTCCTTTAAGCCAATATTTATTGTAGTACCATCACAATAGCTAAGGTATGGAGCCAACCTAGGTGTCTAAGAATAGAGGGATGGAGTAAGGAATATATATATATATATATATATATATATATATATATATATATATACATGTTAATATGTGCTTTATATGTATGTATATATATATATTTACAATATATATATTTTTGAATATTTTATATTTTTATTTTTAAGATAGCAAATATCTAAAATGACTTTAGATACTATTCAAAATATGGACTTCTTATGAGAAAATGGCTTTATAGGATTGGGCTGCAGGCAAGCCTGCAGGCATTTTCTCAACTAGTGATTGATGAGGGAGGACCCACCTCATGATGGGTAGTGTCACCCCTGGGATGGTGGTCCTGGGTGCTATTTACAAAGCAGGATAGAGCCATGAGGAGCCATCCAGTAAGCAGCCCTCCATGACCTCTGGTTGGCTCGTGCTTCCAGAGTCCTGTCCTATTTGGGTTCCTGCCCTGACTCCCCTCAGCGGTTACCTGGACAGTAAGTGGAAGAAGTCCTTCCACCTCCAAGTTGCTTTTGGTCCTGGTGTTTCATTGCAGCAAACTCGCTAAGCTCACTTACTTATTCACCCGTATTTTCCCTCTTTTGTTCAGTGTAGATTCTTATCATCTACCTGTTTATAGTTACGCAAGAGTACAGACAGCGCATAAGACCCAGTATTTACACAAAAACACTGGGTCTTAAGTATTAATTTTGCTTAGAGCAGACTCCATGCTATGACTTTTAAAATGTAAATTAGATGCATAATACATTGCACAAATACAGTTTATCAAATAATATAATTTTTTCAGCCTTAGAAAAGAATGAAGGTTGTGTGTGTGTGTGTGTGTGTGTGTGTGTGTGTGTGTGTACAGGAAAATAAATGCAACTAGAAATAATCTTATTGTATGAATCAAGTCAGTCCCAATAAAGCATGAGTCCTGTTTTCTCTCAGCGTGGTTCCTCGGTTCTATAGAAATATAAAATCATGTAAGGAAACTTTCCATAGGATGTCTCTACAAGAGCCTGTGCTTAGCGCTTCTGGGTGGGAATCAGCGTTTGTTTGAATTCCATGCAGATCACAAAAAGCAAATCAAACCTTCAAGGCTTCCCTTCTCTGGGACTTCAGAGAGAAGATGGCTAAAACCGAATTTCCTTTGTACTTTCCTGTCTTTAAGAAGGTCGATTAAGCACCTAGACTATATGCTGTTTTTCAACTACAACCAAGTCATTCTGCATGTTTTATGTGACTGAGAAGACATTTTATTCGGGATCTTTTGAAAATTTTAAATTAGATTTCAAGTGGTAAGGTTAATATGGCTTATGCATGCAGGCTTGTGAACCGGCTTGGCTACTACCATAGAAGAAAATGACAGTTCTGATGCTATCTGCGGTTGAATATATAAACCAGTCCTTTTTACTCACAGACTCATCTGGGAGTACTGGTTAAATTGTGTAGTTTCTGATTCAACTTCTTTTTCCCCATTGAATCAGAATTCCAGAAAATGAGACCTAATGATTTTTACGGTTCTTAAGACAAGTTCAAAAGAGGGGTTCTGGGGATTCTGCATGCCCTTCAAACTGCTTGGCTCTGGGTGTCCACCTGGTCATGTTGTTGTTCTCACCCGCACTCTTGGAAGGTAGCCAAGCCTTAGAACCCAAGCAAGGCCAGTGGAGTAAGTTAATAAACAAGGTAGGAGGTAGCTTGCAAGCAAAGGCAGATGGAGCATAGAGTTTAATGAGATCTGAGCTGTTGCCCTTTGGGCTAATTATCTGACTTGCTCCTTGGCTAGGGTCCTCTGCTGGCAGTTTTATTAATTAGGAAGTAATGAGAAGGTGTGAGAGTCTTCTCCACATCCGTGGACTCCTCCTCTTATTAGGCGAGCTTCAAGTTGGCCCAGTCCAGTCCTTCATAGTTCTTAGTCCAATGGGGATGACAACAGTGGGGTAGAGCAGGTTTGTGCCTGCTGGGGCACATGCATTCAATCAAAGGTAGCTGTTATTAGTGACTAATTGCAGGACAAAGGATCTCTCTGGAGGGCCCAGAGGATCAGTGGCTGTGGTCAATGGGCAGATCACCACTTGCCACCCTCCAGGGAATATTTGCTCTGAGGTTTTACTTCTGGACCTTTCCTGGAGCTGTTTCAGCAGGAAGACAGTGGTGGAGTTCCCCTTAGGCAGTCTCCTTAGCCATTGTTCTTATCTCCCTAATAGAAGTAGCTATCTCTTTCCTGCTTCTCTTCCTTCTTTCTTCTTCACACAACTGAGAAGTTCACGCGCTTGCCCATGGATCTCAGTGATGATTCCCCTGGCAAGCCCTGAATTCCTCTCAGCAATTTGCCTGAGCTCTTGGACTCTTCACTCGTTCATTCGTGTCCATTTCTTTTGGTGGTGCTGAGGACTGAACCCAGAGCCTGGTACATGCCAGGTCCATGTTCTACCACTGAGACACACTCCCAGAATCCCCAGACTTATTCTGATTTTAAGGAAGGTCAAGTGGTTTAGAGGTTTATAAGTTGAATTCTCCTACTGTCCAGTGTAAGACAAAAATTGGAGAAATATTGAAGGCAAACATGTTCTTATCTAAGACTCCACATCTTAGAAGACATGCTCATAGAAACAATTGTGTGTACTCATGAGATTAGATAAAAATATAAAAATATGGGAAAGATCTATTTTAATTATTTGTTAAAACAGATGAAAGTAATAATTTCTCAAGTCTATAAAGCCAGAAATCAATTTTAAACAACACAATTTACATCTATGCGAGTGTGTTAAAACTCAATTGGTTGAATAAAAGTAAATGTTTACAACAGTTTAGTCAACTCAAGCTCTGAGCTGAGTGCCAAAGTCCCAGCCCCTTCTACCCTGGGTTGTTTTCTATTACCATGACAAAAGTCATGGCCAAAAGTAACTGGGGGAGGTAGTGGGTGGATTGCCTTAACACTTCCCTTTTGTAGTTCGTTACTAAGGCAAGTCAGGGCTGGACCTCAAGCAGGAAGCAGAGGTAAGAATGATGGAGGGGTGCTGCTTGCCTGTCTGGGTTTTACTATTCTCCAGGCCCACCTGCTCAGGGATGGCACCACCTATCCTATCTAACCCTCTTATTTCACACTAAAGAACAATGTTTAAGGAAACACTCTAAATTGAAATGATAAATTTGACAATATTTGCCATAGCACTATTTAGAGGGACCGAGGCACTTGAAACCATTGCACAGACCCACAATGAAATAAAGTCAACTACTCTAGAGCCCTTTGTCAGATGGCTGTTGGCATTCTACAGAGAAAAAAGCATGGAAACGCTTATAATAAATTGGGAGAGGAAGCATTAAATTCTTCTGTTTATTCCAAATATGTAGGTGAGCACATCTGTACAAAACCATGGATAAGAACAATTGAAGGAAAAGTATTAATGTTGTAAAAGGAATGAGAATGATTTACTTTTTGATTTTATGGTAGCATATTTTTATTGTCGAGATGCTCAGTTTTTCTCTTATTCAGTCTGTTTGTGCTTATATGTGCAGCTTATTTTATTCATGTTACATGGCCTTGCCCTTATTGGTGGCTTGAATGTCCATCTTATCATAGTAGCTATAGAATCAGTACTGAACTACCCTGTCTTGTAATGTTTCCTAAATGTTTGCCCTTGAATTTCATGGACCCCAGAGAAATTCAGATTCTTGCTAGATTTAGCCTGTGTATCTTGATCTTTTCTGGGTGCTCTTTTCTCTGATTCAAATGATCTGCAGCTAGAATTGATTGCTTCCGATGTTTTATGCTTTAGACAATGGGCCTTGCTTGGGATACAGAAAGCCAAACCAGCCCTACAAATGGATATCCTACAAACAGGTAAGTCAAGCTCCTGCTTTAGGAGATGCCTTGGCTTGTGTGCCATGAGCTGCTTTGGTCTCTTTTTGATCTTGACCTCTTCTCCATGACCCCTTATTCTCTCCCCTAGGTGTCTGATCGAGCAGAGTACCTGGGCTCCTGTCTTTTGCATAAAGGATATAAGCCATCACAGGACCAATTTGTTGGCATCTTTGCTCAAAATAGGCCAGAGGTACCATGTTGAAACTAACTAAATAAACTGATGTCCCCAATACAGCATTCTGACCCTTGCTGATGATTTACCCAAGCCATGTAAAGATTCCACAAATGCTTATTCTTTTGGTCCAAAAGAGCTGGGCTTCCGAGCCTCCTTGAATCTCTGCTGAGTGTCTGATGCTCTAGCCTGTGTGGTTGGACTTCAGTGTGGGTTATTTCAAGTCACTCTGATCTTCATATGTGGAAAATAAAGAGGGATGGCTCCACAAAATCTTGATGGTGTTGGAGAACAAGAGGAATCAGTGTTAGAATTAGACTTTGTACTTTGTACTTGACCCGATAAATCTGTGGCATTGACTTTGGCCATCACCATCTTCTCACAGTGAGCTGAAAGCAGATGTTACACACTAAGATAGTTGGAAATAATCTAATTCCCAAGTTCCAATAGTCAGTAGGCCCAGGATCCTCAGAAAAAGTTTTCGTGGGGATCATGCATTTACTAGAGACATTGCTTTAGTCGGGTTTTAAAATTAGTCCTCAAAAGCACTATGTACCCCAGTGTGGGAGCTACAGTAAGAAAAAAATGACTTTATTTAGTCTAAGAACTTAAAATCAAAGCCAGTGTATCAGTCAGTCTTCCAGGACTACCATTAGTGAAACTTGAGATTAAGGTGCCCACAGTAGAGTTTCTCCTGATGCATCTCCCACTGATATGCAGGTGTCTCTCTTTCATTATGCCTCTCCTTCTGTCTTTTCTCTGAGCACATAATCCCCGGGGTATCTTCTTCATCGCTGGATTATGGCTATATTCTTATGTTCATATTTAACTTTACATCATGTAGAGGATTAGAGTTTGAACACGAATTTGGGTGAGTGGGGTGGGGACACAGATCAGTCCGTAAACCGTAATCTGTCAGTTATGAGCAATGGTTCTCTCTGTGACACTCCTCATGCTTGTGTGTGGGCATACTGGCATGGCTTTTTTTCCTTTGTTCATTTCCACTGTATTTAGATGTATTTTTTTAATCTCAAGTATTAGCAGTCCTTTGAAGTTCTATCCAGTTTCCCTA
Organism: Mus minutoides; assembly: GCA_902729485.2. Lineage (NCBI taxonomy): Eukaryota > Metazoa > Chordata > Mammalia > Rodentia > Muridae > Mus > Mus minutoides. Next base: position 172,779 of record LR753585.1, on the reverse strand, counting down.
GCTTCCTAGGACCAGATAATATTGATCTTTACTCTTGAAAGGGGTCTCTGCCTCTCATAGTCTCAGTAGTGCTTTCCATATCTCTTATGGGTGAAATTACCACTTTCTTCTGTTGTGTGTTGGTCTACCTTGGGTTTATGGTTATTTCTGTGCATATCTTAACTTATTTATTTAAATGTTCCTTATAGCAGGATAAGTGACAGTCTCTATGGCTATTCCTAAAGGTTTAAAATAATAAGCATACTAAATAAGTATTTGTTAGTTGAATATCTGAATAAATGCTCTTCAAAGTCAACTTCTGGTACTTAACTTGAACTTCTTCTCTGCAGTGGGTCATCTCTGAGTTAGCCTGTTACACATATTCCATGGTAGCTGTCCCCCTGTATGACACTCTGGGTGCAGAAGCCATCATCTTTGTCATCAACAGGGGTAAGTTTTTACTATTATTTTATAATTTTATTCTTTCTTAATGCTGAATAATTCTTCAATTTTCTTCATTTAGTTTTTCTTAGTTTTTTGATATTATAGTATTTAGAATAGCATTTACACAGAAACTACAAAAATCCCTGAAATATGCTTAGATAAGAGGTTCAGCAAATTAAGATAGCATAGGATAGTTTAGAGGCAAGACTACTTAGAATACATGGAATAGAAGTCTGCATGCAATAGGCTTCCCTAAGTCACAATATAGGCATAGGGAGGGATTATGCCTAATCTTTGATAGCTTGAAAGCTTAATTCAGTCTGTGTAAACAATATGCACCAATATGCATGTAAATCCACAGAACTGTTAGACCAAGTTCAACTGGCAACAGCATCCTTTCAATCATCTAAGGGAGTGTGTTTTGTCTCTGCTTTGGTAGGCTGGGTAGCTTTGTTTGAGTAATACATACTAAAAAAATGATGACATTGAGAATCATAAATCATCTGCCTTCTAAAGAGTCCATTTGTACTCGCCTTCTGCATTTGTCCCCTGCTCTACAAAGTAGCAGCAGGAACATACCGAGGAGACAGTATTGGAATGAGTTTTCTTAAATAAAAGGATTTACATAGTTCTAGACACTAAAATGTGCCAGCAACATTAGAAAATAAGAGGGCTGGTATTTCAGCTAAACTTGTTTTTCTTTTTCCTTTTTATAGTCTATATAGTATTTCAGCTTGAACTCTATAAATCTCATTTATAGATGCAATCTCATTCAGGAACCTACTGTTTTTGACATTTAACACCTACCCCAATTTTTTTTTTCAAAGAGCTGTGTATTTAACAGAATAGGGTGGTGACTTCTGGCTTGGTTTCTGCTTTTAGCTGATATTCAAGTGGTCATCTGTGATACACCCCAAAAAGCAACAATGCTAATAGAAAATGTGGAAAAGGGCCTTACACCAGGCCTGAAGACAATCATCCTCATGGACTCTTTTGATGACGACCTGATGAAAAGAGGAGAGAAGTGTGGAGTTGAGATGTTATCCCTGCATGATGCTGAGGTATGAGTCAAAAACAGCTTGCAGCTAGGTAAGTGGTTTATCACTATGAGCAGGATGCAGGCCATCTACACAAAAGCATAGCGCTATTGTTGTTCAAGGGTAGTGGACATAAGCCAGACTCAGAAGCCTGAAGAACAATTTCTCTGGCAAGTACAAAGCTCATGACATAGGTGGACAGATATCTTTGATTCTTTACCATTCTGAGTATAGAATGTAAGGATAGAAAAACTCAAGGATGTTTATGAATCTGGTCCCTGATGCAAGTTGCCTGAGTTCTCCTTCAAGTTTTTTTTACCTGTTAACAAGCCACATCACTCCCTAGCTATAAATGGAGGATTAAAGTGGTCCTAATCTCACAGATATGTTGGCAAAGGTTAAATTAATTCTTGTATGTGAATTGCTCAGGAAAGTGAGTAGCATAGCATAAATCCTGGCATAGTCATGATTTATATTATCCAAGAAAGGTTTAATTATGGTCTTAGATGACTGGACCTTAAGAAAATGGTGATAAGCTTGAGATACACCTTCTTTAGATTAACATTCTTGAAAAACTTTATGCTTTTCCCTGATGCTTCCATTGTATATTGGGTTATGGGTTGAATCCAGGTTGGAAACTGGAAGGGTGAGAACAGGGGACCGAAGAGTTGACTTTGTCATAAGTCTGTCCATCCTTAACGACTCTTTCTTTTTCTTGATTTCCTGTGCACTTAGAATATAGGCAAAGAGAACTTCAAAAAACCAGTGGTAAGTGTTCTTCCTGAGTTTGAGTTTTGTATAGTCCACTCTCGGTTCACTGTGGACTAATATCCTTGTGTTCCTCCTCCAGCCTCCGAAGCCAGAGGATCTAAGCGTCATCTGTTTCACCAGTGGAACTACAGGTCAGTGCCTGTGACACCTTGACAGAGCTCCCAGGGAGCCAGAAACAAGGCTAAGTCCTGAGCATACCATGCCACCACCCTGTCCATGTGTGCTCACAACCTGAGTCACTTATGAATAGGTTTTCAGGTAGGAAAACACAAGCATAAGGAAACAGAATCCTCTGAATACAAATACATGCTGTGGATTTTAGGAGTCTTCAAGATGGTGTCAAAGTGTCAGCTTTTCCTCTACCCTTCCACTGTTTCAATCTGATATAGCATGGGAATAGTTTCATAGAATATACCATTGGGGTGGTTTAATGGACGTACCAGTGCAGTGGTTTCATTCAGTCAGGGTAACTAAGTGTTGGTTCTCCACAGATGGCTGTGTCCTTACTCAACAACATTTAGTAGAAGGTTTAATTATATTTATTGTGGACTGTTACAATATGCCTGGTTTATAAAGTTCATAGCAGTGTTGTTGGGAGATCTTAGGTGTAAAGTCTTAAACCTGTGAACAGCACAAGAGTTTATTTGTAACTTTCTTTTTTACAATTATCATCTGAGATTCTGTCTGTGCTGTAAGTTAAGGAAGAGGTCAGTAACACAATACGTGGGCTGGGAGGATTTATGGGGGCACCAATCATTCCCAAGCAGAGACATAAATGTCACAGAAAGCTACAGTCAAGAGGACAACTTTTGTCTCTAGAACCGAACCAAACTGAATTTAGCTTCTTTAAGGCCAAATGTTACAAATTAGTCACACTAAGGATCTTTCTCTTCACTTCTACTTCCCTACAGGTGACCCCAAAGGAGCTATGCTAACCCATCAAAATGTTGTTTCAAACATGGCTGCTTTCCTCAAATTTCTGGAGGTCAGTGGTCAGTGAAAAGAGAGGCCCTTGCTAAAATGTGACTTTGCTATAAGATTTTTAGGAGGAACACAGTTAAAAGCATATTATTTTTTCTCATCATTGTGACGAAACACTTGATGTAGGTGACTTTTGGGGGAATGTTACCTGGCTTAAAGTTTGGAGAGTGACATGATGCCAGGCAGCTCCATTGTGATGCCTGGGCAACTGGGATTCTTCCTAAATTAGTGGGTCAAGAACCAGCAGCAGACAGGGAGTGGGGCTGGAATCTAATACCTCAGGACCCATCCCAAGTAATCCCTTTCCTCCAGTGAGGCTCCACCTCCTAAAAGTTCTATAATGCCAGAAGACAGTAGAACTATCTGGCTACCAAGTGTCTAAACACAGGAGCCTACAGGGTCTTTTGCATGTAAACCACACCAATAACAAAGTATGGAAAACACTGATGTAGTCTTTCAGACTGCATGTCAAGCCTCAATGTTTCAGGATTTCTGCACTGAATGGTTATAGGATATATCAGGTTGTGGAATAATACATTAAGTACCCAGGGAGGTGTTTATCTGCTATGCATTTTAAGAATCTTAAGGATGATGTCAAAATACCAAGTTTTTTTTTCTCTCTATGCTACTACTCTCTCAGTTAGATGGATGGTTTCAGTCAGATAGGTTTAATGAAAAGAGAAGGGGAGTTTTAAAATCTCTACTGGAAGAGAAACTTAACATCAATCCACTGTTGTTTGTCCCCGGTCAGCCTATCTTCCAGCCCACCTCTGATGATGTGACCATATCCTACCTTCCCTTGGCTCATATGTTTGAGAGGCTTGTCCAGGTGAGTGTCCTGTGTGCCTAGCAGGTAGGAAGGGGGTTCCCAACTTGCTGGCTCCACATTTATTCAAAATTCAGGGACAAAGGATATCCTTTCTGTACAGAATCAAGCCCAGGCACACAGTTGATTCTTTGAATCCCTACTTAGAGCAGTTCATCCAGTAAGTCTGAATACCTACTGAGGCTATTACTTGCTCCTGACCTCACAAGACACATAGTGCCTGTCTTCTCTTAATGCTGTGCGGACTTTCCAGACATTTTTACTTATATGTTAGAATTTTGAGAGGATCTGGGGTTAGAGAAGAGTCTTCACTGGGGGAGCAGGTGGAAGCCTTTGATTCAGATCAAGGGTCCACTAGCCCTAGGGAGCATTTTTACATATTACCTGAGTGTGTAAGGTGGTACTGCCAAGCACAGCCTGTGTTCCTTCTTGGAGTAGTCTCCAAAATTTCCAGCCATGCTGAAGCTTGTTTGAGGACAAAAGCACTAGCATCTTAAAACCACAGGTGCTGTGGGAAAGAGGTCTTTTCCCTCCCTCCCTTTGCCCTCAGCATCTCTTCACCCCTTATAAGCTCAGCTGATGTACAAAATGCCACATTGCTTCTAATAAAATTTATGCATATTTTAGTATTTCTTAAATGGGGACCATCTTAACTGAAGGCATGTTTTTTCTATTTTAACTGACCAGAGTTTCTTTAGTGCTCCAAGATGAATACTTCTCACGAAGGATGGTGTTTTAGACTGGGACATAGAACTGTGGCAGAACCTGAGGGCAGGACCCATAGTTTCACAGTCTGTTATCTGTCTTACCACTTCAACAGTAATAAGTTTCCATCCTTTCTTGGGGGGAGCCTCTCAGAGACCTACTTGGGTATCTAGATTGGCAGGAAGCAGGTGTTCTGCAGAGGGACGTGCCTGCCAACTTCCCATTTCTTTCTCACTTCCATCAGAGATAGGACTGTCTTCAGTGATCCAGGGCACTGAGCCCCATCTTCCATCTTGTTCCAGGGTATCTTACTTTCCTGTGGAGGCAAAATTGGGTTCTTCCAAGGAGATATCCGGTTGCTACCTGATGACATGAAGGCTTTGAAACCCACAGTGTTTCCTACAGTGCCTCGACTCCTTAACAGGGTCTATGATAAGGTATGAGACTTGCTTCTGCTGGCCTTATACTGAGAAGGCTCGGAGGGACTGGATCCTGACAATTCCAGCTCTGTCTGAGCTCCGACAAGTATCTATATAAGCATGTTAGAACTACAACTATAAAAAACCATAGGAAGTGGGCCTTTCTCGGGATAATACTGCTGATCTGAGGAAGTTCCGCACTGAGACTTGGGGAAGTACCTCAGTTTTTAACCAGCACACTGGAGAGTTCTTCCTCTGATTTGTATGTGCTGGTAATCTAACCTTTTGCTGAGGTGCCAGATGGAGGTAAACATTTCCAATGTGTTTTCTCATCTAACCCTCCTAAGAAACCTAGTAAACCATGCTCGCTCACAGAATGATGATGTGGAAGCAAAACCTTGGCTGTTAAAGAATTTAGTAAAGAAAAGGGGCCAGAATAAACTCTCCTACTAGTTTTAGCTGTCACTAAGCACTGTTCACAGAGGTTGCAAAATGGCGAGTTTCCCAACCTCAACACTCTTTTACATTCCTTAGCTACATTCTACCATAAAGACCTAACAAATATTTTATTCTCTCCTTAATTTATCGCTCATAAGTATAATGAATTCATGCTCCAGCAATCCTAAGTGACTAGTGAGAATTTTTAAATATTAGTTTGAACTCTTTTTTCTCAGCCAAGTCTTAGACTGCAACTGGCCACTGAGAGCTGGGATTTGAAGCCAGGCTAGGTATAATAGAGAATCTTCTATTCCATAGACCTGGAGACCAAGGAAATGACACCATTATTCATGTACTTTGGGTCTTACCTCTCAGATTCTGATACTGGCACTCCATCTTACCAGAGGCCAAACTGAGCTGTAGTAGGTATGGATAATATTCTAGAACTCAGATGATGTCTGGACACTATACACCCTACTTGTGGAATCATCAGATTGCGTTGTTAAGGTTAATGTTCTTGAACTTTTTTAATTTTGAAAGGAAGTATTTTAAAATAATAATACACAATGGATAATTTTAATCTGGAGCTTATTTCATAAAATGGAAATTTTATTAGATAAATTTTCAGTCATAGCTTTTTGTCTGTGACTTGTTAGGAGAGCTAGTCTTTTTTTTTTTTTTTTTTTTTTTTTTTTTTTTTTTTGAGACAGGGTTTCTCTGTATAGCCCTGGCTGTCCTGGAACTCACTTTGTAGACCAGTTCGAGGCTGGCCTCGAACTCAGAAATCCACCTGCCTCTGCCTCCCGAGTGCTGGGATTAAAGGCGTGCGCCACCACGCCCAGCTAGGAGAGCTAGTCATGTGACCGTTATGTGACCGTTAAAGGTAAGCAGTTTGTGGTAAAGAGGGGCATCAGGCCTGTCAAAATGTAGGCAGCAACAGAATCAGATGGTGAGACATAGGTAAATGATGTCACAAGCACAGGAGTGGACGCTCCCAGTCTGGACCCCAGCCTGAACTGGGAGGCAAGGATGTACAACTCTAGCTGTTTCTACGCCTATAATTGGAAGCACAGGTCAGAGAAGCATCCTGTATGTTTTGAATAGATAAGAGCTCTACTGTCTCTGAGTGCAACTTCTAGTATGAGAGGCCCTGAAGGCTAGAGTGCAAGGTTTAGGGTATAATTTTGAAAATAAAGAGGTTCCTGTTGCTATACAGGGGCTACTCTTCTCACAGGAGTGTGATTGATAGATTGTACAATGATGCCAGGATCATGAAAAAGAGGAAATAACAGGGAAACATGATACCAAAGTGTGTGAGCCCAAAGGGGAGAAATAAAGTCATTAGGGATTTCTGCTGGGTTCTGTATGATGTGGCTAAAGGCAAATTTGCTGTAATGATGGTAATTCTCTAGGTTAGGAGGATATGAAAATATCATAAAGCGGAGGAAAGGAGAGGTCGCACTAATTCTTAAAAGCCTGATTCCTAAACCTTTCTCTGGGCTACTAAGTCAAAAGCCCCAGGATGATCACAGCCTTGGGGTGATTTCCTATCTGATTGTGGGCTAAAGGGGTAGGGGAAGGAGGGGGTGGGGAGAAGAGCCTGAATCCGGCCAGAGTTTCTCCTGTGCTCTGGGCAGGCAGATGCAGGAGGGCTGCCAGACGCTTTCTACTCAGCCCAGGTGGGCATCTAAGCCACTGACCCAACTCGACGGGGGTGGACAAGGGGCAGCCCCCGATACCAGAGACCCCAGGGCAACACCCTCCTCCCCAGAGTTATTGGAGAGAGGGCAGAGGGAGAGAGGTTCCCACATAGGTGAGAGTCCTTAGTTCAGGCCTTGACAGGATCACAGGAAGGCCTTCCATTGGGAGATTAGAAACAGATCATTAGGAGAAAGCCTATTCCATCGTGCAAACACAGCAGGCCTTGATGAACAGAAACAGTCTATGGTTTTAGAGTTTTATTGTAGAAAGGCTGCAGAAAAGAAAGTAGAACGAGAGACCGGCCATGGCCAAAAGGAGAGAAGGGGGAAAGAGAGAGAAAGAGAGAAGAAAGGTTAGAGTAAGAGGGAGAGAGCAAGAGGGAGAGAAAGAAAGTGAGAGAATGAGGAGAGAAAGAGGAGAGAGCGAGGTGGGGCCAAGCAACCCCTCTTATGGTGGGCTGTTATCTTATTATTGTTGCTAGGTAACTGGGGAGGAGTGTAGCCTAAAGGTCAGAAACTTGGGACATTGTCTACATGACTACTAGCCATGCTTCTCCTGTGGGGTCGGTAACTTCGATAGAAGCCAGGGGTCCAGGAGATATGAGGGAACGCCTACTGTCCCATGTAGGTGAATTATCACCACTCAGGTTCTACGGGGATTCAGACCTCAACTGGAGACCAGCCTGTCTGTGCATAGCCCAATGCCCCACATCTGATTTTAAGCAAGCGGTGGTGGCTATCTTTATTTTATTTTATTTTATTTTAATTTGTTTATCTCCGTTATCAAAGTTGTTTCCGGGTCATGGCCCAGGGTGATTTCCTATCTGATTTTAAGCCAGTGGTGGTGGCCATGTTTTTTGATTTGTTTATTTCTGTTATCGAAGTTGTTTCCTGGGGACCTGGAGTCTTTGAGGTCTGGGGCATTATGTAATAATGTTACTTGTTTCAGAGTGTGGCCATATAGCTCTGTGGCTTGTCATTAGTAAGCAACTTAACAAGTGTTCGACACTTCCTTATGAAGCAAGGAATTATTAGAACCTTGGCTATTACCAAATGCCTTGGTAAATACCTCCAGTAGTTTTCTAACCAAGAGGCTTTATCACCCTCCAGGTACAAAATGAAGCCAAGACACCTTTGAAGAAGTTCTTGTTGAACTTGGCTGTCATCAGTAAATTCAACGAAGTGAGAAATGGCATCATTCGGCGGGACAGTTTGTGGGACAAGCTCGTGTTTTCAAAGATCCAAGTAAGTTGGATAGATCCTGGACAGCAGGGCTGGCTGTCACTTAGCACCCCCCCACACACCCTCAGGTTGCAGTGGCACCCTAACTAGAGATCTTCATAGATCTTCCATACCCACTCCCACCTTTCTCTTTGTGCCTCTTTTCTTTTGTGTGTGTGTGTTTGGGTGGGGGTGGGGAAGCATGTGGCATGCTGTATGTGTAGGTTCAGGGACAACTTCAGATATTAAACCTCACCTTCCTCCTTGTCTGGGACAGTGTTTCTCTTGTTCACAGCTGTATACACTAGGCTATTAGTTGGCCTGCTAGCGTCTAGGGATTCTTTTGCCTTCGCCTCCCACCTCTTCACAGAAGAGAGCTGGGATTGCAGGTGTGCGCCTATGCATCTGGCTTTGTGTTCTGAGTGTCTGGACTCTGGTCCTCATCTTTGCACAGCAGATGCCTTACCCACTGAGCCACCTTTTGAGATCACTCTTGTGCATCTTCGCACTGAAGAGAAGTGAGAAAGCATACAGCAGGGTTTATGTAGGTGTCAGCACTCTAGTGTTGACCTAGTTGAGTTTCGTTAAGTTGGATTTATTAGTTGTAGTATGGTTTCACTCAGTTTATAGTGATATAAATTGAAGAACTTAAAAAAACAACAGCAACAAACCCTCAAGTTCTCTCAGGAATGGCGATGGCTCTAATAGAAGCATTTTAAGTGATTTTCTATAGTGCCAAGCTGTAGTGTATGTGCTTGTACATCACCCAAGTTGGACAGCTGGGCACGCGATCTCACCCATTTTACAGTGGAGGGAAAGGAAGAACAGAGGCTCAACAGCTGTCTTTGTTTCCATGAAACAGGGTAGCCTGGGTGGAAAGGTTCGCCTCATGATCACGGGAGCCGCCCCCATCTCCACTCCAGTCTTGACATTCTTCAGGGCTGCAATGGGATGTTGGGTAAGATTTCACATTTACATCAATGAAGCACACCATTCAAATAAAAATGAAATTGTAAATGAAAAGCACTGAAGAGAAGGCCACACTCAGATCTTAGACAAGAGAAAACACCTGACCCCACTACTCACCTCTTCATGCATCAAGTATAGAAATCTTTACATAAATGGAGTCAGGGTTCCAAAACTCCCATCATTACACCCACTGGACTCCTTACCAAAAACCTTAGTGTCATTCACAGTTTCCCAGTAGCATCCAAATGATGAGTCACTGTTGATGGTCATTCTGTCCACAAGCCACAGCACATGTGTGGCAGTCAGAGGACAGTTTAAGAGTTTGGGTTCTCTTCTTTCACCATGTGAGTCCCAAGGATGGAATTTCTGTCCTCAGAATTTGGAATAAGTGCCTTTGCCCATCTTGTCAGCCTTACCTATTACATGTTAATGTCATTACGAAACTTCAGGCAGGTCTTTTATACACACTCAGGTAATACTTAAAGTACCATTCCCCACACACTTGCCAATGATAAGTTTTTCAGCCAGTTAGTTGCCTCTAATCAAAATACTTCATTTCATACTATTTCTTTTATCAATATGTCATAGTTTGGGTTTATTACTGTGAAGGGACACCATGACCAAGGCAACACATATAAAGAAAAACCTTTAATTGGGGCTGGCTTACACTTTCAGAGGTTTAGTCCATTATCATCATGGTGGGAAACATGGCAGCATCCAGGCAGACATGGTGCTGGAGAAGGAACTGAGAGTTTTACATCTTGATCTGAAGGCAGCAGAAAAAGACTGCGTTGTTGGAGGTAGCCTAAGCACTGGAGACCTTAAAGCCCATCCTCACAGTGGCATACTGCCCACCCTCACAGTGGCATACTGCCCACCCTCACAGTGGCATACTGCCCACCCTCACAGTGGCATACTGCCCACCCTCACAGTGGCATACTGCCCACCCTCACAGTGGCATACTGCCCACCCTCACAGTGGCATACCACCTCCAACAAGGGCACACCTACTCCAATAAGGCTACACCTCCTAATAGTGCCACTCCCCATGCGCCATGCATTCAGACACATTGGGGTCAAACCTGTTCAAACCACCACAAATACCAAACTTCACTGCTCACTGACACTTGTATTTCTTCCATGGATCACACTTCCTTACAGAAAACAGGCAGAGGGTGATTTAGTTCCCTCTCACATTGCTAAGAGTTCCTTACGTACTTAAAAATTAATCTCCACATTTTTTCTTGGTCTATCTTTTTCCTTTGCCTTGTTCATAGCTATATAAAAATGAAATCGATATGCATGCCAATTGATGGAAGTTTCTGTTGTAGTTTTTAAATTGCTGAGACAGGCCTTTCTTTTCTTCCTTTTAATTTTGTTATTGCTTTTTTGTTTAAATAAAAAGTGATTTTATGTATATAGGTTTTTTTTGCAATATACAAGCCTGTTGTCCTCAGAGGCCAGCTGACAGATTCCGTAGACTGGAGCTACAGATGGTTTTGAGCTGCTGGGAATTGAACCCAGATCGTCTGGAAGAGTAACCAGTGCTCTTCACTTCTGAGCCATCTCTCCAGCTCTCACAAGGCTTTCTAATCCCCACATTTTCTTAAGAGCATCTTTACCCACATTTTCTGGTTGTTTTACGGCTTTATACTTCTTTCATTTATGCCTTATCCATCTGAAATATATGGATTTGGCCATGGATGCTCTCCCGTTTGTTCCAAATGGGTATCTAGGTTGCTGATTCAGCCAACCATATATCACACACAAAATATAAGACAGAAATAGGCCCAGCCTCACAGAGACTATTCCCCATACATGTACCCATTATTAAAAGAGACTGGTACCAGTCAGTGAAGGGTCTTTGGGGTTTTTAAATTGCCATTCTATTGGCTATTCTTAGTACTTTTCTGTCAGCCCCAAAGATTAATAGAAAGTTCTTCTTCCAACTTCTCAGAAATATCATCTTTCAGTATCTCTACTTCTACCAGCCTGGCCAAACTGCCTATCAAGTTGCTTCCTGCCACTAGCCTTTCTCTGGTCAAGATTATCTTCTTTATATGAGGGTTAGCAACTACAGTACTACCTCCACTGCCTGCTTTACAGCTGACATTTTACTGGAGCTCAGTTAAGCTCATTCATTTATACATGGTCTATGGCTGCTTTTATGTTACACTGGCAGAGTTACATTGTTGCGACAAAGACCAGATGTTGTGAAGAACTAGCAGCTGGGCATGCTTTTGAGGTTTTGCAAAACTATTTTCAGCTCTTGTTTCTATAGTTTGTTTTTCTGTCTTGGCCATAAGGGATGGCCAGTCATACTTTAAGTCTCTTCTTTGGTTTCCCAGGTGTTTGAAGCTTATGGCCAAACAGAATGCACAGGTGGATGTTCAATTACATCACCTGGGGACTGGACAGCAGGTGGGTTTTCCATTTGCTAGTTGGAGAAGTCTTCTGGCTGAACTATGGTTTAGGAATTTAAATAATTCTGGTGTTCTGGATGAATGTGGTAAATGGCAAACTCAAGTCTTGCTTTTATTCTTAGAGTCAGTCCCATAAACATACTAGAAATGTTCTTGCTCTATGGTTGCTAAGCCCTGAATATATGCTATGTTCTAGGTCATGTTGGGACTCCAGTGGCTTGCAATTTTGTAAAGCTGGAAGACGTGGCTGACATGAACTACTTTTCAGTAAATAACGAAGGAGAGGTGAGTAGGTCATGTCCAGGACTCAGATGATTGACGTGGGGAATCTTAGTCCAAAAGAATAAATCTATGACCTGGCTTGGGTTTCATTCCTCAACTTTAGGAAGCAATATAAGATCAGTGAGCTTCATTTTCCTATAGTGGGGACTAAAAAGAATCTCCATACTGTAATAGAAACCATCAAGTGAATTTGTTTGGAATAGGTGTTTTATAAGGTACAAGTAGCAGCCATTTCTATTATCTCCCTTTTCCTGTCTGGTATACAGATCTGCATCAAAGGCAACAATGTGTTCAAAGGCTACCTAAAGGACCCAGAGAAAACACAGGAAGTACTGGACAAGGATGGATGGCTTCACACTGGGGACATTGGTCGCTGGCTTCCAGTGGGTATTTCTCCTTAACTTGTAAGGCTCTCTGCCATGGGATTGGGGAGAATAATCTACTTGTTGCAAAAGGGATTAGCCATAGGAGCTTAATCAGCCAAGGCAGCTGCAGGGAAATGGGTTTGCAGCCTCCTTTTGTGGTGTTTCTTCTAAGTATAAAGAGTGGAGCATACCAATGGAAGACCCTAGCTTAGGAGTTGGGAGGTCTGTGTTCTAGTCCTAGCTCTCTTATGGATTGATAGTGTGAAATCCTGAAGAAGTTGGCTAATATGTGATTAGGAGCTGCCAAAGCTAGTCCTTCCTCTAGGCTGTAGCACTTTCATGATTTTGACCACAATGTTACAAAGACAGTGGAAAGTAAACTAACTGATTTTCTTCCTTCCATACTTCTTGTCAAATACAATGTATAGCATAGGTATTCCTATTGATGCTGTGTCTAGACACAATAAAGGAGTGTTTCTTTCTAATTAACCCATGGAGACATATCAAAACAGATTTATAAACCATGGGTATGCATAGGCCAATGCCTGCCTCTCAATGACCTTCACAGTCCCTCTCTGTGGGAGACACTTTTTTTTTTTTCCCCCCGAGACAGGGTTTCTCTGTGTAGCTCTGGCTGACCTGGAACTCACTCTGTAGACCAGGCTGGCTTGGAACTCAGAAATCTGCCTGCCTCTGCCTCCCGAGTTCTGAGACTTTTATAGAATGGCTTGCTGATGAACGACTTGCAGTAGATGCTGAAATCTCATCTGTTTTCTTGAAACAGAGCATGGTTATAATGAAGATGTGTAACCCCACAGGGGAATTTCCTAAGAGTCTCCTTCAAAAATTTTCTTTACCTACTGTGTTAAGGGAGTGGGGCTATAACTACTACCTCTTGTTTGTTATTCAAGATTTAAGAGATTCAGAATACTTGACCATGAGACTCCCATGATATACTTTGATTGGGTTTAAAAGTTTGTCTAATCATTGTCCCCTGCTCTAAACCCAGGAGGCAGGCAAAAGATAGGCTCCCTCCAACCACCATGAGTGATAACAGGCTGCTGATTATTGATCACTTCAGTCTAAATTAAGTCTGGTTCATTGATGGTTCCAGGGTTAATTCAGTATAGAGCCCTTCTTATGATGTGCTCAAGTGGACTGTGTTTGTCCCATGTCCCAAATTATACAATTCAAATCCCTAAGAAGATAAGCGCCTCAGGAATTGAGTTCAGGGAAATGAAGCAGCATATGACCTGTGATGGTGGTCAATGCCCTGCCAGCCCTGCTTCTGTCTTAACGAGCCCAATTACAGGCGGGCTTGATCAGTAGCATGCAGCTGTTTTAGCCTGCTCCCGGATTTAACAGGAAATAACCTGGCAGCAGGAAGAGATAACCCCTCCATTTCTCAAAAAGTTCTCGAGATGGGGTAGTTGGAAATAAGTTATTAGAAATTGGGGGCTGCAGAATGTTTTCACAGCCATTTGCATAACCCAGCAGGCCCCTGGGGCTTTCCCTGAGGCTTGCTGCTTGGCTTTCTGCACACAGGCTTTTTGGAAGCCACTTCTCCTTTCTCCAAAGCCAAGAGAAACACAGAAATCTCCAGAGAACCTATTTTAAATAAGGACAACACCCATGGCCTTCTTACTGATACAATCTCCAAGGCTTCAAAACACTGATGCTTTTATCTGCTTCATATAGAATGGAACTCTGAAAATCGTCGACCGGAAGAAGAATATTTTCAAGTTAGCACAAGGAGAATACATTGCTCCAGAGAAGATTGAAAATGTTTATTCCAGGAGCAGACCAGTATTGCAAGTTTTTGTCCATGGGGAGAGCTTACGGGTAATACACCAGTGTTATGGCCTGTGTTGGTTCTCATAGCCATATAAGACATGTGTACAGGTGGGTTCAGATAAGATGCCCCAGCTTACAATACTAACTACAAAACTACATTCTGAATCATAAACATCCAGGCGATAATTCATTGGAGTTAAAACAACTATCCTAAGAGGTAGCTTTTATCTCACATGACTTTCTGCTTGGGACTCTCAGTGTCCACTCTGAGTAGCTCCTCTGACACAAAACTGTTCTTTATATGCTACACTTAAACTGGTCCTTTGGAGATTGGGTAGGGCAAATTTCAAAATGGATTGACTAGGGATTCGATTCTTCATGCTTAATGACAACTGCTTTTCAAAGAATTAGGTTTGGATAAAACATCTTTGCAGTGGAGTGCAGAGTGGGACACTGTATGGTGAGGAACTGAGTATCAAATTAGTCTGAAGGTCTCATCTATCACAATCCACTTCCTTCCCACAGTCATTCCTGATAGGAGTGGTGGTTCCCGACCCAGATTCACTTCCCTCATTTGCAGCCAAGATCGGGGTAAAGGGATCCTTTGAAGAACTGTGCCAAAACCAAGTAAGCATGATTGAGAATGCCCTCCAAGTAGACATGGCTGAGAATGGTCTCCAAGTAAGCATGATTGAGAATGCTCTCTCCAAGTAAGCATGGCTGAAAGAGAATGTTGCATGCATATCCTGGCCTGCTGTAGTAGAGGGAAGGCTCTCCCAGCTGGGGCACCTCTGGGTTCTCTGAGCCTCCTCTCTGCAGGGACACTCTTCCTGCTTCTGTGACAGGTAACTGCATTTGGTAAGTTTTATTAGAATGTAGAGTTTAAAACACAGAATGATTTTTTTTTTATTAAGCAGTAACATGCTGCTTAAGAGAAAACAGAATACAGAATGGAAAATGCCTTTAGACAGAACCTGATAGTCCCTAGGTTTGCCTTTCCATTTCCTTGTTTCCTTTGGGAAATGCAAAGTACATATGCTCCAACATACGTTTTGTATCTCAATTTTATCCAAATCTTTCAGGCATTTTGAGTTGGTTCTTGCTTAGCCTTTCATTTAAACCTCTCTTCAGGCATACATGCTGTGATGTTTTGTGTTTCAGTGTGTAAAGGAAGCCATTTTAGAAGACTTGCAGAAAATTGGGAAAGAAAGTGGCCTGAAATCCTTTGAGCAGGTATGTACTGCTGATACCATTCTGGTCCCTCAAATGCCACTAGAATTTTATGTAAAGCTCCCACTTACACTGGTTCCAAACCTTTAACTCCCAAGGGCACAGATTTTATTTATGTATTCTCCCCCCTCTACTCTTTATTATTCATTCTCTGTACTCCACATACACAAATGTCAAGTATAGCTCAGGTTGTAGAGTGTTTGACTAGCATGCATGGTTTCAATCAGTCTCTAGGGTCACATTACCCCCGATATGGAAGGACAGATATACTTGTAATCTCAGTGATAGGTGGGAGGGGATCAGAAGTTCAAGATCGACCAAAGCTACATAGCCAAGTTGGAGATCAGCTTGGACAGCAGAAGACCTTATCTCTGAATGCATGAGTCTGTGTCTTTACTGTCCCACCGTACAGCTTCTTTTATAAAGTGAAATAAACTTTGCAGTTTATCACTTTACAGACGAAGTGCCAATCATCAGCATGTGCTCACCTTCTAGGTCAAAAGTATCTTTGTGCATCCAGAACCATTCACTATCGAAAATGGACTTCTGACACCGACACTGAAAGCCAAACGAGTAGAGCTTGCCAAGTTCTTCCAGACGCAAATCAAGAACCTCTATGAGAGCATCGAGGAGTAGTAGCTTAAGGTACTTACTGATGAGGGCTCTGAGACCTGCCTGCCCACTCTGCTGCCTTGCAGAAGTATGGCCTAAAATCTAGCCCATGTTTTGTCTTTTCATCATACCTGTTGTTTATCCATTATACCCATAAACTGCAGCATACAATGTAAGACCCTTGCCCAGAATAAAAGACCCTCCTCTCAGCTTAGACTTCTTGGACAGTTTAGAACTTAGGGCTGCTTTATCATCATGCTGTTCTTCAGGTCCTGTGTGCTGTGTCACTTCCTCACGACTGCCATGCCAGTGCTATCTTGATTAGTGATCACCATTTCTAGGGTCACAGGGATCCTGTAGGTGTACCCTGTTTTATAAAAACTATTTGCTAGCAGCTCAGCACTTCCTGAGACCTCCAATACAGTGGCTGTCAACCTTCCTAATGCTGGGACTCTTTAATAAAGCCCCTCACATTGTGGTGACCCCCAACCATAAAATTTCATTGCTACTTTATAACTAATTTTACTACTTTTATGAAGTATAATGTAAAAATATTTGAAATATAAGATAACTGATATGTGACCCCAAAGGGGTTTAACAGGTTATAATTCATGTTTTTCAGTAACTCCATGAAACTACTAATTAGAACTTTAACCTACCACCCATACTAATTGTATTTATAAGACAAATTTCTATGTACTTAAGTGTATATCAACATTTATGCAATGAAGGAACAAGGTCAAGTATAACAAAGTATAAATTCTCTAGTTAAGACTTCTAAGTTGGGAATATTAAACCACAGTAGATAGGGTCAGAAGGGAATGCTGTTTTAAAGTGTTCTCTACAGTGTCAGTTTTTGACACTGTCTTGTTCTCTACAGTTTGCTGAGCTGGAAGCTGTGGTGGAAGAAGAGGAAACTATGTCCAGTGAACTTTTCCAGTCAATGAAGCAAGCACTACAGTACTGTCCTGAGTTGGGAACAAAGCACTGCGGGCAAGCTCGATGCGATGGCTGCACTACAGGCATGGCTTCTGGGATGGAAGCTTTGATCTCTCTCCTTGGCCTTCAGTCTCTGCAGTATTTTACTACCAGATAGCATGTGGTGCCTCTACTTGTAAATGTCAAATCTTTGAAATAAACTATTACAGATATTATGTGATGACTGCAGTCTTGTGAGTTGTGATGAGAATTAGCATCAAAAAAGAATCATGTGGCAGGACAGTGGTGGTGCACGCTTTTAATCCTAGCATTTAGGAGGCAGAGGCAGGCAGATTTCTGAGTTCGAGGTCAGCCTGGTCTACAAAGTGAGTTCCAGGATACACAATGGCTACACAGAGAAACCCTGTCTTGAAAAAAACAAAACAAAAAAGAAGAAGGAGGAGGAGGAAGAATCATGGGAACAATCAGCTGGATTTTAAATTTTGGCTGTACACTAGGATTATTTGATTTGAAAATGATGAGGCACTTCTCTGGGGTGTCTGAGTTACATAGTCTTGTAGCCAACAACTACAACATTCAGGAGGCCAGGGCAAGAGCATTGCCGGTTTGAGGCTGGGTTACACAATGAGAACCTGTATCAAAATGAAATAACCACTGTTACAAATTTGGGGAACTGTGGGAAATTGCAGGCTGGTCTCCAGTCCAGCTGAGGTCTAAACCCCGATGGTCATAATTCACCTACATGACACGGTAGGCGTTCCCTCATGCTCCTGGAACTCTGGCCCCTGCCTAAGTCACCACCTCCCACAGCCCCAAGAAAAGCGTGGTCAATAGTCATTTAAGCAACGGTCCAAGCTTCTGACCTTCAGGCTAAACTTCTCCCCAGTTACCTAGCAACAGTGAAGACCATAAAAGGGGTGGTTAGGCCCCTACCTTGCTCTCTTACTCCTTTGTCCTCTTACCTCTCACTTTTCTCACTTCTCTCTCCTCTTCCCTTTCTTAGTCTTCTTTCCTCTCCTCTCTCCTTCTCTCTCTCCTTTCCACCTTCTCCATTTCTCCCTGCATTTCTATAATAAAGCCTAAACCATAGAGAGTCTCTGCTCCATCTAGATCCACTGTGCCACTCTCACCAGTGTTGGCAACTCTTTTCCTCCTCCCTCTCTCCTATAACCCTGGAGTGACATGGGGGGGGGGGTAGGGGGCTGCCCCTTCTCCACCCCCTGCTGCATGGGTCAGAGGCTTAGATCTCTACCCAGGGCCATGTGGAAAGTGCCTGGCAGTCTCCCCACATCAGCCTGCCCAGAGCACAGGAACTCTGGCCGGACATGGCATATTTTTCCTGCCCAATTTCTCCCCGGCGCCTTTTTTTTTTTTTTTTGTTCCCAACAACTGGTAGCAGAGGATAGTTATGCCATCCACACGAGACAAAACCAGCTGAAGACCCGCTGCACACTCTGGTCAGTGTTGGGAACCTCTTCCCCTATTCCCTCTCTCCTATAACCCTGTGGCTACAGGGTGTGTGTGGCCTTGGGGTCCCTGGTTGGGGGCTGCCCCTTCTCCACCCCCAACCCCCTGCATGGGTCAGAGGCTTGGATCTCCACCCAGGGCCCTGTGGAAAGCGCCTGGCAGTCTCCCCAAGTCTGCCTGCCCAGAGCACAGGAACTCTGGCTGGATGTGACATATTTTTCCTCCCCCACTTCTCCCTGCCACCCCACCCCCGCCACCCCCACTTTATTTTGTTCCCAACAGGGAACTACTGGGGTAAACCGATAGGAGCAGTTATTCTCACCGTATCCAGTTCTGAGTACTAGGCCTTTAATCCGGGCCCACATTCTAAATAAGTTTACTTTTTCCCCTTTACCACCTTTGCTGTATGTTAATCTCTTTCTCCTTTTTTTTTTTTTTTTCTTCTGAGATAGGGTCTTACTATAAACCTAACTGGTATGAAGCTTTCTATGTAGACCAGGCTGGCCTACAACTTAAGATACCCACCAACCTCTTCCTCTGGAGTGCTGAGATTAAAGGTGTGTGCCACCAGGCATGGCTGTGGTACTCTAATTTTGTTTTTGTTTTATTTTTGTTTTTTTTTTGAGACAGGGTTTCTCTGTGTAGCCCTGGCTGTCCTGGAACTCACTTTGTAGACCAGGCTGGCCTCGAACTCAGAAATTCGCCTACCTCTGCCTCCCGAGTGCTGGGATTAAAGGCGTGCGCCACCACGCCCGGCTGGTACTCTAATTTTAACTTGCACTTCTTTCTGGCTGCTAGCTGGATCAAGAATAGTCACTGTTTCCCCACACCCTGAGCTTATTAGCACAGCGGAAGCAATGTCAGTACCTTAAACAAAGGAAAAGCAGGACTAAGTTCTGAGGTGCATGTGGCTTCGTGCCTTCTCAGCTCTGATTTCCCTTTCTATATGCCTGCCCTTTACTCCAGCTGACCTCAATGGCTGCCTCCCTGGTCTTGAAACATGCCAGACCGTACCAGTGTGGATGCTTGCTGTTTTTGTCTAAAATATAGACACTTCCCACAGGTACATGACTTGTCTCCTTATTTGCTTTGTCAACTCAAGGGCATTCTGCCTTCAGAAACAACTGGATCTGACTCATGTTCACCTGCTGCTCTTACAACAGGGTAACAACAACCACACCTGCTTCTTGCTGCGCCCCCAGGTGCCCACTTCTTACTCCTATCTACTGTTGTAGGCTTGGCTGCCCCAGAGGCCTTAATTCCATGAAAGCAAGAATTAAGGGGTACTCAATGAGCTCACTCAAGTCCAGTGAGGGAGACTTTCTCCTGCAGTTCTGCCGACCTGCTTGGAAAAGCTCACCTGTAAGTTTAGATCCTAGAACTTGCACAAGCTTCAGGTTTTGATATTAAAGTAGACAGAAGCAGCCACTAGTGATTTGCACTAGATGTAAAGCTGTAAAGTCAATCTAGCAGTAACAGGCTCATATACTGAAATGAATGTCTTAAAGCTCATGACTCAAGAAGACTACACTTGGTAGCAGGGCAATGTTTTCATAAGGAAATCAGAGAAACCTTCTTACTCAGAAAACAAAATAAACCACCACCACCACCACCACCACCACCACCACCACCACCACCACCACCAAACCAAAAAGCAAACTAAAAACAATGCTTTTTGGTGAAAACTATAATTTTTACAGAACATCCATTGACCTTTATTGGATTTGACAAAAATCTGTATTATTAAAAGTAATCAAATTTGAGTTTATATTGAATCTGACAAGTTTTACAGTCTCTAGAAATTATGAAGGAAATGTCAACTGAGGAGGAAACAGAATAACCACATGCAAGATGCTCTTGTCCAGTGGGGAATTAGACCTGCAGGTGAAGTCAGATGTGCAGCACACAGGAAGGGCAACTTGTTCACTTGGCTGGGACGGCTTCCTTCAGAAGGAAGAAGTGGAAAGACAGCAGGAATTCAAAGGCATATGCAGAATGGCTTCTGTTTCAAAATGGTAATAAAAAATTTTGAAGTCATGGCACTAGGGCATCTTTGAGGAAAAGAATACCTTAAGCAGAATAGACTCGTTGCATAATTCTCAGGTACTACATGTGGATTTTCAAGTAATGAAGACTTAATGATCTCACTTTAACAGTGGCTATCTGTTCTTCTTCTCCCCCTCTGGGGCTGGATCTGATTCACCATCACAGGGACACTTTTCCACACAGTTTCTAGGAAACCACCCTCTTACTCTTGAAGTACCTGAGGGAGAAAGTGATGCCACAGTGAAGCAGGTGGCAGGGCCAGGTGACATTACCAGGAGCAAGTTCTACTGCTTCAAGTGAAGATTAGTTGTTAATACTTCCTGCTGTTCCCTCAGTAGCTCTCAGACACAGGCCAGGGAAAGGTTTCCAAATTGTTCTACCAAGCGAGGAAACAGGAAGAATCTAGCTCCTATCCCATCAACTAGGACTGGTGCTAGTGTGGTCTGGGCAGTGCCTAACTGGATCTGCGGTTTCTTACTATATGGTGATTGTTCTGGCATACCATTACAGTACACTCCAAGGATGACTCTCCTAAGGCCTCTCTGCATTTCCTTCTGAAGTCTCTCTTGTTTTCTTCCTTTTTTTTTTTTTGGAGAGTTTTGCTATGTAGTTCAGGTTCTGTTGTGAACCTATGATCTTCTGAATGCTAAGTTACAGCCATCCCAGGCTATGAATTTCTATACCAGAATCACCTAAGCTGTCTTATGGGGTAAACTATGATTAATCCTAAGTCTTTTCTTTAAGAATATCTCAGGTTGATTTTTAAAATTTCAACCTTAGCTTTAAAAGGAATTTCCCCTTAAAGGGGATGCGAATATGACTCGGGGTGGGGTGAGGGATGGGTGAGAGTGGAGGGGAAGGGGAGCTGGATGTATGTAATGTACAGTTCCCTACAGTCTCTCCCTATCTGCAGCTTGGGCTGTGAGCTGCTTTTGCTTATTAGTTCCATGCTTCAGTTTTCACTGATAACCAAAAGACAGTTCCTGCCTAGGACATCCATCAGAATTTATTTGATTAATTTAAAAAATCAGCATACAGAGTAATGAGTTTTCTCATAATAATGGTTCTTCCATCCCGCCCTCATCTTCCTCCCAATCCCTTTCCTAAGAACCCTGTTTTCATGTCATAGGTCTGTATCCAATTACCTCTCTTTTAAAAACTGTTTTATCCTTTCTTGTTTAAACATATCCAAACCACTGGCTAGAATCTACATATGAAAACAGGTTGTAGTGTTTGTCTGAGCCTCATAATGAAATTCAGTTACATCCATTTTCTTGGAAATAACATTTAACATTTCTTTATAGATGAATAAAAATTCCACTGTGTGTATGTAATATATTTCCTCTACCCATTCATCTACTGGTGAATATCTAGGCTGGTTTTTTTCCTTAGCTACTGTGAATATTTCAGGAATAAATTATTGTGTACAAGTATCTCTGCAGTAGGACTGAAGAGTCATTTAAATATATCCTCTGGATTGGCACAACCTGAGTAATACGGAAGTTCTATTTGTAGTTTTTTGAGAAACCTCCACATTGTTTGCAGGGGACTGTAGCAGTCTACCATCCCAACAGCAGTGACCAGGGGCTCCCTGTCCCCACATTTCTTGTCATTTGTTCTCCTTGCTGGCAGCTATTTACTTTCTGTGTTTGAATATGACATTCCAAGTGATCCTGGCTTTTATGGTTACTGACAAGAGTCTGACGTTATTCTGATAGGTCTACCTTTGCCTTCCCGCCTGATAGCCTTTTCCTTTGCTTTGCATTTTTGACATCTTGACCGAGTTCTTCTCTGACCAAGACTATTTGGGTTCTACACACATCTTGTGTTTGGGTGTCCATTTCTTCCTCTCAGTTTTTGAAACTTTCTAATTTCATTGACTAAACTGCCTATGAAATTAGACTATCTCCTAATTTTAGTCTCTTTTCTTAGGTTTAGTTTCTTGAATGTATTCCAGAGGTGTTGGAAATTTCTGTCTTGCTGTTTTGTTTTTATACGTCTGAGAGTATCACTGTCTTGAGCTGTATGTCCATAACTGTGCTCCGCCTGGTCATGCCAACACCTGCTTCCTTTCTTTCCACTGATTTTTTTTTTTTTTTTGATTGCCTTTCACGTGCAGCAGTTCTGTTTGTTTGTCAGTGTCTTAGTTACTTACTGAATTTTTCCTGCACTTTTAAATTTCTTGCCAATGGCTGCCATCTCTTTATTAATGAAGGTTCTGAGCTGGTTTCCTTACCGCCCTCACCTGCTCTCCAGTCTTTACTGCACAGTGATCCTTTTAGAATGCAGGACTCTGAAGGCTTTCCCCACCATTTTAGCCATTTCCATAGCTTTGATTTCTGGGACTGAGAAGCTGTGAATTTGGCTAGGTTTCCTCGAGCTGTGGTTTGAGGTTTGCACATTTCTGTGCTCTATATATCTGTTGGGATGAGCGCGTCCTTTGCCACTTCCTCTCTCTCTGCTCATTTCTCCTAGTTTCATTTGATGTGGGTTTTCCTGGCTAGTGTCTTCACTTCAGTAACCTGGAAAGCCAGCAGTGCTGGTTCTCATCTGCACTGGGAAGGCACATGCAGACTTCAACTATGCCCCTTACAGGGTCTGAGGCAACAGCACTGGATTCTGAATGGGGAAAATGTAACTTGTCATTTTTTAGGTTCTGAGCACCAGTAAGTAGGGAAACAAGAGGGAATGGGAAGGAAGGTGAAGATGAGCAAAGCAGGGATCAAAGAGCTTGCTTTAGAGGTAAGAGAAGCTAGACACCGAGGAGGAAGGAAGCATCAGGCAAGGCCCTGCTGACAGACTGCCCAACAACGAAGCACAGAAGCTGAGATCAACTAAAGAGAAAATAGTGAAAAGAGGTAAGGTGGGAACAAGGCATTCTAGCCTTGGCCAACAGTTCTTTCTAGCTGTCTTTTGTAGCAGTCGCAGGTAGAGCTGCTAGTCTCAAATTTCAAACAAATTCAGTGATCTCTTCAGTATGAGAGGCATTTCTGTGGAGAAGCTTACTTCCTGTTGGATTTCCCAGGTCTTAGACCACTCCCCTGTGCTCGTTTTTTGAAACTTTTTTTTTTTTTTTGCAATGCAAGGCTTTCTGTGATGAGGTTCCAAGCAATCGTGGATTTCTTTTTCTCGACAGAAAAAGGCAAAGCTCGCCTTTCCCTTAGGAACTCTGGGTGCCCATGAAGAATTGCAGCTTCTCAGTTCATATGCCATACCTCTATCTCCACAGCCTGACATATTCTAGGGCTCTCTCTCTCTCTCCATAGACTATAGCTGCAGTCCACAGCCTGCTCATTCCTCTCACAGTACCCATGTCCAGAAGGGAATAGCACCGTCATGAAAGCTGCTGGCCAGGCCCAGGATGCACAGCACTATGCAGTCAGACGTTGGCCTTAACCTGACCTTAGTCTTCCTCCAGATACTTCTCTTCTAGGAAGAGAGCCTGATGTTTTTATCTTGACCTTGTCTTTGACTGGGTTGTGTCCAGGTGGCTTCTAATCTGCCATATTACACACAGATGCCTATGGGGACTGTATAAGTATCTGTCATATAGTCAAGTAAAGACTTAGATGATAGCTATTATCATCAAAACCTGATAAATGTAAGAGCTGCAGAGAGATATGTAAGAAGCATCCTTGTATGTCTACACAGTTCCCTAATACATTTTACATGTGATTATGCATGTTATTTTTACAAATTTGGGGTTACTGCTAATAGTCATACTTTAAACATACCCTTCCACTTCCATACCTTCTATGAAGGAATCATCAAGAATTTTGTCTCCATACAACCAGTATCTGAAATATTTAAAAGGTTAAATTAAATATTTTTGAAGTTAATGCCACTTTTCATTGAATAAATGGAACATTCCCATCTCTTACCGCAACCCTCTTGTTGCTAAGATGAACTCTCCTTTCTGCAGCTGTATCCGAGGCTCCTCAGTGCACGGGCTTGTAAGGAATGTTCTGACTCCTCTATTCAAAGGGCAACAGGCACCGTTATAATCTTCTATGACTTTATAGCGAACCTGCCATCAGTGGTCAGAAGAATAATCAATCTCAGTATTTACCATATCTGAGTTCTTTCAAGCTTGAATAAAAAAAAATCAAGTTTAGATCCAAACTATCCAATGATAAAACATCTTTACCCCCAATTTCTCATCAGGGAAGGATATTTCTTGTTTTCGGGCTTCTCTGATCCACCATTTCAAGCACACATCTGCTGTGAATATGATCTGTGTTCAGGAGAACTTTCTGTAACGATGGAAGTGTCTGTGTCTCTTTCTGGTTTTAAATGGGTTGCTAACTAGACACTTGCGGCTACAGGGTGCTTAGTGTGGCCAGTATAAACAGGACCTTAATTTTTATTGTATTTATTTTTAATTAAGACCCCCTCTGGGCACAGATGGCATCATCGCTAGCTAACAGCATGGTTGTAAATGTGGTATTTTTTTTAGGAACTTCTAGCTTAAAGTATTTCAAACAAGTCAACAGTGTCAGCTGGGCGTGGTGCCACAGTGTCAGCTGAGCATGGTGCCACATGTCTTTGATCCCAGCACTTTGCTTCAGAGGCAGAGGAAGGTGGGTCTTTGAGTTTAAGACCATCATGGATACACAGTGAGACAGTCTGAAAAAAAGTGAATTGCATTGCATTTCAACAAATATAAGGAAATAATGATCCCTGGCACTCACATGGTAGGAGATTCCCACAACACTCCCTGTGCTATACATGCATGCACAATAAATAATAAGTGTAATAAGAAAGGAAGATTATTTAATAAAAGCCAACTGTTTTAAGCTACACGGAAACACAGTGCCCAGCTGGAGAAAACAGGTATCAGTAGCATTGCAAATAAGCTACTTACACTTCTCACTCTCTTGTCCGCTTTTTGCTTCAACTGTTCTATCTGTTTGGAAGACATAAAAGGAGAAAGATTAAGTGTCAGGACTGAACAGCCTCTCCCCTGCCATCAGAGTGGGTTTAAGGTATCCCAAGCCCCCGTTTCTGGAACTTCTTATTAGTTGAGCCACAGCCTGGGATGGAGCCTTCACCTCTGTGCATTCTTGGGGTGCTCACAAGGAATCAGGGTTAGGGAGGTATAGTCTCTGTTCCCTCAAGCTGATAGGCTGAGTCTCAGTGATTCTCTAATGGACAAACTAGTAAACTCATTCATTATTAATGAGTCTCGACTAAAGTTTTCCCCTTTAGTCAGAAACTACTAATAGAATTGCATTAGACACAGCTGGGGAAATATGGGCTTGCACCTGGCCTGCAGGAACAACTGAGGGGCAGACGTGAGTGCTTAGGTCGAGCAAGGCACGGCAGAGGTAGTTAAAGATCATGACAGAGGTAGTTAAAGATCATGACAGAGGTAGTTTTTGGACTTTATGACAGCAGTCTAGACTGTTCAGGAAAGAGCTGAATAAAGGAAGGTCACGATGCTAAGAATCCCTTTGGATATTACACTCATTTTGACATATGGAAAACTCAAGCACTACAATATGACTACAACTCAGGAAGTTGTGGGATAACAAAGTAACCCCAACGGAGAGAGAGGAAGGCCTTTCCAACAGAACTACTCACTGTGAGGCTGTACTGGTCACAGCCCTCTCGTATTGGCCACTCAAGTCCATCTCCTTCAGGGACTCCCGACCATGTAAACACCTGCTTAAAGTTCTTCCACTTACTTCCCATATCATAAGGAAAAACAAAGACTTCATCCAGCTGGTAATACTGAATGCGATCTTTAGCCTGTTGAAAGCAAAGGTGTAAAGTGGCAGCTGCTTCTACCTGCAGTGGCTTTTGCTAATACATTATTGAGAATACCAACTTTTGAAATCTGTATTACTCATAAAGATACTTGTTATTGCTGGGCTAATAGGAGTGTTGTCAGAGAATATAATTTTATCACAGTATAGAGGGATTTAACTGAGAATACTAACCTTGTTTGTGATATCCCAGAAAGCACCTGACAAGGTATATCTTAGGAACAAGCATTCCAAAGGTTTATAAAAGAATTAGCTAACTGTATCCTGTGCAGAAACTCCTAATGCTTATGGTTGCTTCACAGTACAGGAGAGTATAGGTAAGAAGTGATGCTGTTAATAGACTCAGGAGAAGGTATGGCTTATAGAGCCAATGGCCAGGAAGTTAATAGGGAGGCACTATTTTACAAAGAACGTTTTGCAAACTTTGTGAAGGAGTTTCATGTGTTTTGATTCAACACACACACACACACACACACACACACACACACACACTGTATCTTCAATTATAGGTCATATTTCAATGGCAAAGCTTATATTCTAGGCATTTAAATGGATAGTTCTCTCTGAACATAAACTTTGAAGTTCTTAAATTCTACTGCCACCTAGTGGTACAAACATGCATTATTTAATTTGAAAGCAAGTTCAACATTAGTGTCTGGTAATCTTAAAATATTTTTGGAGAATTTTATTTCCTTATTTGAAGTTCTGTCTGTGATAAAGTGCCAGTTTTAATAATTTCTAAATTAACATGGTTTTATACAGGGCCATGATCTTTAGCAAAACAAGATAAACAAAAACTTCTAATGTCAACATATTTATTATGCTTACCAGAAATGGTATTATGAAATATTTGTTTATTAAGGAACAGAATTTTATGCAAAAGTTTCTTGTAGTTATTTATAAAGTAATATGTGTGTTATCTATTTATTAAAACAACTGTTAAACTTCAAAATGATGGTGCGCCCCACTTGCTAGGCTGCGATGGGTGCACTCTGAAAAGGCACAGCTGCAGGACTGCTTCTTGCTACTGATGTTTCTCAGGTTGGCAGTCACCATACTCCTCAGTTATTTGACTTGAGGTGAGTAGACGCCGGGCGACCCTCACTGCCTATAACCTGGGTTGATTACTTCCTGGACATTAGCTTACTCAACTAGGCAAATTTCCTGCAGATCAACATCAACATGAAGATAAAAGTTCTTGAGATAATGCCTTTTAGATGAATTCATGACTTTATGACTTTACTAATTTGATTTAAGTAGTTTTAGGAAGTTAGCCTGATTTAAATAAATTTGGTAAGTTAGGGTAGTTGACAGAAAGTTTAAAGTTAGAATCAAGAATAGAGTGTGATTGCAAGATCTGCATAAGGTAGAGGAAGGAGTGCAGTGAGCTTTCATGAGTTACAACTATGTGAATTGTAGTAGCAAGAAAAATAGTCTTGGGACAAGTTAATGACTAAAGAAAACATTCATTCTAGGTTGGTACTGAGTTCCTTGATCATGTGATCTAGGGATGTGGTAACAGGTTTCCTATGTGCACCATGGGAAGGAAGGTTATGAATAAAGAGTAAAATTCTATTATAGGAATGGATTAATCAGGTTAGCTGATCAAGACTTCAAAAATAAGGTGTAAGACAAATGACCCGCTCCTTAGTAAATACAGACCACTATCCTCAGCCAAGCATAGGGAAAAGCTTGCTACTATAGACTTGCCTTGTTTAAACAATGTTAATTAATGACAAAAGAATTATTGCTTTGGGGTTATAATGAACTTGTGGAGAAAAACATAGATACTTGTGGCTATGAGGTAATTTTCTTCTTACATAGAAAACTTTGTCTTGGGGATATAAATGGACTAAAGGAAAAACTAAAGCTGCTGGGGGCTTGCTCCGTCCAGCACATGTGTGTACGTATGTTTATGTGTGCAATGCTTGGAGCCAGTTTGTTGGAGCTTTGCTCCATCTACTCAATGTGTGAATGTGTCTGTCTGTCTGTCTGTCTGTCTGTCTGTGTATGTATGAAGCTGCTAGAGCCTGCTTTTGTTTCATCCACTGCGTGGGTGGGTGTCTCTGATTTTCCCCTTTTCTCTAATCACTGGCTGTCCCCTGCCCCATCTGAATTGTGAGCAGCTCTCAGTCTCTACACCATCGGCCTTCCTCCATAGGATTAACCCTTGGTGTCAAGGCTGCTCTTCAACAATACAGATTTACTGAATTTTATACATCTACCTTCACCTGAATAATAGAGAGTAATTCTCCCCTCCCTGCCCCTCCTTTTTTAAATAAATATTTTTAAATATAAATATTTATAAATATAAATTTTTTATAAATATTTTTAAATATAAATTTTTTTTATAAAGATTCAGGTGCTAGAAGTACGGCTCAGTGCTAAAGCATATGCTTGGCTAAATGATAAAATATCAGATGCTTCAAGATGGATTAAATTTCAAAAACCAAAATATAAGCTACTTTATATGATTAAAAAAAAAGGTAAAGATAGCAGTAGTTTACAAAAATAATGAAGACATGTGTTTGCGTAAGAGTAGCACCCAATAGATATTATCAATACCACACACTAAAATCAATACCACACACTAAAATAGAGATATTATCAATACCACACACTAAAATTGAACATAGGCACACGGCATTCTTATGGGAAAAGGCAGCAAATAGTACTTCTCCAAGCTTAGACAGTAAATAAGGTTCCTTGGAAGAAATAATACCTAAACTGTATCTTGAGGGGAAAAAAAAATCAGGAAAAAAATTTAGGTAGAGGAAAAACATAGAAAAGATGTAGAAGTATAAATGTGTAAGCTCTGAGAGTGAGATGGGGCAGTGGGGAGAGAGGCTGGTGAAGGAAACAGGAACATTGTGAACAGGGGGCACTGTAAACAGGGGGACACTGTAAACAGGGGCACTGTAAATGGGAACACAGTAAACAGGGGCACTGTAAACAGCCTCATAATGCATGAGCTATGGAAGCTGAACTGTACCCAGGGTTCAGCAAGGACACACTTTTCATAATGGTCCGGGCATTTGCAATGTGGGTAAACTACCAGGAGCCGAGAAGGCAGTGACACAGCACTGTGTAAGTTGTCACACTGTGTGCAGATGCAATCAACTTCTGTGTTCACAGACTCCACCAATAGATCTATGACCAAGATACCTATGACCCCAGAACACTGGAGGCTGAGGCAGGTCCGGCTGGAGGGAAACCACAGCTCAAAAATACAATAAACAAATGCTGCATGTCCACAGAACATGTACATATTTTTTCTTATCTTTATTCCCTAAACAATAAGTATTAACTGTTTAGATAAGGCATTAGGCAGGGTTCTCTAGAGGACCAGAACTTGATTAAGTGGTGAATATGGTTTCAAAGGTAAAGTCAGAATAGCACCATGACGGGTAAATAATTGAAGGTATCTGCATCCAGATGAAGGAACTTCAGGCTT
Organism: Mus minutoides; assembly: GCA_902729485.2. NCBI lineage: Eukaryota > Metazoa > Chordata > Mammalia > Rodentia > Muridae > Mus > Mus minutoides. The sequence goes on along the minus strand of LR753585.1, from coordinate 142,910 downwards.
TCAAGTGAAAATGAGAAGTTTGGAAAACTAACATTCATTGCCATGATTCTGACAGCTTACCCATATTCAAAGAGACTCCCATTTTAATATAAAAGTTATATATGTTGCTTATAAGTAATTACATATAAATGCTATGAATTTAAATATAAAAGAGTACAAAAAGGTAACTGACAGAGATGTTCCCTGTTGGCCTGGGGTAAGGCTCAGTGACAGACCTGCTAAGCAAACATGAGATTCTGAGTTTCAGCTACAGCCCTGGGATGTGTGGGAGGCAATCACTAGTCAAGTTTTAATGTAAAATCAATACCTATTATAGTCTAAAATGTCCATCAAAATACTCCAGATTTTCCCACTTATTTATCTGTATGAAGCTGGTCTTTCCATATAAATGTCAACCAAAGTAATAAGTCTCAACAAATGCAGAAGTAGGTGTGAAATTCTAACTGTCTTCTGTTAAATCAGATTAAAAGAGATTTGAAAATCTATAAAATGAGGACATGTCCTATTTAGCTATCAAAAATAATTATTTTTTACAAAATGTTACATTAACATAATGGATTGTCTTAAAATTTTTTTTATTTTACCTTTTTTTTTTTTTTTTCAATTTTTGTTGTTTTTTTTTTTTTTTTTTTTTGGAGACAGGGTTTCTCTGTATAGCCCTGGCTGTCCTGGAACTCACTTTGTAGACCAGGCTGGCCTCGAACTCAGAAATCCGCCTGCCTCTGCTTCCCGAGTGCTGGGGTTAAAGGTGTGCGCCACCACGCCCGGCCAATTTTTATTAGATATTTTCTTCATTTACATTTCAAATGTTATCCCGAAAGTCCCTTATTTTACCTTTTTTTTTTAAAACTTAGAAAATATGGCAATTATCTGTGAGCACAGCATACACACAAGCTCATTAGTGAACTTGGCAATTTGGGGGAAATATAAATTAAAGGGCTGAGAGAACAGGGTTTGGGAGCTGCTTCTCTAAGTTAAAATGCAGACCGGATTGGATGTCAGGGACTAAACATGTCCTAAGATGCCAGACTTCCTTCCGCTCTACTATTGTTTTGCCCATGCAAACATGAACCACACCTGGCCCTGCTTGGCTTTCAAGAATAGATAAACCAAAGAGTTTTGACAAGGTGGATGTTACAGGCCTGACTTAACATCTCCACGCCTCTGGCTCTCAGCTGTGGTTGGAGGAGGGCCCAATGCTCCCCGTGCTCACTCTGCATGTGGCATGCCAGTGACCCAGGGTCACACCCCAGCATCAGTAAGTTAGCGGAGTCAGAACTTTATATTGAAGGAACAATTTTAAATTTACCTTTTCTTCAATCCATGATTCAATAGAAGTTTTGTTTCTGAGAATAATTTTTATCTAGAAATGAAATCATAGTGAAGTTTTACAATGTTACTTTGGTTTACTTCAGATCATTATCATACTAATTTCAAGACAGCTTTTCTTGTTCTACCTCACAGATGAAGCCACCAAAGATGGCAGAGGCTAAGCAGCAGTCAGTGTGCAGCCCCTCTTAACTAATGCACTACAGTATCTCTACACCGAACTCATCATGCCCATCCAAAGCATAGCTGAGTCCCAGAGACACAAAAAGGAGTAACACTGGGTACGCCTGCCTTACTTTCTTTGTTATGACCAAGGCCATGTGTGAAAAATGTTACATCAAGATCTTAATTTCTTTAAAATTAATGTCCTTAATTATAAGAATTAGGTAAAAAAATTCAATCTCGGTACATTCCCTCAGGAGCCTCATTTTCATTAATATTCATGTGTACTTAGTACACGGATGAGTGACCGTAGGGAAGTCACTTACCCTTTTCAACAGACACTCATTTATCTGTAAGGAAGAGAGGACAACACTCTTTTGTCAAGCCCTTTTGGGGTGATTTGAAGATCATGTAGGATGAGAGCACCTTTCTCAACTATAAAGACTTCTATCAGGGTGTATGTCTTTATATAGTGGCTACAAGTTCTGGCAAAATTACTTCAAAATTACCTACTGTACATAGGTGATAAACTAATTGCCTACAGCTAAGCAAAAGTACTTTCTCCCTTATAGTCAATCTTTACATTCAGGTTCACCTCTTTCTTTGCAATCAGGTCCAATAACATGGCAACTTTCATACGGAGGTGGGTAAGAACTTTACCTGTATGAAAAACAACATCCCAACAGCTATGGTTGTTCCCAAAGCTAATCCCAAGGCAAACAAGGTGGCAGCAAATGCAGCCAATCCGAAGGGAACAATTGGAGGTGGCTCTCTCCTGGCTGCACTCATGTCAATCTTGACTGTGTTCCACCCAAAGGAGAGCTGCAAACAGTAACAATGCACATGTGAAATTCCTGCTGAGGTAAGCACTGTTGAGAAGAATGACTGACAACGACCTGAGCTAGCGAGATGACTCAGTGGATAATGCACTTGCTCTATAAGTATGGAGACTGAGTTTGGATCTCCAGCACTCACATCAATGTTCTAAGGGCATGGTGGCTCTCCTACCCTTCCAGAGTCCGGAAGGCTAACACAGAGAATTCCCAGGGAAAGCTGGCTAGCCACACTGAGATAAGATCTTATAGTAATCTTACAATAATCTTATCTCCACTAAGTTCAATGGAGAGATCCTGCCTCAATGGAAAAACTGGGGAGCCATTAAGAAAGATTCCTGATGCCAGCCTTGGACTTCCACATCCCTGCACCCACAGCTTCCCACATGCACCCACACATGTGAACATGCATGCACACAGGCAGATTACCCACAGGAAAATAACTTCAACAAAAAACTAACCCAACATGACTAAAACAATAATAATAATGACTTGTTGCCAAGGCAACTGCAGCAAACAGCAGTTTCTAATGAACACTTGGCTCTTACTGACATGTTCAGTGTCTCGTTCTTTTTGAAGTATGAGGAATCAAACCTTGGGCCTCACACACTGGAAAAGAGGTCTAACACTGAGCTGTAGACATCTACAGCTCCACGTCTGTTACTCAATTTAGTTTTGGTTGTTTCCTCAGAAGAGTCAGTTTGACTCAGCAAACAGAAATAGTCATAAACAACAAGGAAACACTGCCTCCACTGTCTCCTTGCTACTGTAAATTTACAGTATTCTCCACAGCAGCAGATATAGATAGCATGTTCCATAAGCAGTGTTCAAGAGCTGGCAAAATGCTGGATAAATAGACCCTGCAGGTGTGTAGTGCCTGGCCTGTATGATGTTCTAAAACAGGGGCTCTTAACCAGTGGGTCTTGAACCCTTTGGAGGTCACATATCAGATATCCTACAAATCAGATAGTTACATTAAAAAATTATAAGCGTAGCAAAATTATATTTTATGAGGTAGCAACAAAGTAATTTCATGGTTGTGGGTTCACAAAACATAGAACTTAGTTGTTAACATTAAATCTAGAGAGCTCATATAAAAATTCAGATTCCTAAGCATTGAAATATTAGCACTGCTATGCTAGGACTGACTGAAAACTACAGACTGGCTAAAAACATATGGACTGACCCCTCTGTGAAGGACATGTACTGCCTGTGCTCCTCTTTTACTTCCAAGCCTATTTAGGGACTTTTTAATGTGTACAACCTTTGAACTTTATCTCCTGCTTAGTGTCCAAAAGTTGACTCAAAGTGTTTCTGGTTTAATGTGTTATTTTTATGAGTGTGATCGTTCCATGGACCAAATGAGGAAAGGAATGTCAATCTGCTACAGACACTGAAGGGAATGAGCCGGAAAGTACCAGTGTCTCTTTCTTCTGGTTCTTTCTATTCACTAGACTCACCACAACCACTAACTGAGAAATGTAATAAACCATGGATAAGGGAATTAGCATAAATTTCAACTGGAGCATAAAAGGTGAGTTTTCAGAATAAAACAATCTGTCCTCATTTTCAAGATTAAGGGCTTTTTAAAAGAAGGAACTGATACAGCAAGCAAAGCTGTTAGACTAGTTAAGTCCCAGCAGTGTTATCTCCAAAGGGACCCTGTCAATGACCTTGATAAGGTCACTTCACCTAGCAGACATGGGAGTGTGCCATGGTCTCACCCACCCGATTATAAAGCTGTGTGTACATTGTCATCACGAAGATGAAAGCAGCATGCGTGCAGCCCAGAGGAGCCAACAGGAGGAAGAGTGTGAACGAGGCATGGTTCTGGTGACCACAGCAGTTGTTGATCCAGGGGCAGTGGTGGTCCATCTTCATTACACATCTATTAAGAAATATGTGGATGAAGCAGAAAGCAGAAAATCTGGTCCACTTTGACTTTAGCTTTCAAAAGATCAAGCAAATAGGAATCCAATACATGTAGGAGTCACAGGGGAATTAATTCTCATAAAGTAGTCACATCTTTATGACCTTTTGAGGTTATAGATGGTGACTTCTTTAAAATTCTAAATAGCATAAGAGTAAGCTGTCATGACAACAGCTTCAAAAGCAGACAAGTCTGCTGCAAATAAAATCTGCATAAAGAAGCCGGGCAGCCCCACAAGAGTCTCAGGAGAAAGGAGGAAGCTCTGGGCTGTCAAGCCTTAGACTCAGACTGGCATACAGTCCACACATGTCAGGAGAAAGGAGGAAGCTCTGGGCTGTCAAGCCTTAGACTCAGACTGGCATACAGTCCACACATGTCAGTAGAAAGGAGGAAGCTCTGGGCTGTCAAGCCTTAGACTCAGACTGACATACAGTCCACACATGTCAGTAGAAAGGAGGAAGCTCTGGGCTGTCAAGCCTTAGACTCAGACTGACATACAGTCCACACATGTCCCTAGAGATGATCATAAAGCTCTCCAGTCACAGTGGCAGCTTCTTTCCTTTCTCACAGCACATGTTAGAAACGGAGTTTCTGGCCCACAGCAACCACAGCACATAAGGGGTCTGGGAAGCAGCCTCACAGTAAGTACTCCTGTCTCTCTGTTAAAGAAAAAGTTCCTGGCAACAAACCAGACTTTAGTTTAGATTTCCTAAATTTCATATTAATCAACAGATGTTGCTGATAGCTAGGTCCTGGCATATTTTGCATTTTTATAGTGATTCAGTTTTCCCCCCATTGAAATCTTGATAACATATATGAATGAATCTGAGAAACATCAGTCTTATTCAGACTCAAAATTATTCTGAAGCTAGTCGACATCACAGTCAATGAATGCAACTAATCCTGACACAGCAAATGAGAAAAACTAAAATGATAACTTTTAATTTGCTTTTGTGGGGTGAGAAGCAAAAGGTCTGTTTTTCTAGAAAAAAAAAAATCTCTTCCTTCTAATAAAAGAATGAAGTTATTTATATTGATATTTAAATGCAAACTAGTCTTCCAGACAAGTATTTTGATAGTATTCTGACAAGGTGAACGCCTTGCTGTGCCGGTTACTTTCTGTTAACTTGACCCAAACCTACACATACTGGGAAGAGGGCTTCCCAAGAGGAACGCCTCCATTAGAGCGGACCGTGGGGATTATCTAGGCATCATTTCTTGGCTGTTGATGGACATGGAAGGGGCCCAGCTCACTGAGGGCAATTAGCACTTACAACTAGGTAGGCCTGGGCTGCCTTAAAAAAAAAAAGTAGCTGAATAAGTAAGGAAGAACAAATCACTAGATAGCACTCCTCAGTTTCTGGTTCAAGCTCCTGCCTTGGCTTTCCTTGACAATGACTGTAACCTGAAGTCAAATAAACTCTTTCCTACCCCAATGTGCCTTTGGTCAGTGTTTCATCCCAGCAACAGAGAAGTAAAGTAGGACAGTTTTAGGGAACAAAAATGGATTCTACTGTCACAACAGGAAATACAACAAAAAGAGGAGAAACCAAGTGGATCAGGCCCAGTAAACAGAAAAGTCACGCACCTGTTACACTTTCTGCAATGATGTGAACGTGGCGCCTTGTACGCTTGGCAGACTTTACAATACTGGAGATACATGCTATCCTGAGACTTTTCCTTGATAGAAAAGGAGACATGTCAGTTAGTTGATCCTAAACGGTAGCAAGTTGGGCTTTATAAAGGAAGGCCCTAGAGTGCTTTATATTTCTGTTATGGATGAAGGGGAAGGGGGCCAGTAACTTGCATTTTCAATGCCTGTATTTGCACTAACATATTTTAAATGATAAACTGTAAGGATGGCTTCATTCTACAGATTTCTCAGAGATTATCTTTCTTTTCTTTTCTATACAACCCGAATCCAGTGTCAACTGGTTCTATGAAAGGAGACTTAGGTCCTCCCACTCTTTAGTGGGAGCTGCTTTAGAAAACCTGACCAGGACTCCACAGTGAAGTATGAGGTGACACTTTCTGAAATTTCTCCCTCCTACAATTACTGCCATTGTAACCTTTTCTCTTTGGGTCATTTCAGGAACTCCCTAACTGGCTGTTTTCTCTCATTTAAATTTCTGTATGATCAAAATATTGTTCCTATACTGCCCTCTGCCAGGGCTTTGCCTAAAACATCTAGACATCCCTGTGGTGCAAGCAGCTCCCATGGGTTCTGAGCTAGTTGCCCCCCTCCAACCCCCACCAGTTTTTTTGTTTGTTTTGGTTTTTTTGCAGTTACACAAGGCTCTTCAGTTTCTGGATATGTTTTCCTACATGTTCTCAGCCTGAGGGACTGTCCTCCCTTTCTTCTTCTCTGGAAACTTGCTATATTGACCAGGTGGGCCTAGTTCACAAGATGACATGTCCCTGCCTCCTCAGTGTGGAGATTAAGGTATGGACTACCACATACATCCTTTAAACATCACCACCACCAAACCCCCAAAGAACAAGTATTCATTTGCTTTGGAAATAGCTAACACAGATCATTATTTTCAAATAGACACAAGTTCTACACATACGTAATCATCAGTAGCTGGAGTAGCACCAGTGTCACCTAGGACAAAGGCTGATTAGGTAAAAACAAAACCTTATCATAATGGCAAACTAAATATCAAATTATGCAACGGTCATTATCAAATGGATCTTTTTCTTACCGGTTTCCACCCCCGAGGGACGAAGCCAGGACCAGCAAACATGGCATTGAAGTAATTATAAAGAATCATGACGGTCCAATTTATCAACATGATGAAATTCACACTTCCTCCAGTTGTATGTAAGGGCCAATACCACAAGACAGAGTCAATCATGGCCATTGTAGAACATATTGCTATAACACCAAGGGCTATTATGGGACCCCAATGACACAGTCTCCTTAAGTCTTGAAGATTTTCAAACTTGATTACTGAGCAGAATGTGCCCATTTTTGTGAAGAATGACTTCTTTCTTCTAAAGAACTAGAGACTTCCTTTTCCTGTGCATACATTTCTGTGTGCAACAAGTCCATGTGTGTTCCTGAGCTGTCATGCCTTTGGCTGAAGGGTTGCTGATGTGGGGTATGGCATTTTCTCTTGTGGCCTCCAGAACTCTTTATCTCACAGGAGGATCTAGGTTGGTCTGAAACACAGCCTAAAGAAAACAAGGTGGGAAAACTCCGTTTAGAAAGTCCATATGTCATTTATTTAATATTTAACTCCAAGAAGCACTAAATCAGCACCTCAGAAGCTCACTAGTGTGGAGTTCACCTCAGAATACAGTCAGAGCCTGAAGTGCATGTAAACCGGACACATTAAACAATTTTCCTCCCCTGTTCAAACTGCCAGAAAGGATCCACTACTCCTTGCTTAGTGGGTCGTTTGAGAGAACAAAGACTTAGGAAGCTGAGAAGCAGGGTCTTATCTAATTATCACTTATCTAATTCTTCCTAGAACAGAAACTGGCTTAGAGAGACTGATTATATTGACCGACCAAGGTCACAAGTAACAGCTAAGTCCAGAATAGAAGCCAAGGCACCAAACTTCTTTTAGGACGTTCTAAACTGCCTCCCAAAGAGTTGTGAATTAACTGTGACATGCTCTACGCATATAATACTTTGTGTATTAATAACTGGGCACTTGTTCTCCCAAGCGCCAACATTAGCAATCGATCGGGGTTAAAGGTATAGGAACAAGGGTGAGATTAAAACGAGAAAGCCGCATGTGTGCGTGCGAAAAATCACGACTGAAGCAGTGCACGAGAACGAGCACAGAGCAGATTTAAGGGAAAAAAAAAAAAACTAATTCCCTCCGGGGGCGAGGGAAGGAGAAGGGAAGAAGGCACGCACGGGGAATAGTTGTAGACCTGAGTTCTGAATGGAGTGAAATGAGCCGGGAAAAGACCTATGACACATGGGTATGACGTATGCGTAACGGATTCCCACGGAGCTGCTGCGCCAGCCCGGTGCCTGCCTCAGTTTCCCGCCCGTGTAGTGGTGCGGGATGCTCTGGGATCTTCACTCACGGGACAAACGTCTTATTAAGCGTGGCTGGGCTCGATATTGTGGAGATGCTGGCCCGATTAGGTCGAGGCGAAGACCGCCTCACAAGCGGGTTGCACCCCCTGCGGTGACTCCCACCTCAGTCTGGTCTCCGGTGCCCGCTCCACGGCCATCGTATATCCGAGACGGCCCGGGCTCAGCGGAACAGATTTTCTCCTCCTTATAGTTCTGTCATGAGCGCTTCGGTCCTGAACAAGCCGAATGCGAACCCTGACAGCGAGAACTGCGCGAGGAACTCGGACCCGCGCGTCTTTGGCTCACGCGGCCGCCGTGAGCCTCCCGCTTCGGTCCTCCGCGCAAGCTCCGCCACAGCCACTTCCGGCAGGTGCGCGGCGTCAATCTTCCCTCGGAAAGCCCGCGCCTGCAACTTAGAGCTTGGGGCGCACCGCGTTTCCCTGGGGGTGCAGTGTGGGGACGTGGTTTCTGTGATACCCGAGAGCATGTGGGCTTTCGTAGTCTTTTTTTTTTTTTTTTAGGGGTCACCGAAAGTGAACTTTTTCTTTAGTCTTACGTTCGAAGATTGAGTGGAAAAGAAAAGGCGCAGGCAGCGCAGTTTCCGGAGGACAAGGACTGCGTAGAGCAACCAGGAAGCGGCAGGGCTGGGAGTTGTTCCCGGTTCCCGCTGTGCTGTGGAGACTTCTTCACAGGGTCCCTGCGCCGAGGCCGGGCGCCCTTGGCGAGTCCCGCTCTGAGCGCTAGAACCTGGCTCCGGCCGGCCGTGCCCTAGCTGCCATGTCTTCCGACTTCGAAGGGTACGAGCAGGACTTCGCAGTGCTCACTGCTGAGATCACCAGCAAGATTTCCAGGGTCCCTCGGCTTCCTCCCGGTGAGTACCCTGCCCGGCCGGGCGGGGGCGGCCTGGAGATCCGGGGGCCGCGGAACGCCGCCTGGGCACGCTGGCACGCCGGCGCGAGGCTATTGTGGGCGGTGCTGGCGGCCCGGGCAGGGCTGGGTTCTTGGTAGTAGGTTATGATAAGCATTAAATGTGCTTCAAATGCACAGCACCTTCTGCATGATAACCATTTGGGGGCGGGGGAGGCGCCTGTTTACGACCCCACCGCTTTTTAAAAACATGTATAACCTTGGAAACATTGCTCTACATCTTGATTTCTTCTTTATTTCTTTTCATTCTACCTTTTTTTTTGTCTTTTGTAAAATATGAGTATTCAAAGGAACTGTATGAAAGTATCAAGATTGTGGATCTGTAAATGCAGCGGCGTTGTCGTTTTAGTCAATAATTCTGTTATCCCTATTCGTGGCACACTAGAATGACGAGCTAGGACGCCTGAATTCAAGTCTAACTCTTGCCACTTAGAAGTTGTCTCCTAGGCAAGTTTTCGTTATCCTTCAAAACTTCCTTCTTGGTTCGAGAGAATCGTACCTCTCTCTTAGGGCTGTTGTGAAGATTAATTGATACACAGCTGTGAAGCCCTGTGTCTTAGCTCTTGTTAGGATTCATATTTTTCAGATCTCTGCCCTGATTCTGTGATTCTCATCTCCCTTGGGTATGTATCTATAACCCAATTTTATATGAAACTTCGTACAGGGCAACTTTGCTCACTTTGACAATTCAGCATCCTCCAGGTATTATTACCCTGCATGCTAGGTTGTCAACAGTGTGAAGGTGGGAGCCTTGTCTGATTTTCTTGACATTTCTTTTCTAAGTTTTTTTTGTTTTGTTTTGTTTTTGTTTTTGTGTGAATAAGCACGGGATTGTAATATAATACATTGTGACTTGTAAGATAGTGTTTTAGGATTTTTCTTTAAGTACAGATTTAATTTGAGTAGTTAGTAACAAATTATGAGTTTTATTTATTTTTTGGCTCAGTTTCATGAGGGAAATTGAATGATCGCTGGGCTGCTGAATTTGCCTCTATTCCAGCTATGGAGCTTACTGTCTAGAAGAGATGATTCTCATTGGTCTTGCAGAATTGTGGGTATCTTCACTTTTTTACCTGGTCAGCCCCAGTCCAAGATGACAGCAGTAACTTCTCTTGAATCTAAGTTGTTCTTCACCTCCTGTCCAGAATTTCCCCCAATCTTTATGTTTATAAATAATTTTCTCCCTTATCACCCCCTCCCCGTTTTCTGTTACTAGGGCTATTTGCTCAAAGGCAGGACCTCTGAGCCTCTATCCCACTCACCTCCTGAAGTCCCAGTTAGCTGGGAAGGAGGTGGATGATGTCTTAAAGAGGTTTGAGTTCAAGGAAGGGAGCAAGAGGAGAGAACCAAGGTAGCATATACCACGATGCTGTGTTGCCTCGGAGGTTTTTACAAAGTGGGTGATGGCCTCCTGCCTTCATGATACTTCACCTCACCTCTTCCCTTCAATCCCACTTGTCTCCATTGTCCAAGATCGTCTTGATTTTGTTGGCGTTGTTGTCTGAGACTCGTGCCTTTGAATTGAGTCCCAGAGCCTCAGTACCAGGATGTGCAATTGCAGTTGGATTTTGCTCATTTTGAATTTTAATGTTTGTTTTTTTAGCAGTAGCAACTTTTTTTTTTTTTTTAAAATTTGGGCAAATAGCTTTATCCGTACTGGATACAAAGTTGTGAAGACTCTAAGAAAATAGATTTTGTTACAATTGAGTTTTCTTGCCTTTGTGTTTAAAATTCTTACTACATAGAAGGAAACAGTTGAATTATTTTAAAGAATAAAGATACTGTTATCCCTGACCTTATACTTAGTGTAATGTGAGACCCACACACAGCAACCATGTTTTATTTGAAAGGAGATTGTATTGTTGGCACCCTGGGGAAAAATGTATACTTATTTGAATAATTAAATGATTCTTTAAAATACAGTGGTTTTCCTCTTAATGTGCTTGCTCCCTTTTTAACCTGCTCCTAATTGATAGGAAAAGATATTTTTCCATGAATTTATGAACTAATAGGAATTATTAATATAACCATGACAAGAGCAGTATGCTTGCTATGGGATTATATAGTTACCAATAATTATATTGTTAACATAATTACTGTATCTAAAATACCCCACAGCATGATAATGGTTCTGTCACTCAGCTGAAACAGACCCAGAGAGGAGTTGTAATTTATTTGAACTAAAAAGATTTAAAAATTGGAGCAAATTTTAAAGTCAAAGCAGCTCATTCTCCCAAATAACAGCTTATTTAAGTTGCAGCACTGAGACTCTGTGGAGATGGACTAGTCTCTGCTGGGACCTGTGCAGATGCTAAGGGGAATTCCAAAGAGAATAGGAGAAAACAAAACAAAACAAAACAAAACAACAATAACATTCTGAAGCTTTATTTTAAAGAGAAACTGATTATTCTGTAATAATTTATCAATAAAAAAACTTTGCTCCTTGAAGTGTTTGAATCTTAACTGACTTTAGTGGCTGTGATCTTTAGATGGGTGAGTCCCTTAATGAATACACTGTGGTTACTGAATTTAAAGATTGAATTTTAATGATGATTGTTCTGTGAGGAAGTCAGACAAATCAGGGAAATCAATGAGCCAAGGCCATAACCCATGTGACAGTCCTGATTTTTGTCGTGCTGGAAGTGAGTGTCTTAGTAGAAGAGTACTTTCTGCAGGGTGGGGCTTCTGTCACAGCAGGCAGGCATCCTGCAGGGTCTTCAACAGAATTTCACTCTGCAATTACTTCTTTATCTCCCCATGGTCAATTGTGAATCCTGTTAGGGTTATAGTTAGAATGTACCAAGAATGTATCATGACAGAATGATTAAGACTCAGGCTGCTGGTATCAGACCGGTTTAGGATCCCACTTCTGCCTAATCTTACCACACATGTAGTTGTGGACATGTTTCTTGGCTCTGTAAGCTTGCCTCTTCTCCTCCATCTGTAGAGTGGGAAGGAAGGGTGCGCATTTCAGCAAATGAAGCATGGCACAACAGCAGAGGAAGCACAGCAAACTAGCCCTTGAGAGATGTCATTTAGTTACTCTACGGGGCTTCAGTCAGCAGTGGGCAGGGCTGGCTAGGATCCAGTTCTTCAGACTCTGTCATTGAAATTGTACTTTAAAGGGAACCTTGAACTTCTTGCATCCTTTCTGTACCTAATCTAGAGTGAAGTTAAGTCTCTTGATGAAAACCTACATTTGAAAAGAAATGGGCTGTCAGGGCTTTAGGATGTGGAAGTAGAAATGGTGTTGAATTCTGGTGATGGAGAGAAGGGAATTGAGGGAGGGGAGTAACAGAGATGCCACAAAACAGGAGACCCTTGAGTTTAATGGGGTAGCTGTCACACCGTGCAAAGTTTAGGAGACCACTGAAGCTGCCACATATACTTTTTTTTTTTTTAATGGTTCTAGAGCTTTATTGTAGAAAGGCAGAGAGAAAGAGAGGAAGTAGAAAGAGAGAGGCAGGCCATGGCCACGTGGAGAGGGGGAAAGGGAGAGAGAAAGGAGGACTAGAGAGTAAGAAAGGTGAGAGTTTAAGAGCCAGATATACTTTTCAGTTGAGTATATTGGGGAGACAGCTGTCAGCTGCTACCTATGGTTCAGTTATGCTTTATAAACAAGTATTTATGGAATTTTAGTCATCTTTGGGTAACAAATACAAATTTGTGTCAAGTGTGCATATACATACATGTTTTCATTTTTACACTTCTATATATTGTCTACACTATAAACCTAGAGGGATCTTGTTCCCTTAGATAGTTTATAGTTAATTTAAGTAATGACTTCATTTTGTATTTGTGGTACTGGGTTTTGAGACCCAAGGCCTTATCTCTTGTTAGACACACACTCAGTCAGCTATACTCCTGGCCCAAAACATTTTACTTTTAGAATAGTTGAGATTATATAACAATCACAAAATGACTCTTCATTTCTGCATGCCAACTTGTTAACACCGTGTCTTGATACATTTGCCACCAGTTCATATTTGACTGAAGTCCGTTTGTTATTCACATCTTTGTGGTTAAAACTAGAAAGAATTCTTTTTTTTTTTTTTTTCTAACGTCCTTTTGGTGCTCCAGGATCCAGGCGCGGATCCTACAAAATATTAAGTAGTCATAGCTCTTAGACTTCTGTGGGCTGTAATAGTTTCTCAGGATGCCCTGTTGCTACTGGAGTAGCAGGAAGACCTCAGCACTCTTTGGTTGGGATTTTTCCAGTTTTGTTTGCTTAATTGCCTTTTCCTCTCATTTTAAAAGCCATTTAGAAAACCCTAAATTTTAAAAAGAAACTATTTGTTGTCCAGCATCCCAACCCAGTGAGTGACACAAGTGGCTTTGGGTTTGGAATCAGAAGTCAGGACTTTAAATACCTATTTCTTTTATCATTCTTTATTGTTTTTAAAAATGTTTTAAAATTTTGTTTTATGTATGTAAATGTTTGCATGTGTGTGCACCACATGCCTGAGGGCTGGTGGAGGCCAGAAGAAGGGCCAGATGTCTTAGAACTGGAGTTACAGACAGTTGGCAGCCACCATGTATGTGCTAGGGACTGAACCCTAGTCCCCTGAAGGAACACTGGTGCTCTGAACTGCTGAGCCCCCTCTCTCTCCAGCCCTCATACCTTATCCTTAACATTATTGAAAGCACAGGGTAAAGAGTTAGAAGATCTTGCCCAGTTTGGGGAAGTTTTTATACATATGAGTTTTAAATTATCGTCACAAATCAGTGATTCCAATTTATTACAGTGATGACTTAGCAAGTCCCTCTGCTCGTCACTGTATCTGCTATTTTTGTTTGGGATAATATTTTCCAGAGAACAAAACTCTTTTAAATCTCCCTTATAAATATATGACATCTCTTAAAAATTCGGCCCTTCCTTGGATTGAATTTCCACATCTTGCAAAGTCAGTGTTCAGTGTAGTTTATAACCTACCAAAGAATGATTTTTAACTTTTCAGATCTGGTTGATCAGAAGGGAGAAGGATATATTAAAATAGGATGCTTTAGAGCAGCGGTTCTCAGCCTGCAGTTAAAACAGATCTCAACCTGTGGATCATGAACCCTTTCATAGCCTAAGACCAACGATTAAAACAGATGTTTTCACTGTGATTTATAACAGCAAAAATTACACTTATGAAGTAGCATCAAAATTGTTTTATGGTTTGGGATCCCTATAACATGAGCAACTGTATTCCAGCGTCTTAGCATTAGTAAGGTTGAGAACACTGACTTTCACTTTATGTTGTATAATTGTCATTTCTTTGTTATTATTGCTTGTTTTAGATGAGAAGAAACAAATGGTTGCCAATGTGGAGAAACAGCTTGAAGAGGCCAGAGAACTGGTGCGTATCCTTAGGGATGTATTGAACACAGTCCCTCAAGCTAGACCCCAAAGCCTGCTGTGTGTGCTGTGGACATGCATGGACCATCAGGTTCCTCTTAGTAGTTCATTCCTTTTCAGAATATAGGAAATTTAATAGCTTGTAGAGGTTTTACTCTTTTTAATAAAGGAGGCTCATTAAATGTCAACCTCTAATTTATATTCCTTAAGAATACATCTCCCAAGAACTAGTATTTTAGTGCATGATCTTAGTAGCTAGTATCTGATAAATGCACAGTACACCTCATATTGGGGTAAGCATATTGTGTTGTAATCTTTAATTTTCTCACAACACCTAAGAGATAAGGGTTGTCTTTCAAAACTGACAAAGCTTCTGAGATTTCCATCAACTTGGAGACAGAAGAAGCTTGCCAGTCTCTAAGGATGCCCGCAGAAGATGTAAGATTTCTTGTATATGTCTTTGTATGTACATATTCGTTTGCATTTATGTGTGTGGGGAGCTTCATGTGCACATGTGTATATGTGCACATGAGTACATATGGGTGTGGAGGCCAGAAGTTGATATCCGGTATCTTCTTCGATTTCTCTTCACCTTATTTTTTGAGGCAGGGTCTCGCACTGGACCCCAGGCTCACTGATTCAGGTAGATTGACCTGTCCATCCAGCTCCAGGGATCCCCTGTCAACTTTCCAAGTAGACGTTACCGAAAGTATAGGCACACCTCTTGCCACAGCCAGCTTTTATGTGGTTGCTAGTGATCAGATCTCAGCTCCTCACATTTGTGTGATAAGCATTTTGCTGACTGAGCTATTTCCTTTAGCTTGTAAACCATGAAACTCTGAAGTCCAAAACTGAAGCCTTGTGTTACAACAAAAGCAGCTGCCAGAGTTTCAGCTTGGTTGCTGTACTGGCTAGTTTTGTGTCAACTTGGCACAGGCTGGAATTATCACAGAGAAAGGAGCTTCAGTTGGGGAAAATGCCTCCACGAGATCCAGCTGCAAGGCATTTTCTCAATTAGTGATCAAGCGGGGAGGTCCCCTTGTGGGTGGTGCCATCTCTGGGCTGGTAGTCTTGGTTCTATAAGAGAGCAGGCTGAGTAAGCCAGGGGAAGCAAGCCAGTAAGCAACATCCCTCCATGACCTCTGCACCAGCTCCTGCTTCCTGACCTGCTTGAGTTCCAGTCCTTCATCCTTTGGTGATCATCAGCAATGTGGAAAGTGTAAGCTGAATAAACCCTTTCCTCCTCAGCTGCTTCTTGGTCATGATGTTTGTGCAGGAATAGAAACCCTGACTAAGACAAATTGGTACCAGCATAGTGGGGTATTCCTGTGACAGCCTGACCATGTTTTGGGGAGGACTGTGGAAGGACTTTGGAACTTTGGGCTAGAGGCCATGGAAGGCCATTGGTGAAGGTGCAGCCTCATTTGCAATTGATGGCCCAGGATGCAGAGCAGCTGAGGCTCAGCACTGTGAAACCCTTTCCTTCCCAACTTGCTTCTTGGTCATGATGTTTTGTCCAGGAATAGAAACCCTGACTAAGACAGTTTCTTAACTTCCCTGAGCCCAATTTCCACAGAGGAGATGCAAACTCTTGCTTCCACCAGGAACACAAAGCCTGAGAATAAGCCTGTTCTTATCCCAGAGAGACATATTGTTTCATTCTTCAGTGTTGCTCTGTGTGGATGGACTTTTGAGACATGGTGTGGACAGCGTTGTTAGAGCATCACATTCATACTCAGGGAATCCTGTAGGAGCATCAGTGAATCAGGTAGACTGATGCTGAGATTGTTGTCACCACTGTTAGAGATGAGGACCAGGGCTTAGAGAGGCTAGGAAGCCCAGCTGCGCTCCTGTCCACTACTGTGCACTCTGTAGGTTTTGTTCCTGGATGAGGTCCATGGAAAGCCCCGGCTCAAACACTGCTTTTCCATAACAGTCCCTAAGTCATGAGCAAAAGACAGAGAAGTATTGTGTTCCAGTTTTGGGTTTTGAAAGCCAAGTGTTATAGAAACTGTTAGACTGTTGATGTGTATCATGGGCCAAGTGAGTGCATGGCTTTTCTAAGTACTGAAGGGCATTCTTTGGTGTTTCTTCAGTGTCTGTGCTAGTAGACTGATGGGTTTCCATGAACTGCTATTACTTGCTCGGAACTCTTGGAGTACTGCCTTAGACATGGCTAGGGATGCAGGCTTCTTGGATATGTTTCTTTGCAGAACCTCTTTGGACCATCAGGCAGCTCAAGGACATTGTGAGTCTCTAGGAAGGCAGAGACTTCTCTAGAGGGCCCCTGGTGAGCCTGGCACTTCTCAGTGTTGCTTCAGTAAGTAATATTTGTTAGGGGAGCCATGTATTAGAAGCAGCAGCAGCAGCTTTGGGCTTCCAAGGAAGAAGTTGTTCTCCATTGCACAGCAGTGGGGACTAGCACCTACAGAGGTATTCCTACGTTCTCACTGTTTCTCTCGTTGTGGTCAGAATGGCCAACTGTCTCCATCCCACGAGACTTCTCTGTTCTGTGGGTGGCTGCCACTGTCTCCACCTCCATGTCTATGATTCTAATGCCTGTCTTTCTTCATCCTTTTCTCCTTCCTTTGCTCTCTCTTCATGTTAATATTTTCTCTCACACCTCTTGGCTTTCATGTGCAGACACTGACTTTAGATGTCAGAGCAGCCTGTCAGGACACTTGTTCCTTCCGGTTGCTAGGATGACTAAGTGGCATGACTGACCAGGTCTTTGGTCTTGATATTCTGTTTTATGCTTGACCTTGGCTGAGATGCCAAGAAGTAATGAGGATGGCTTTTCACACTGCTCTCCCTGGCGGCTTCTTCCCCTCACCATCTGAAGACGGTCTATTTACTTGATACTGAGAGAAAGCTGGTTTCTTTAGGATTGAGGTTCCACCATGTACTGGTTAGTTTTTGTGTCAACTTGACACAGCTGGGTTATCAC
>LR753585.1:0-125302 GCA_902729485.2 Mus minutoides | reverse complement strand
TGTGTTTAATTATTCAGTTTTGATGATATCTTAGATTATATTATACACTGTTCTTTTGATGAGGAACCCGCAGAAAGCTTGGTAGTTTTTGTGGCACTTCCAATCATGGTTTATTGTAGTCTATGGACACTGTACTTTTTGTACTGACCATGTCTTCTACTCCCCAGTGACTACGTGAGTGTTGTGAGACAGAATGAGTGTATGTTCTTCTCCTGAATTCCAACAAGACACGTGTCACCTTGCCAGCAGTAAATATTTTCAAAGACACCCTCTCTGTAGTCCTATTTAGTGTAGTGCTGGAGTCTTAGCTAGACACCCTGTCTGTAGTCCAGTCAGTGCAGTGCTGGGGTCCTAGCTAGGATGATCTGATGAGAAAGAAGTGAAAATAGTACAGCTGGGGAAGGAAGAGGCCAAACTGTCACCCTTTCAAGCTGACAGCCCTGTTCTAAAGACTCCATCATCTATCAAGCTGACAGCCCTGTTCTAAAGACTCCATCATCTATCAAGCTGACAACCTTGTTCTAAAGACTCCCTCTAGATCTGCTGTGCACTTGCAGCCAGGCGTCACTGTGCTGAAGTCAGTAATTAATGAATGAAGTTATCAAGAAAGAGATCAGGAAAAATTTCCCATTCATAATTCTTAAAAGAAAATAAATGAAATAGGAATAAACCTGTAAAGGAGATGAGAGACTTCTGTATATAAACTTTATGACATTGAAGATGTTGAAAAGAGACCTGGAAGATGACAAGCTCTTCGTGCTTATGGATTGACAAAATTAATATTATGAAAATGGCTATATTGTTGCAAATTGTCTACATAGTCAATGTACTTTCGGTCAAAACCCCAATGTCATTCTTCACAAAGCTGGAAAGTGCAATCCAAAATTCATATGGATGCACAAAGAACCCCATGTAAAGTAATCCTAAGCGGAAACAACAGTGCTTGAAGAATTGTGATGCCCAATTTCAAATTATACCACAGAGCTGTAGTAACTAAAGTAGTATGCGTTCTGGCACAAAACCAGCCATGTAGCCATATAGAATAGAGAACCCAGAAATAAATTCACATAGCTATAGCTACCTTTTTATTTTTACAAGGTATCAAAAACTGTAAAATAAGACAGCTTCTATCCGTTGAAAATGAACAACAGACCTCTACAAAAAGAATGAAACTGCCTTCCCTCTTCTGGCATGCAGGTGTACATGCAGATAGACCAGTCATATCCATAATATAAATAAATCTTAACAAAACAAAACAAAACAGATGAGCTCTCTACTGCCTCCTAGAGAGCTTGCTCTATTTCCTTGTAACCCTGAGTTACTGTTAATCTAGGGATGTATACTCTAAGTACATTAGGGATCACTCAGGTCATTTTCATGGTTGTCCCAGGAAAGGGTTTATTCTTAGAGGTGAGAAAAATAAGGCAGAGTATCATTACGACCTCTGTTCAAGCCCCACAGCTGGTGAGTTGTGGTGCCTACAATGTGAGCAGAGCCTTCCCACAGAGCCTGGGCTCTGAATCACCATTGCATGTCTCTGTTGGCATCTTAAACGCTCATGTGCTATATCCAAACGTGTTACAGGATGACAGATGGCTAAAGCATGCCCTGTCGTGATTTCGGCGAGCAGGCTGTAGCTAGCATATTGCTGTATCCATGTAACTCCTCATCAGTGAGTGTGGTTTTAGTGTGTAAGGGTTAGGCTGGAGGCCAAGGTCACATGTTGTTTGTATGTGATTTTCCTAACTAGGAAAGACTTTCTCAAAGAGATTTCCTCACATGTCCAAGTCACAGGAAACAGTCCCCTGTCATTCTGGACACTTGTGATCAGAAAACTGGATCAGGTTGGACTGAACACTGGGTTGCTTCCAGGATACTGAGAATGAATGAAGGGGTTTGATTAATGCACATGTTTTCCAAAACAAATTCTTGCTGAAGCACACAGCTTGGCAGCTCTGTCGTTCTCTAGCTGCTTCCCAAGACAGCCAGCAAATGAGCATTAAAGCAGTCCCAGTGTCCCAGTGTCACGGCAGGGAGCAGCTGGTACTGTGGCTCTGCTTCCTCAGCTGTGCACTAAGGAGTTAGAATCCAGTCCTTTTAGCCATACATTTGGGCAAATAAAGAATACTAATGTGGTTCACATTTTTCTCTTTCCACTTTAGCTTGAACAGATGGATTTGGAAGTTCGAGAAATTCCACCCCAAAGTCGAGGAATGTATAGCAACAGAATGAGAAGCTACAAGCAAGAAATGGGAAAACTGGAAACGGATTTTGTGAGTTCAGTTCTGCCCTCTGTCATCCCTAGAGTGTTTAGTGTGCTTTTGCTTAATTTCTGTGCTGTTTCTTCCCCATGCCTTAGTCAGCATTAAATGAGCAGTCTTGGGCTCCTGCAGAAGATGAGCAGCAGATCTTTGTAGGACTTGGAGGTCTTAGCAGTTGGAGGTAGCAATGATGGGGTATGGGGGGACATGGCTTTTGCTAGTACCAAGTCACACAGTCCTTTGTCTAGTACTTAGCATTAGTTAGAATTTCAAAACCTAGTTTTCCAGTCCTTTATAGTTAGTTCCTAGGCCTGAGAGGATGTCTCAGTGGGTCAGCTGCCATGCAAGCATGAAGATCAGACTTTGGAATCGCCACAGTCATGCAAACAACCGGGCAAGGTTGTGCATGTCTCTAATCCTGGCAATGTGTGTGTGGGGGCCGGGTGGTGGTGGAGGGGTATCAGGGAATGGAGAGAGGAAGATCCTTAGAGCTGGCTAGCCATCCTAGCCAATGGTGAACAGCAGTTTCAGTAAAAGACTCTATCTACTTTACAGAAAATTTACTAAAAGAACTATAAAAGCATAATGTTAGAATGATTAATAATGATAGTGGAAAAGACAGTTGAGCAAATCCTTCTTCTGAGCCAGGTGGTGGTAGAGCACACATTTAATCCCAGCACTAGGAAATGTAAGGCAGGTGGATCTCTGAGTTCCAGGACAGCCTGGTCTATAGAGTGAGTTCAGCCATGGCTACACAGAGAAACTTGGTCTTGAAAACCTAAATCAAAATCAAAACCAAAACAAAAAATGCTGAACATGTCAAAACGCAAACCAAAGGGGAAAAGTCCTTTTGGTTATCATGTATAATATGGACTCAGAGTCTCTAAGTGGTTCAGTTTCATAGCACTGCACAGCAGCAGCAGCTGCTAACACACCTGCTGCTGGGTGCATAGACCCACTAACATCTGCATAGGACAGGACGTTCAGCCTTCTGAATAGGATACGCCACAGTGGAACCCTGAGGACATTAGGCAAAGGAAATCAGTCCCAAAAGGCAGATGAGGTATGTTCACTTGTGTGAGGTTTCTAGAGTGGTCAGACCCAAAACCAAAAAGTAAAATGGACTTAATGAGGAGGGGTAGGGAGAAGAGACAGCTGTTGATATTGTGGAGTGGAATTCTTCAAGAGGCCAAGTTCTACAGTTCTGTACTGTGGACTGATCTAACACCAGTCAGCTAGCATTTAAAAGACTTAAAGTGGTAAAGTTTGTATTATTTAGATTTCACCATAGTTGTAGGATTCAGGTACAAACACTGATAAGATACTGTAAATGATAAAGAGGTAGAGAAAGTAATGCAGTGATAAAAATTGTCCTGTAGATGAACATAGCTAACTAGGGTCTCAATAAATTAAATTTCATACTCTTCACACTTAAAATAAAAGAATGTGCAGGTTAAAAAATGGTCCTTACATGTGATTGACACAGTGACGTTTTTGTCACGAGAACGTGCTGTGTTTGTGACTTTGGGATCCACACCTTTATAGAGGAAGACAAGAATTTACAAGGCTCCTCTGTACCTGGCTCTTCCTTAGATGTTTCTTTGAAAGTACACCTTGCAGAGTACACTGTCCCTTTCTACCAGTGAAGGTGTGATGACGGCCAGTGCTGAGGCTCAGAAGCATCCTGGTTTTACATACTCGTTAGTCGCCGTGTTAGTCAGGCATCATGGCAGGATGCTGAAAGAGCTGGCATGGAAGGCTGATGCAGCCCAGGGTTTCAGAGGACTCTATGGATGGCTCTTGTTTCTGGGCTGGTGGGAAGGCTGAACATGTGGATGTGGAGCAGTGCTAAAGCAAAGCAGTGCTCTTGTGGTGGACTGGACTTATGGACTCTGGCATTTTCACACATACACATGCTCTCTGCACAGGTCAAGTCCATCTACTCTCTGTCTCTGACTCCTCCTCCCCCGCAACACTCTTCTTGTCCATAAATAGCCCCTCTTCATTTCCCTTCCCTGTCTCTGGTGATCACTCTTCTACTGGTGTTTCTGTGGGCTGACATCAGTTTCTATAGCAAGTGAGAACATGTTCTGTTTTGTCTTTCTGCTCCTCTACCACTGCTAGCTTCTATGATTGACAGTGTGTACAGTTCTCTAGCTTATGTTGTTTGATTTCATGGGCGTGGATTATGGGTTTCAACATACAGTCCCTAGAACCGAGGAGGCGTAGGTGGACTAGAGTTTCTTCAACAACTCTTCCTTAGTCCTACTGTGTGGCAAACCCTGCCCTTAGTTCCCAAATACAGCTGGGATTGAGATCGTCATCATGTTAGTACTCTTGTGCAATTGGAACTCTAATATGGAACTTGGAGGGGGACTCCAGAGAAGCTGACAATACACATGTATTCTCTTGCTCTTCTAATTTATGTTTTCAGTATTGGCACAAGCTTCCCTAGGGCTTAAAAAACAAACACATGTGTGAAGTAGTTGGTTCAGGGTTAGCAAGTGATAGCAGCTCAGTCCCTGGGAGAGAGATGAACATGGAGTTAGTCTACAAAGACCATGATGTCAGAAGAGTCAAAGAAAGTAAACCAACAAAAGGCGAAAAATACTGAGCCGAGGGTTGTTGGGGTTTTTTCCTCCACAAATTTAAGATTGTATCTTAACAAAACATAAATAAATAAACACCTTTGAAGGTGCTGTTGTTGTTTTTTTAAGCCACAAACCTGTATGAGCTGTTAGGCTAAGTCTAAGTAAATAGAAAAGAATGGAGTGTGGTGAACCAGGATGAGACTCCTAAGGTCTGCTGAGTGCTCAGCATCTCTGGTGCAGCGTGGTGCTAGCGGCATCTTGTGGTTGATTTCTGTCATTGCACTTATTTCTTGACAGCTAGGCTTGCTTTAAGACAGCACACAGCATAGCTAGACTATGAGGGGAATTGGAAGCAGCACTCTGGCCCCAGCCTAAGTTCACTCCCAGGTCACAGACTCTGGAAAGCTGTCTGTCCCTGTCTGGAAAGGCTATGTGATGTGGTTGTTAGGCCGGCTCCCAGCACAGAGCTGTGGACATCAGAGAATGACACTTGTATGGACAGTCTCAGCAGTGAGGCTGAGTGAATGCGCCCAGAGATCCAGCTGCCTGCAGACTGCTGGATCAGTGTCTTAGGTCAGGATTCAAAGGATGCCGTGGAGCAGCGTGAAGCTTGTACTGCTCTTACCTGCACGGTCTCCACAGGTGCCGTCGTGCTCGGCTTGAGCACAGCCTGTGCACACCCTCTATTTTTCCTTCTGAGACTAAAGTGTGATCGAGAAGGAGGAATTTAAATTTGACTTTTTGTTTTTTGTCAAAAGGTTAGGAGCTGAGTGCTTTTGTTTACATGCTGTCTTCTTTGTACCTGTGACATCCTGAGATAGCAGACTTGTGTTCTTGTGGGAACTATAGGAAACGGCTGAAGCCTGCTTAGCTGTGGGTGGTCTCAGCTGTAATGTGTAGCAGGTATCACATACCTGAACCTTCTTCAGGAACACTCATGCCTTCTAACAAATACAGGAGCTAGTTTGGTTAACGCTGCATGTAAAGTGTAGGCTCACTACATTTGAGAGACCAGAAGGCAAGAACTGCCTCTCACTTGTAGCCCAGCTTACAGAAGCTGCACCCTGGCAGCGGCTTCACTCTCCGTGGACAGTGAAGACTGTTCTTAAATTGACAGGCCTCATAAGACTCGCTGTGCTAGCAAGATTTTAGGTCAGAAGAGTAATTTATATTTTTGCTTTTGTAATCATGTAATCAAAAAGATAACTAGGCCAACTACATGGCATATATGTTAATGTTAGACCCCACATGTAGACAAATACATGTAATCTTTGTAGTTTTTTTGTTTTATTTATTTATTTTTATAATCCTTAGCTTGATATGGTTGGGGGTTCTCAAGTACAGTCCTGGTCCCACATCGTATACCAGTATATAAAATAAAAAGCCTCTCCTTATTAAAATTTATTTACGGTCATGATAAATCTCTTAGCAACCCCAGACCTGTAGCATTGGATAGAACTATCTGAGCAAAGAAACATCCCTTCTTCATGAACATGTCTGCCGTTTCTAACAATTATACTCCTTCATTCTATACAAAATGTTAGAACATCCCAAAAGATTTTCAAAAACAAGATCAACTTAGCCTTATTGCTCCTGGAGAGTCATATTTTACATTTTGGATGGTTGTTTTCTAATCTCTCATTTCCCATAAATAGCTTTTCATAATAATGATGACACACATCCATATTTTAAAAATATATGTTCTAATGCTTACATTTTACATTTCTATAAACTCTAGATCATTTTAATAGGAGCATATTGTCTTCTCAGTGACGTTAACTCTTGTTGAACACCTGTATATTTCTATTTATTTCCTTCACACCTTACTGTGCTGCAGTGAATGTATCCCAGCAGGATTTATAATCAGGATCATTCGTAATAAGGCAGATTAATAAAGAGATTCCAGTTTTGCAGTTCACTACTGTAGGAAGCCGCACCTGGGCCTCCTCAGCAAACGCCTCCGAGAAGCCCTGGGCTCCGAGAGGCCCCGCCTGCGAGAATCCCCGGGCTCCGAGAGGCTCCGCCTCCAGGGATCCCCGAGCCCCGACCGAGGCAGGCGGCGAAAGCTGCCGCGCGAGCCCCGACCGCGGTGAAGCGCCCGAGCCCCGACCGTGGTGAAGCTGCCCGAGCCCTGACCGGCGAAGCCACCCGAGCTCCGGGAAGGCCGTCCGGCTCCGGGAAGGCCTGCGGCTCTGCCCCATTACAAGATGGCGCGGGGCCGGCAGGCTGCCAGGGAGGAGAGCCTAGTGCGCATGCACAGCTCTCTCCTCAGGCCCCCCTCAGGTAGTAGCCCCTCCCGAAGGGAAAATATGCTAATGAGGCACTGCTTATAGTACCAATGCAGGGAAAATATGCTAATGGCTGTGGCTTGTGGCACCAATGAATGGGCCACATGCAAATGAGGTATGGCTTGGTGCACCAATCAGCAACCACTATGACACCCCTCCCCCTTCCCTGGGAGTGTATAAAAGCAGCAGCTCTGCTGCTGTCCTGGGTCCTGGGAATCTACTATCAAGGCACTCCAGAATAAAGCTGACTGAGAAGATCCCGGTGGTGGCGTGTCTTTCTTGCTGGTCGATGGAGGAAGCAGGGAGGCGCGCCGTACACTACTTGGCAGTTTGTTCTGGACTCTGGTCCTTAGGCTTCGCTTGTAGGTCATTTCTGCTCTGTCTCTACTTCTCCTCCACATTAGAGGATACCGAGAAATAACAACTGGAGGGGGACCAGAGCTGAACACCTTCTGTGTGTTGCTCATTGAAGTCTCAAACCATTGTAGGAGACAGTCTCTGTGACTGTGGGGCTTGCACAGGCTCCAGGGTGGAACGCCACTGGGATTCCTTTTCTAAAGTACTCCCCCTAGGAAGATTCCCAGTGTTGACAAGGCTGGCAGACATATGTGGTTCTCCAAGCTGGCTGAACTCTGTAACTCACTGAAATGACAGACTTTCTCTTAGGCATCTGCACAAGCCTGTGACCTTTCAGGGAAAGGCAGTGGGTCTGTTTAGAAAGCATGTGAGTGTGCACACATGCTCCTCCTACAGAATAGGGTTTGTCAGGCCCCACCAGGGCAAGGAATTAGAAAGCTATTATGCAAGCAGCCATCTTTACTAGTGAGATTCTTATCTTAGGCTCTTAGCCTCGGTAGCTCTGCATAGATGAGCACAAGTAGAGCGGCATGGTGGGTAGGAAGGCGCCAGAGACAGTTTTTAGCTGTAACCCTGCCTTCTGTCCTGGAAAGCAAGTGTGCGGTGCACTTCTCTGGCCTCCCCTTGTAGGAAGCATCACAGGTTCATGCTCTTGACCCTTCCCCTGCCATGTGTGCTTGAGTGAAATAGTATTATGATCTTGGCCCTCTAGGAATTTTATTGTTGGGACTTAATGCTAACTTTCGAGGTGGGCCATAATAGATTTCCTTGATCTATAAAGCGCTGACATTTTTTCCAATGTGAGTAATTTTATGGTGACTTCCTCAGACTTGAGAATATTGACGTTAGACTTTGTTGATCTGTGAAAACAGCTTCCATATTCACCGAAGCCATGGCGGCCAGGTCATGTGTGCCCTGGTACAGATATGTGTGCACCCACATATGCATCCTGTGTCAACTTATCTCTCAGTGTTGTCAGAGTCTGAGATGGCTTTTGTTGTTTAATTAAAAAATTTCCTTATGTGACAATGCTTTAAAAAAAAATAAAATTATGATGTCATTTTATGATTAATGAGCCATATTTTTACTTAGGCTTTATAACATTTTGATTTGTCTATGTAGTTGAAGTATGTATTTTCTAGATAGAATGGTAAATTGGTGTTTGTGTGTATTTATGAGTGCATGCTTGTGTGTGTTCATGTGTGTGTGTTCATGTATGTGTGTGTGGTTTACTGGTTTTAGAAATTTTCTCTGTTATAATCCTTAATGCCAAGCTACTTTCAACTTTTCTGTTTACTTGTATTTGTGATCTCATTTGAAAATAAAAAAAATGGGTAAAAACTTGCCAGATTAACTATAAGCCTGTGACAGATTGACTTTTTCGTTAGTCACTAGATGGCACTGTTTGTTTGCGGAGTGCCATTAAAAAAAAAAAAAAGGAAAAAAAAAAGAACAAGAAAAGAAAGAAAAGGAAGGAAGGAAGGAAGCAACTATGGTAGTAACAGAAATTACTGCCTCATGAATAAAATATTTCTGATGGGATTTGCATTTCTATATTGGCTGAAGACACTGTGTTGAATGTTTTATTAACCAGCCCAGTGCAACTGTCAGCCTATTAAAGAGATCCAATGGTCCCTGTTTAGATAAATAAACTAAATAAATCCAATTCGTCAAATTGTGTTCCTGGCTGTTTATTTTCCATTCTTTTGATGTACAGTTTATTTTAAGTTAAAGCCACATTGGTTTAAAAATTAATGGGAAAATGTTACTTGGTATTTGGAACATGAAGAAGCTAATTGCCATAGTCAAAAAGCCATCTCTGTTCGAATGTTAAATTGTTCGTTCATAAATAGTAAACTTTCCCCTGGTTGCTTACACACTGTCTCGTGGTCAGAAGTCACATGACCTTTCAGAAGGATGGCCAGAGGCTGAGCAGCAGAGACTGGGTCCTGCTCAGCCTCCCTGGCATCGAGAAGTAGTGTGCGCTTGCTTTACTTGGTTTCTCTATGGCGCACTCATTTCTCAGGTATGACCCACAATTCCTTGGGCATTACAGTAGCTAATTCATTTCTAAATGAATGTCCTCTCTGAGCATACATTCCTGGTGCATCCAGCATCAAAGGGGAGAAGATAACAATGAGCAACGATATTTCCTGAAGAAACCAAAAACCTCAAGGTGATGACTCCATAATAAACTGGTTCCCCTCTGTTCATTGCCCTCCTAAAGTTTATGCTCAAGGGAAATTCATGGCTGTATAATATAACACTACCGACTGAACTAGATATTTCATACTTAGGCCCTAGGGCTACAACAATATTTGAATAAAACACGTCAGGCTTGTGCTTTCCCAAACTAAAATCAGTTGGTAACTTGAAATGATACATAACGGTTCTGACATCTCGTTTCTCTCTCCGTGAATCTTGACTTGCTTTTCATGCTATTCTTACTGTCTTTTATCCAGTTCTGTGCCGGCGAGGTTCAGAGCACAGCTTAAAGTGGGTTAGGCACTTTTGACTTTGCTCACAGCCTTTCAGGGCATTCAGCTGGTGCTGATGGGGACTGTGCCAGATCTGATCTCCAGGGGGAGGTTTTCAAGCTGTGTAATAGTAGCTGAGGATGTGTGTTCTGTCAATTATTTTAAGTTTGCTTGTACAAGGCGTTAAAGTAGGGCTCGGATTGACTATGCCAGACTTTGCTATTGATTTCAACCTAGTATAAACCTGGTGGGCAGTGGACCACGTGTAAAAATAGTTTCATTTTGTTTGTTAGTTGGCTTGAGTTTGTGTCCTTCTGAGGCTGGAAAAAAATCATATTTAAGGGTATAAGAAATTTAAAATATGGAGTGAAATTTATTTAAGAATTTTTTTCCCCTCAGGCTTGGTCTTGTTGTGAACCATCTAATTCATAAAACTTAAGCCAGTTTCTTAGAATGACCTTCTGTGAGTGAAACCCAGACTCCCTTTCTTGATGTTTGTCTCCTCAGAAGTTTTGCTTAGACACTTGTTGGGACTTTTATGACTGGCCATTGCCTCTTCATACTCACCAGCTAACAAGTTTTGGTTTTCCTCTTCTTTAATGTTTTTCGCTATGTGACTCACTGTACGTTTTAAGGCAGCTGCATATTATCTGTGAAGCACGTGCCTACACTTTTCTCCCTGGCTTGCGGTGCTTGTACCTCACCTACAAATGCGTTTCAGCTGAAGGAGAGTGTAGGGGTCATACTTGTGGTCACATGATATTTGAACTACACATAGGAAGAGGAAAGTTTCCATCTCTCAGTTCGAAACCTAAAGGTTTATAGGTGCTATTTCAGTGAAGTTTAAACTTTGCTTTCTTTTCCTTATTGAAGGAATGTGGCTCGGGGTTAGTCATTGCAAATTCGGTATGATTCAGGTATTCTATTCAGAGGCTTTATTTACACTTCAAAAATATCAGGTAAATATTGTTTCAGGTTTGCTAGAAGTAGTTAATACCTTCTTTTTTCTTATATTGTATGTGAGCTAAATTTGGTCGTGGACCATGTTTTCAAGACACAAGTGGGAAATAGCGAGAGGGCACAGGGCCTGTGGTCTGGGCCCTCCAGCATGTGTGCTTTAGTTTCCTGATAGGAACCTTTGAATTCTGCCCACATACAGGGGAAGGATGGAGGTCCAATAGGATCATTAAGTATAAAAGCACTTGGAGAGCTGCATTAAGTCTTAGTCGGCAACTTCGCTGTGTACAGACCATAATCCTATAATTAAAGAATTTAAAGGTTAAGGTATCTCAAGGTCAGAAGATCCTTGAAAATCCTAAAAACTGTAAACCATCTTCCTCAGGGCTCCAGGGG
The DNA here is from genome assembly GCA_902729485.2 of Mus minutoides. NCBI lineage: Eukaryota > Metazoa > Chordata > Mammalia > Rodentia > Muridae > Mus > Mus minutoides. The sequence continues at coordinate 113,975 of LR753585.1, read as the reverse complement.
GTGAGCTGCAGGAGCTTACACAAAGGACGGAGACGCTCAGTCTTCCATCGCCTTCGCAGACGTGGCCTTCGTGTTTGGGTTGCTTTTGTATGTCAGTACATTTTGTTTTGTAAAAGACATCTTAGAAATTAATCTGTGGGAACAGAAAGCAAGATTTCTCCTTGACCTTGTGGGAGTAGAGGCAGAATTAAAGGTAGAGAAATTATGATATTATATATTTTATGCCTTTTTATCGTATGCATTTTATTTCTCTTTAGAGTTGTCTTTGCACCAAGTTTTCATCTGGAGTTCAAAATACACATGCAGTGTCTTTGGCTTTCTTTCCTATTCTTTCTCTAGTTTCTAATAATTGACTTCCCTGAAACCTTTAGAAGTTAGTGTTATAACTAGAGGCAGAAAAAGAGTCTGTAGTTTTTTCCTAAAAAGTGTCATGAACATGAGCAGAGTTCGTGGTACCATGCCTAAGCCAACAAGCAAATAGCCCAGTAGTTTAAAAGCTACCGAATTTCCCTCCTGTCTGCTGAGAATTTTGTCTGAAACATAGAAACAACATGACTTGAGCCTGGTTCCGACTAGTAAAGCACATATTTCGAGGGAAAATTGGGAAGCTACGTAAGAGACCTTACAAGCTGGCAATGTTTGGCTGCTTTGTTGAACTTCGCTTTAAATGTGAAATTTCTCAATAATATTTGCTGCTGTTGGTTTCGGTGTGGGCTACTGGGAGCTAAACCTAGGGTCTCACAGGTGGGAGACAAGCACTTAGCCAGGGATCGATATCCTCAACCCCAAATTTGCATCTTTTCATATTGATTATAGCCTTAGTGATTGTAATCCTGTGGTAAGCAGAATTGAGGGGTGGTCATTAGGAGAGTGTGTGAAAATACAGAGCGGCATCCAGCCTAGCGTGATGGCAGCAGACAGGCTTGAAAGAAGTGCCTTGTGGGAACTGATGTCCAGACTTGAGAAGGGGTTTGAGAGAAGAACACAGTCAGATAAATGACCAGGATAAACTGCAGGACAGGTTGGAAGGTTAGCAGGGCCCACTGGGCAGTGAGAGTTTGGAGCTGGTTAAAATATTCTGGGCACACAATACAAAGTCAGAGCTTGGTCTCCTGCCTTTGTTGCATGTTGGGATCTGGGTATCTTTAAACATCCATCACACCAGATGGTCTTCTGCTCACACACTTGTGACTGTATTGGTGTTGGTGTGATTTGTACATTGTTGTGGTGGCTTTTTTAGGGCAGCTCCTCAAGTGATTCTCTATACATGTGAATTTGGAAACGAGTAGCTGATATGGGAAGCTAAGACAGAGAGCTAGGCAAAGTCCCAGCCCCATTTTGATTAGAAGCTACTAACGGGTTACTTGTGCTGGGTGACTTGGTAGCTTTGCACCTAAAACAGGGAAGTTCTTTTTCCTGTGTGAGTTTGAGTTCTGTTTAATTTTAATTTCTATTTGCTTTTAAATCCCTAAAATGATTTTAAATAAAAATTTTAATTACAAAAAAATCTGTTATCTTATAATAACATTGTATCAAATTTCCTTAACATTAATTTCTTTTTGGTATATGTAGGCTTTATGATAATCTTTAGTTGGAGGAAACAAAGAAGATATGCATATATAATTTTTCTCTCTAGGTGGCAAAGTGAGTATTTTAAATTCTCAGTTGAGCTCTGGATAAAACAAAGGTGAGTTCTTAGCTAGTACTGATTGTAGCTTTGACCTGGAACCCAGAGTCAGTGCACTAGAGTGTCTTCATGTGAATGCTGCATTTTAAAAGCTACTGTTTCACATGCATCGAGCCAGGCATACATTTTCTTTAAGGAAACACAGGACTCTCTCTATATGGACATATGTGTGTGCTGTTTCTGGATTCAGGACAAATAATGTATCCTATACGCAGGTGCATGCATGAGAACACATACAGTGCACACACTTTTTTTCTACTTTGTGAAGTCTTGAAAGAGGGATTGTAACTTAATTTTGTAAAAGAATTGTAAAGAAATTGCTAGTCATCTCTAATCAGAGAAACAGAGTACGGATGCTAGGGATAAGTGGGACTCCGTTATGGCCAGCATCGTCATTGATCTTAACAGAATTGCTCTTTGCCTCCTGTGTCTGTTTTCTCTTGGCAGAAAGCCGAGTGAATTTGGAATAGAAAGAAAGGGAAAATCCACTTGGTTCCAAATGATGATAGCTGTGCACTGGTGTGGGAATGTTACCTACAAGCCAGCAGCATAGTTACTAGATGCTTGCTTCTTCTTTAGGGAACAACTGAAAGTCCCCTGGATAGCCAGGTCAGAACATTTTAAACTTTACACTACCCAGAGCTTAGGATAGCAATTTAAATCATCAGATTCTCAACCTTTCTAACACTGTAACCCTTTAATACAGTTGTTTATGCAGTGGTGCCCCCCCCACAATAAAATTGTTTCCGATGATATTTCATATTTGTAATTACTATGTTGAATCGTAATGTAAATATTTGTGTTTTCCATTGGTCTTAGGAAACCCTTGTGAAAAGATCCCCAAATGTGTCTTACCACAAAAGTTGAAAAATCACTGGCACAGTAGTTAAAATTTTAAACTGAAAAATTTTAAACTATTTCTGAGTGGAATTTAGTCAACAATATTCAGGTTGGAAAGAAATAGTATCATGTGTCTTAAACAAATGCTGTTTTAAATTTGATACCACATTAATAATTTTCCTAATATTGAAACATACTATATTCATTGAAGTGTTTTCCTTACTTTGTTGTCATAGAGATATCTTCTAGAAAGTCTTATCATTTCCAAGAATTCTTTTTTTTTTTTTTTTTTTTTTAAAATAAGCTGGGCTTGGTAGCACACGCTATTTTTTTTTTTAAGATTTATTTTATTTATTATATGTAAGTACACTGTAGCTGTCTTCAGACACTCCAGAAGAGGGCGCCAGATCTTGTTGCGGATGGTTGTGAGCCACCATGTGGATGCTGGGATTTGAACTTATCACCTTCGGAAGAGCAGTCGGGTACTCTTACCCGCTGAGCCATCTCACCAGCCCCCAAGAATTCTTTATCATTAAATTGACCGCTTTTGAGTTGTTTGTTATACCCTGAGGTAGATCCTACAGAAGTATGTAGAAAGTCAGAAAGATACACTTGGGGGTGTGGGGATCATTGCTAGTGTATTTCCTACCTGAAAGGGTTTCCTGTCTTCTGGCAGTGTTGAGAAACTGTCAGAAAGCAAAGCCGGGCTTTCTGACTGAAGTGAAGTGGAAAGTGGCCATGATGGCAGTGTGGCTCACACTGATGTTAAAATACACCGCGGTGTGGCGTTTTCATAGAGAAATTTCCAAGACCAAGTCCATCCAGGATATTCTCTTTGCATTAAAAGTTGACTTTTCTCCCTGAGCAGTTTATAAATATAGCATAATCTGAAGTGTGCCCTGCATTTCAGAGTGTCTTCCTGAGCACTGGCGGCGACAAGGCTGCTAGCAGCTGGCTGCCTGGTGCTCTGGAAGGGTCTTTGGAAACGGGATTTGTTTTCACACTGTCTGCAAAACCTCTTTCCATAGGTAACACCTCAAATTCTCACTAAAGTGGAGCATCCTTCTGGATCCTCCTTACCCGGCCAGCAAATCAAGACATTTTGTCCTTTTGAGTTCTGTCGTGAATGGGGCCCAGCAACTGTTACAGGCAAGTGACAAGAGGTGCCAATCATAGGTGGGAGAATTGAGGAACACAGTAGGACTCTGTGCAGGGGCCTTAAAGAAGGGGACAGTGTTCATAGATGCCGTAACACCAGCCTCGATGCCAGTGTGTCGGTGTGTGTTTGGCAGCCTGCTTGCTCCTGCTGTAGCTCATGTTTCCTGGGCCTCATGGGATCCATGCAGCTTTAAGAATTTTATCCAAGTATGGATGGGTGTTGTCATTAGGTGCAAATTTGCCTAAAGAAATTGCCTAAAGAATTTTATCAGTTCTCAAAAAAAAAGAAAAAGAAAAGAAAAAGAAAAAGAAAAAAAAAAAGGTATAAAGACTCAGTCTCCCTGAGCACTGCTGTCCCGTGCAGTGCAGATGGACAATCAGACCTACCAGGTGGGGAAGGCTAGCTCAGCTGTTAGCTTGTACTCTGTCCTGTAAACTGGATATGGAGTGTATTCCTGCCTGCTGGGTGCTAATGCTTTGGGAGGTCTAGGATGGTTCTCTTTCAGGGCAGAAAGAGGTATGATATTTCTCCCTCTCTTTCTCTCTCTCTCTCTCTCTCTCTCTCTCTCTCTCTCTCTCTCTCTCTCTCTCTCTCTCTCTCTCATACCAGTAGTAATAGGCATTCTCTTGAGTCAACCTCAGTACTGTTGAGACTTTGAATCGACCTTTCTTTCTGGAGGGCAGTGCTGTGCTGGGTGGGGTGTTTACCAATACCCAAGCCTCTGCCAGGGGGAAGACATTGCCTGCAATTGTGACCAACAGAAGAAGGACCGTGCATATTCAGGATGTTTCTTAGTGGGCTTTAAAGTATGAACTCCTCCCTCTCTGTAGCATCTATCTGTGACTCTCTTAGAGTCAGGATATAGAGTTGAAAGATAACCTTAACCAGCCTGCATTTATTTCATAAAAGCTGTGAGCTACGAGAGGCAGTGTGACACTGTGGAAGGATGCCGGACTTCTGGCTGTGAGCACCAGCTCTGATGCTAACCAGCTGAGTGCTGTTGGGCAAGTCACTGTGCCTTTGTCTCTTCAGCTCAGATGTAGGGCCAGTCTCCATGCCCTGTAAGGGCAGTGAGCTCCATGCCGACAGTGGAGTGCTTGGTCTTCAAGCTTGCTGTAGTGTTCCTGTAGCTTTGGCACTAGTCTGCATCCATTTAGATAATTAGTATGCTTTGGAACCTTTGGCTCAACTTAATCTATTAATCTCATATTGATATGTCTCCATTTTCTCAATCCCTAGACCATTATTCACCTCCTTTGTGGAGTCGTTTCTAATTATCTTTCCTGTCATGATAGATTTTTCTTAAGTCTTCATTCACCTTGGTTCTTATATCTGTAACTTGTGCTAACTCACACAGTTCCTGTGTCAGCCTTGATGATTCTACTTTTCACTTGCTTATGTTTTATTACTCCAAACAATTACAGGATCTTCACAACAAGAATGTGTCTTCTGCTCTGTGTCTTACAGTCACTTAGAAAACAATGACTAAGCAGTGGTGTAGTGTGGGTGCTGCAGCCAGGGATTAACCAACCAGCCGGTGACATGCACAAACGAGGGAACGTCTAAGATCTCCAGTCAGGAGATCATGTCTAGCTTGAGTTGTTCTTTGGACAAGATTTCTATTAAACAGTAGTGGAACAAAACAAGACATTGTGTTACAGTGGGTGTTTCCTCCCTACTGATTGCTTTTAAAATTTTCAGACCAGGGAAATAGTATGAAGGTTGGAGCTGGAAAGATGATTCAGGAGTTCAGAGCACCTGGTACTCTTGGAGAGGACACAGGTTCGATTCCTAATACCCATGTGGTGGTTCACAGCCACCCACAGCTTCAGTTCCAAGGGATCCAGTGCTTTCTTCTGACCTATGTAGGTATCAAGCATTTATGGTATACACACATACGTGCAGGCAAAAATATTTACGACATAAATAATACAATTAAGAAATCTAAAAAGCACTTTAAAAGAATGAAGGTTCTGTAATGCTCCACTGAATTTAACTTCTTAGAAAAGTCACATGTAGGAAATAATGTGCCATGTTCATTGCCAGAGAAGAGCTGAGAAATACAGCCATGTCAGTGACTTTTTGACATTCTCTGTGGTCCTTGTTTACTGTATTAATACTTACAGTGACATATAATTTTTAAAGTTTTATATTAAGACCAAACCAATAAGTTAAACATGCTATATTCCTTTCTGATAAAAGGGGCCACTTAGAGTCTTAAACTGTACGGACAGTTTCCTAAGCTTCTTGGTATAAGTGACAACTTTGGGTGTTATTTGTACTCTCTTGTAGACGGCACCGACAGCATAACAGCTCTCAGTGCAGAAGATGATGTGAGTTTTGCATTGCAAAACTCTTTAAACTTCATTTCCAAGTTTAATTATTTCTTTTTTTAAAAATTAATTTTTTTTATACTCCATATTCCATTCCCCGCCCCCCACATCCACCCTCTGACTGCTCCACATGCCACACCTCCTCCCAATCCCCACCCCCTGTCTCCATGTGGATGCCCCTATCCCCCAACCCCACCTGACCTCTAAACACCTGGGGCCCCCAGTCTCTTGAGAGTTAGGTGCATCATCTCTGGATGAACACAGACCTGGAAGTCCTCTACTGTTTGTGTGTTGGGGGCCTCATATCAGGTGGTGTATGCTGTCTGTTTGGTGGAGAGATTTCAGGAGTCCAGATTAATTGAAACTGCTGGTCCCTCCTACAGGATCACCCTTTTCCTCAGGTTCTTTCAGCCTTCCCTAATTCAACAAGAGGGGTCAGCTGCTTCTGTCCTTTGGTTGGGTGCGAATATCTGCATCTGACTCTTTCAGCTGCTTGTTGGGCCTCTGAGAGGGCAGTCATGCTAGGTCCCTTTTTGTAAGTGCTCCATAGCCTCAGTAATAGTGTCAGGCCTTGGGACCTCCCCTTGAACTGGATGCCACTTTGGGCCTGTGGCTGGACCTTCTTTTCCTCAGGTTCCTCTCCATTTCCATCACTGTAATTCTTTCAGACAGGAACAATTATGTGTCAGAGTTATGACTGTGGGATGGCAACCCCATCCCTCATTTGATGTCCTGTCTTCCTGCTGGAGGTCTGCTCTATATGTTACCTCTCTCTACTGTTTGTCATTTCATCTACTGTTTGTCATTCGTTTGAGTCCTGAGAGTCTCTCACCTCCCAGGTCTCTAGTGCATTCTGGGGGGGGGGGTTCCCCTAACTTTCTATCTCCCGAGGTTGCCTGTTTCCATTCTTTCTGTTGGCCCTCCCAAGTTTAATTATTTCTTAGTTTGCTATCATCACTGTTTCATCTATGTAAAAGCAGCAATCCAGTAAGAGTCCTACCTGAGAGCCCCCTGTGAATGAACTTTCTAGATAAAACCTTGTCACTGTAAACATACATACATAGATGTGTTTGTGTGTGTGTGTGTGTGTGTGTGTGTGTATGTGTATGTGTGTTTCCTATCCTATCTCCTGATTGCAGCATCCATCTCTATACAAGGTCCTCTGGGTTACTGAAACTAAGGTAGATGGGAGTGTAAATCCCTCTTCTGGTGGTACCCCTTTTCCCACTTTATGCAGACACATTCTTTGGGACTTTTTTACTACAATTAGGTTTGTGCTAAGGAACAGTTGTTGAGAAATGCCATGAAACATTGTAGAAATAAACGAAATCTTTTTACAGGGGTTCATAGGAGACAGTAGTAGCATAGGTCAGAAAGATCCTATAGTTACAAGTGTTAAGAGTGAGAAGCCTGGCATAATTCTTGCCTTAGCCACCAGTCATCTTGGAGAATTGTCACGTCACTTACAATTGTGGTAGTGGGGGTAGGGTCGGAGGGATCCCTGTCCTCACTTATCAGCTTGTAGGCTGCTTCTACCTACTTCATCCTGGGGTCCTTATGAAGTAACACACCATAAAAAGCTCTGGTTGATGCATTTTGCAAAGGAAATACTCTTACACTAGTGCCTTGGTATGCCCTTCCTGTCTGTTTATTCCCTCTGTCTTTGATTGACTGGCCTCTGTTCAAACTCAAAGCTCATTTTAGAAATCTGAATCTTGCATATTATGGTGAATGGGATACAACTGAGTCTGCAGAGTGCTTTCCTACATGCACGAACAAGTGGATTCAATAGCCATCACTGTATGACCCGAGCTTGGAAGCACACACCTATAGTCCTAGCAAAGAGGTGGTAGATTTGATGTAAGATTTGATAATTTGCAAGCAGTTAACCATTCAAAATAATGCAGTGTATCTAAAGGGTATATCGTGTATCATACAAACAAGGAACACATTCTGGTTCCTATTGTAGCATAAAGCCCCCAAACCACCCACACTAAAACTTCTTCATTTAAACAGAGACATTTCCCCCTCTTACCTTCACAGCTACTCCTAGACCACAGACTCCCTCCCTCTCTCCCTCCCTTTTTCCTTCCTTCCTTCCTTCCTTCTTTCCTTCCTTCCTTCCTTCCTTCCTTCCTTCCTTCCTTCCTTCCTTTTGTTTGTGTATTTTTGTTGTTGTTTGAGACAAGATCTCATATAGTCTTGGCTGCCTCTGAGCCCTTTGACCTTGAGCCTGTGATCCTTTTGCTTCTCCCATCTCTTTGCTAGGACTATAGGTGTGTGCTTCCAAGCTCGGGTCATACAGTGATGGCTATTGAATCCACTTGTTCGTGCATGTAGGAAAGCACTCTGCAGACTCAGTGGTATCCCATTCACTATAACCACTGGATTCCTACATCTACATTTTTATGTCCACATCATAGCCTAGATTTAATTTTTAATATCCTGACATCTGTGTCTGTTAAAGCACAGCTAGAGACACTACCACTTTCTAAAAGGCAAAGTGACCTCAGAATAAGAATTTTATAGGTATTGGTGTTCTGTGCTTGGATTGAGAAACATTCCCTAGAATTAATGAGCTTTAAGATAGCGGTTGTGGCCGGGGTGGGGGTCATAGTGTTGCATTTTAGAGCCCACCCCATTATCATTGCCAGCTGGATCACTTTTGTAACATTGTAGCATTTCCATCACTTGTAACACTTCATAATGCCTAAGAGACATCACTTGACAGTATTAGTTGCCCTTATTTACTTCCCTTAATCAAATTTATCTGCTGTTGTCATCTGTGATGGGTAATTTCTACCTTTTTTCTGTTATTCATGTTATCCTGTCTGAAGTCCTCACTCATAACCTAATGGCCCTCAGTGTACCATCTGAACTCGATTACTACACTGATCTTTGTTGCTGATAACATTTTTTTCTACTTTGAATATCTTTTATAATGTATTTACCTGAAAAGAACATGTTTTTAATCCAAATAGTTTGGTTTCAAAATTGTCTACTTCAAATTTATCTTGTTTATATTAACATTTTGGTAGTAGTTAATAGATACAGTCCTTGCCTCTCCTGCTTATGTCTATTGTTAAGGAGAAGAAATCAATAATTATAGGAAGAAGTGTTCAACAAGCTATTTGGAGGTTGATTTGTTTACTGAGCCACACTTCGACATGCTATGAAAAAGACACTAAGGGAATGTTGTGAGACTATCAGAGTACACATCCCTGGTTTAATCCTGATCTGCACTGGATGTTCTACTTTTCCACCTGGAGCTCTTGAGTAGATTCTAGCCCTTATATGACCTGTAGTTTGCTTTATTTTTATGTACAATTAGTCATTCTGGTCCAGTCTGTTACACAGTTAGAACAAGAATGACAGTCACTATGCTGTATAAACGATTATACATTCCACTCACATAGAGCCATGCCTAGTGAAGTGGAGCAGACCTGAGTCCCAGCTGGTCTTGTGACTAACATTGGAGAGTCCCAAGTTCAAAGCCTGCCTGGGCTACAGATTGAGTTCAAGGCTTGGTCTATTGAGCAAGGCCCTGTCTCAAAATGAAAACCATTGTGTAAAATATGGGGCAGGATGTATAGCTAAGTGGTAGAGTTCTTGCTAATATAAAGGAGACCCAAGATTATATCTCAAGAATACCCCCTCCCGCCCTATACACAACCAGAAACAAATTGTGTAAAAATTTTTGAGTGAATAGGATATCAAATATTCTAATTTGAAATTTTTGCCTAATCAGCTGTTGGTTGATGGTAGATGAGAATCAGGTTGGGCTGTTAGGAAACCAATGTAAAACTTTCCTAAGTTTGAGTAAACATTTTCCTTTTTTATCATGATACAGGACTTTGCTGTAGCTTTTATCTACTAAAACCAGATATCTAGGCTTTTACCATGGGAGTGTGGCTGTCTTACTGAGCTGGCCTGCAGCTGAGCAAGCGTTTGAAACTGACATTTGACTGACTTGTCTGCAGTATCTTCCTACCATAGTATTGCAGTCTGTGGCTTGACTATTTCGGAGCGACTCTAACTTTAATTCAGGGGAGCAGCTGGCTCCCACTCATTTCTCTAGTCTTCACTTCATATTGGTTCAAGATCTGCAGAACTTTAGGTTGTAGCTTCCAGAACCTGGAACTATGCACTACAGCATTGTATCTTTCTTTTTTTTTTTTTAGATGAAAGCAAAAGAGAATAGCGGTTAGTTGTCTGAGGCCATTTTATTTTTCCCTCCCGATTCAGCTGTTCCCTCATCTAAACAGTGTTGCGTGGTCAGGCTAGCCAGTTAGTTCTTAGGCTTAAGTGGATATCAGAATCCCAGGAGGGACTTACTTGCTAGTTAACACACAGTCATGCACCTACCCTAGAGTTTCCAATTTGGAAGGACTTAAAGGGTCCCAGGCAGGACTGGGTATCATGAAATTTCGAAGGGTTCCAGGTGGGTGCTGAAGCCCTTGTCACAGCACTCTACTTCTGGAGCCCCCGATAGATGATCCACAGCTTCTCAGTTCTCATAGTTTGTGATTTACCTGAGCCAGTCTCCCAGGCTTATCAGAAGGGAGGTCTTCACTTTGAAGATACCATCTGTGGTGGCTTGAGAAATGACCCCCATAGGCTAATGTATTTGAACACTTGTTCTCCAGCTGTTTGGGTTGTGGAACCCTTAAGAGGTATAGCCTTGCTGCAGGAATATATCATGGGAATGGGCTTCGAGAGTTCATAGCTTCATCCCACTGACTGCTTTCTCTGCTACATCTGCTTGGAAGGTTGATCTCCCTGCTCTGGCTGCCTTCCTCTATTTTACTGACTCTCTATATGAAACCAAAGGCCGAATAACTCTTCCTTCTGTGAGCTGCCTTGGTTGTGGTGTTTTTTTTATCTCAGCAACAGAAAGTAACTGATACAATGTTCTTGGGTTTCTGCTGTGTGATTCTGCCTGGTGCCTTTTCAAAACACTTTAAGTTCCTTTCCCTCAACCACCCCCTCCCTGTACTGCCTAACAGGATGTTTGTTTAAGGAATGTTAGTAAAATACAATTCCAGAGCTGCTCTTTGGGGGAATTTAAATGAAAATTTAAAATTCCAGCAAGAATGCCAACAATTTAAATTCCCTGATTAGCTTTAGGCATTTTTACATTGGGATGACTAAGAAAAGGTTGTGGTAATTAGAAGTAATTTGTTAGAAACCTGAATACCCTATTTTTTTCTCTCTTAGATTAAAACTCAGTTCCCAGCTGGATGCTCATAAGTGCAGGAAAGATAATTGTTGGATGATTAATTGCAAAAGATAGATAATTAGAGTTCATGTGTTGTGTCAAATATGGGTAACCGAGAGGTTGACTACTCATTGGAAAAGAGCAACCAAAATTGGGTTGTAGTGTTGTGGTGGCGGGTTTCCCTTCCACCCGACTTCCCTTCCACCCAGTTTCCCGGCCAGCTTCCATCCATGCCTAGCCAATGCCTCTCCACAATGACTATGCCCAGACTACCTTTCTAATGTTTAATAAGGGATTTGTAGCCTTTACCAGTACTTAAACAAAAGTATCCACTAAACCTATGTAAACTACTTCCCCTCAGTTGAGATGACCTATTTTTTCATTTTATAATTTTCAATAGCTAGATCTTAGGTCCTTTAGCCTTCATGTACTTGGTTCCTTGAAAGTTAAGTATTTTCATCATAATTCGTTGGATCCCAGGACAGAATCATTTGTTGCCCTTTAAAAGAAATATATTAATGCTGTTCTTTTAAATATATTAATGGTGTTCTTTTTTCAATCCATCAAAAAATTAATGACATTAGGAAAAAAAAAACCCAAAACTCTCACAACCTACTAGCAGTCAACTTTGCTATCTCCAATCTGGCTCACCTGTTTGCTTATCTGATATCACAATGAAATTAATAAAAAGCAGACCCCCACCCCTGCTGCTTCTATAAATAGCTGTCTTTCTTCATCTTTAAACTTTGCATTCTTACTGAGGAATCTCTCAGCCCTCAGAAACACTGTTTTACAAATTCAGCTAATGACCCAAATCTAGCATGTTTGTTGTGTAGGAGCCATATTAAAATAACTCTCTGTGTATGCGTTGTCATTAATGATAAGCTCATTTTGATAATGGGGCTGCAGATTCTTAGTCCATAGTCCTTGGGGAGATGCTACATTTTTTTCTAACTAAGTATTGTTCTGGCTCCTTTCCTTGATTGGCTCAGCAATAGCAATCGGCTGGGGAGCAGGATGGCGTGCCTCTTAGCGATCCCTTTGATCTCTGAGATGCGTATCAACATTGTATGCTTCCTAATGGAAGTGTAATTTAATGAAATCTATTGGGTAAACATACTTCAGATGTTCAAAGGAGGTGACAAAATTTTTGCTGGCAGCCAGGACCTGGCTGCTTTCCAGCTTGCCTCTAGCTGCTATGCATATAGCATTGAGAAAGGCACTCAAAATAGGGACACGAAGTATTATCTCCATTGTGTGTCAGCCCCCTCCCTGCTCCATCTTCTTCCCTGAAGTTTATTTTTGTGGTGTTTCTACAAGCACCCTTTGACATGTAACCTCTTCTAATACAAAGTAGGGTGCGTGGTCTGGTCTTGTTTCCAGATTTATTTTCTGACAGCATGTGCACTGGATGCAAGACCTCGAATCCCAGAAAGCCCCTAGGCATGAGACTCACCCAGAACATCCTAGAAGGAGAAAGTACGCTCTAAAGTAATGGAATCCCTCCAAAGTTCTGCTGGGAAGGGAGGCCCTGCACATTCGATTTTGAGGGGAGAGGATTGGGCCTCTGTTTTGATAATTGTTGTGAGCGTGGTAAAGATGACCCTAGATGGCAGCAGGAGTCTGATTTCTGGCTGGTCCTGGTCACTTTCTCTGGACCTCAGTTTTCCTATCCGTACAATGAAGAGTTTGAATTGGATGATTCTTTTAAAGCTGAATATCTGCACAGTCCAATAAAAATACAGTGGGAACCATCCAGCCTCCTCCGTGCTCTCGCTGTTTGATCAGTAAGATTATTGTCTTTGAGAGATCTTCATAGAGACTTGTTTGTTATGTATGTGGCAGCTCAGCCCAGAGCTGTGAGGAAGCTTGTCTTGGTTTGAGACTGACAGTCTTTCTAGGCGAGGAGCACTGAGGCTCCTCTGCATCTTAACTGACTCTCTTCCTTTCGTGGCAGCTTGAGCTTCCCCGTACCTTGCTTCTTCTGCTCTGGAGTTTTGTGACTCTTTCATGCTGAATGAATGGTTTCTTAGAAGCAACTTTCTCTTCCTGTGGTAACAGCAGAGAGTCTGCCACATTCTGCCTGTGATGTAGCCCAAGTGTTCCTACATTCAACCTGCCTTTACAATCGCAACCAGGGGCTCCTTTGATACCCCGATGGTTCGGTGACCCTTCATTCACAGCTCTCTTAGAGACTCCAGAGCTTTTTTGCTGGTCATAGTTCTGGCAAGACATGCTTCCTAACTGTAGGTGAAGGCACCGCTTTGCACCCTGTGTTCATTTCCAGTCACCTCCTCTTGGCCTTCAGAAATTTTGCCTATCCAACCCTACTGGGGCCAGCAGCAGCAGCACACTGCTGCAGTGACACTTGCCAGGCCAGCCTGCTCACAGTAGTTCTGTCGTTCATCTGCAGCACGGACTGTGACTTCCCTTTGACTGTGCACAAGCATCCTGACCCTCAGTGCCTGTGTTAGTTACACAGACTCACTGAGTCTGGGTGTCTGCTGCTGTCCACACTGCAGCATGGAGTCTTCCCGAGCTTCGTGGTCAGTTGTTCCCTCTACTCCTGCACTGCATGTGGTTTCTCTTAGAGATAGATTCTCCTGCTGATACTGACTGATTCTATCCTGTAGGTCTATAGTGGGAGGAGCCAGGAGAGTCATATATGTGACTTTAACTCTGTAGCCACATCGAAGAGTGTAAAAATAACATGTCAAGATAATTTTAGTACTATATTTTATTTAGCTCAATAGTTCTAAACAGGACTATTAAAGAGATACTTAGCATGATTTTCTTACTGAGTCTTTAAAGTCTGGTGTGTGTCTTATCCTAGCCCAGCATATTTCAGTTCTGACTTTCCCTATTTTGAGCTCATAATTGCACATGGTCAGTGACTGCCCGTACTATACAGCACCTCCAGACCACATTTCCAGGAACCCTGCAGGGGCCATGAAGACAAAGCATCTTTAGCTTCAGCTTTCCCCTCTAGGCTGAGGTTCTCATCTGCAGCTCAGTGTAGTCACCTGAGAGACTGAGTGACTGCTGATATCCAGATCCTCTGCCCACAGATCATAAAGTAAGTGGCCCAAGTTTAGCCAGGATCCTGCTTCTAGCAGATGGGGAGGTTTCCAGGTGAGTTAGTGCCCAGTGGATCAGGTACTTCTGCACCAGACATGTTTCTTAAGGCAGCATAGTCTTATAACACAGGATCCCCATCGTCTGACCCACTTTCTTAGTAATAAAGCATATACAGTTTTTAAAAGTCAAATTCAGAATGTTGTCATTTAGTACAAATCATGAGCTAAGGGTCTGATGGATTTTATTTTTTCTTCTCTAAAAATAGGAATGTGGTACCTAAGAGACTGGATACTTTAAACTGTTTTCAGAATAATAACATCAACAACATCAAAAACAGACAGTAAGGCATGGGGGGCTTTGACATCAGTTTTAAGAGTCATAGAGTTTCTAAATTCTATGTAGATTGTAAAGGCCATTTCTATAATCAGTAATACTTTTTGGTATTATTTGATATTTCTCTTTAAAACTTTATTTGTGGGGGTGTAGTTTGCATGCTGTAACACATTTCATGGTAGGCATCCAACCCAGGATTTTAAAATTACTAAGTTGTTCAACATAAGTGTACTTTAGGGCTTCATTTACAGCCCTGATCAGTCCAGTGTACCATAGCTGTTCCTACTGTCTGTCTTCTCTGTATATAGTTTTCCTTTTCTAGAAATTGGAAACATGAGACTTGGTAGTGCTTCTTTTAGTCCCTATTTTTATAATATATACAATATATATTATATTGTGTGTATGTGTGTGTGTGTTTGTATATATAATTCTTTTATTTCCAAGTCTTATTTATATAGCAGCTTGGTTTTGGCAAGTGAGCATTCACCACGTTTTACCTCTATGGGTTGATGATATTTGTGTTGATTACAGATTTGGAGTCATGCCAGTTTTTTGTTTGTTTTCTTAAGAATTATGGCTGATTCAGTGGTAAGAATCCATTCCCATGACTGAGAAAATGTATGACGTAAGCATTCTTTCTTTGGGGCAGTTATTACCCCGGAATGGGGTTCTCCTGCATGTGCTGTGGTTTAGGAAGCTGCTGCAATTTGTCTGGAGGCTCCACCATCCCTTGTGCCCACCATATTTTAGGAACCTGGGATTTCTGGTCTTGTCAGCAACTGATGTTGTGGGCCTTTCTGATTATAGCCATCTAGAGGCTGTGGCCTGAAGGCTACAGTTTTATTGTTGTTGTTGTGTTGCTCTGTTTGTTTTTCCTCTCATGTAATATTCTTGTGGTCCTTCTAAAATTGTTGATGGATGTGTAAAAATTGTTCATATTTATACAGTACCATTATGCATGTGTACATTGTAGAATGTTCAAACCAGGATAAACAGTCTGTCTTCTTAAGCATTTGTCATTTCTTTATGGTAAAACATTCCGAAACCTCTTTTATAGTTTTAAAAACCACATAGTACATTGTTCTCGTTACTAACCCACCTGTGTTAGTGCAGTGGTATGCAGAGCATCCCTCCTGTCTTACTCTAACTTGGCAATCATCGGCAAACTCTTCCCCATCCCTGCAACTTGACTCTCACATTCTGCCTGGCCTCTCAGGATGTTGGAGTCAGGTCTTGTCTGTTGGTTTCTGGTTTATCCACTTAACACAATGATTCTCAGTATGATACATGCTTCTGCAGATGATAGGATTGTACTGTTTTATGGTTGAATTATAGTTTATGATGTGGATGTTGTACTTTTTTATTTGTCAGTTGATGGACTCTTAAGTTGTTTCCTTGTTGCACTGAATGTGGAAATGCAACTCTCTCTTTGAGTGTTCATTTCATGTCTCTGGATATAAATCCAGCAGTTGGAACATGGGACTGTACAGTAGCATCTTGTAAGTTTAATTTGCATTTTTGCATTGACTCATGATGTTGAGCATCTCTTCATGTACTTTATAAGTGATGTATGCATTTAGCAAAGTATCTATTCAAGTGTTCTGCTTATGTTTGTTAGATTGTTTATCCTTATATTTTGAGTAAATCAGATAATATGATTTGCAAATGGCCATCCTCTCCTCTCCCTTTCATTTATCCTCCCCTGCCCCCTTTTCTTTTTTGATAGTCTCCCACTAAGCAGCCCATGGTAGCCTAGAACTCCCAGCATAGCTCTAAGACCTGAGACCCTTCTGACTTTGGCTCCTGAGTGCTGGGATGTAATCATGCTTCACCATGCCTAGCTTGCCCTCTCATTGTCTCAGTGATGACTTAGAGGTATGCAAGGTTTATACAATTAAATATTTCAATTCTTTCAGTGGATTATGCTGGTAGTGATGGATCTCACATATTTTTACCTAAACAAAGGACTTTTCTTCCAGAAGTCTTAAGTAGAAACTCATAATATGAGTTTCAGTTCTCATATTATGCCCATTGATCCATGCGATTTATTTATTTATTTATTTTATTTATTTTATTTATTTTGGTGCAGTAGGAGGTAAATAATCTTAGCTCTCCCTATTCTGTGTGTGGGTAGCCTACTATAGAACTGTCTGTTGCTCTTCCTATTCTATATGTGGGCAGCCTACTGTAGAACTGTATGTTGAATAGATTGCTCTTTCTTCTAGTGATTTCCCTTGGCATGGTTGTAGACAATAAGATTTCAATGAGGCAGAGTTTATTTCTGGACTGTCAGCTGTTTGGGGATGTGTATAGCTACCCTTAGGCTGGGCCCGTACATTTTTATAATCATAACTTATAATGAGTTGTGAAAGAACAAAGTATGAGTCGTCTGACTTTGTTTTTCAGAGCTGGCTTGCTAATTCTGCATCCTTGACATTTCTATACAGCTTCAGGATCATTTCATCCTTTTCAATGGAAATATTTGCTCAGACTCTGATAGAGATGTTCACTAGGAGCAGTATAGATTAATTATGGAAGAAGCTGCTATTTTAACAATAGTGTCTCCCAATCAATTTGTCTATAGATTTGGTATGTCTCAGCAGTGTCTCCTAGTTTTCAATAGATACATCTTGGACCTGTTTGGGGAAAATTATTTCTAAATACTTTATTTATTCTGCATGAACTTTATTGTAATTTTATTTTTGTTTGTTTGTTGTACAAGTGATCTTTGTACATAGAGCTTGTATCGTGCAACCTTGCCAAACTAGTTTTCATGGATTTCTTGTGTTTTCTATCTAAACTATCCTTTTATTTGTTAGTAAAGACAGTTTGAGTTCTTTCAAATATATTTCTCTTTCATTTTTTGACTCCAATAGTAAGCCCTTTGCATTGGTTAAAACAAATTGACTTGTCTCATTGCAGTGTTAAAAGGGAAGACTTAGATAATAACTAATGTTGTAAATAGTTGTTAGAGCACCTCAACTGTGACTTCTGTGTTTTGAGATGGTCGGTATGAGAATATGTGATACCTATCATGATGTGGCGGTGGAGTTTTAGACACTCAGTCAGCCCTGCCACGCTCTGTCATTGTATGTCACCCTTTCATACGTTACTCTGCTTGTCTTACTAGTGTGGGGTTAGGAGTTTTACATCTTAGGCTTACAAGGATATCTGTCTTTGTCTTTCCAATCATGTCTTCATCTTCCATTTGTTTACTTCATAGTTCTTCTTAAGTATCTGATACATTTTATCACTAGTCTACATGACTATAGGCTTTTGTTGTTGTTGGATTTTTTTTTTTCTTTTTTTTGTCATTTGGTAGAAAAGTTGTTTGGCTACTTTAATTTATTTCCTTTTCTACGTCTGTTCTATTCCCAGTCCTCTCTGTGCAGGTCTAGAGATTGAAGTTAGGGCCTTGTACAAGTGAGACAACAGATGTATGTGTCTGTGTGTGTTGTGGGTGAATAGAGAGTATAGAATCTATTGTTTACTTTGGGATGTTTTATAATTTACCTATGTGACAACCTCCTTGTAGAGAAATGAAATAGCAAGTGGATTTTATTATGTTTGATTTCAGAGCAGTTCTTAAGTTGAATCAAGATTGATTTCTGCATATAGTAGTATTTATACCTGTAGAAATTGTGGTTGTTTGAATATACTTGGCCCTATTAGGAGATGTGGCCTTGTTGAAGGAAGTGTGTCATTGTGGGGGTGGCCTTTGAGAACCTCCTCCTAGCTGCCTGGAAGTTAGTCTTCTCCTGTTTGACTTCAGAACAAGATGTAGAACTCTTAGCTGCTTCTTCACTGCTATGCCTACCTAGACCCTGCTATGCTTCCTGCCTTGATGAAAATGGGCTGATCCCCTGAACCTGTAAGCTAGCTCCAGTTTAATGTTGTCCTTTATAAGAGTTTCCTTGGTCATGGTGTCTCTTCACAGCAATGGAAACCCTAACTAAGACAGAAGTAGCCAGGAATACTTAGGAAAAGTGGGTTCTTAACCAAGCTCATAGAGAGTGTAGTATTAAAAGTTCAGTGGAAAATAATTTGAATTGGCCTAGGAAGAAAGCTACTAGTAAAGTGATCATGAAAGAGACTATTTCAGAGAGAGAGAGAGAGAGAGAGAGAGAGAGAGAGAGAGAGAGAGATCGAACATTGTGACCAACTCAAATACTGTTGCGAGCAGCTGAGTAGGATGTATACGTGAAAAGTGTCTTCTCCTATGTTAGTGTGTCAGTCACTGTTCTTCTTGATAAGAACTTGTAGGCTGAGTGGTAGGGACCGTGATCTAACAGGTTGTGGTTTTGTTTCTTTAAAGCCTAACTGGATCACTTAACCATTGTCACCAGAGACTTTAGAACTAACAGATCATTAAGGCAAGACTATGCTGTTCAGTTTAGGCTGATTTTACTTAAGTAGGTGTTTATTCAATCCTTTTAATACTGTATGGGATGTTTCTGATAAAATAGATGGTGCACATTGTTTTTGTTTTTTTGTTTTTTTTTTCAACCTTGTGATCCTGGCTGTAATGCTGCCAGTGAATTATTGCAGCCAAGAACAAAGTATGACCCTGAGTGTTTGGACGTGTGTGGTCATAACTGATTGAAAGTATTTAAATATTTTTAATGATTTTTGTTATTGTTGTAAGCCAAGTTCTTTAAGTCTCCTGAAACCAGAGACTTATACAAGCTAAGTAGGTACTTTACCACTGAGGCACACCCTAGTTCTTGCTACATGTCCTTCATTCCAAACCAATAGAGCTATCAGTATGACTGATGCTGGAAGCAAATTGCCTTAGAAAAATTAAAGGGCAACAAAGAGAACAATCTGCCTAGTACATAAGCGATGATCACGAAGGCAGCCATTGTTCTTGGACACCCACCAGAGCTGGACAGGGATAGCCTGTTGTGAAAGATAACACATACTCTGTGTAGAGATACAAAAAAAAAAAAAAATCCAAGATTGAACTAACCTGGATGCTTCCTCTCTGCCAGTTAACTTTGTAGGGCCAATGGGTGTCATCCAGCTATTGGAGAAGAAAAGTCACTCACTGTAACTCTGAGCTGTAGACCCAGCATGCTGAAACCCTGAGCTGCCTGGCCAGCTATGTCCACTGGTGCAGGACATAGATGCTCTGGAGGAGACCAACTGCTTCCTGCTCAGATTCAGGCTTATCCCTTGAGGCACATGTCTGGCACCGTAGAACTGGTCAAAAGCCTAGGCTAGGAAGTCACAGGCTCTGTGAGTCAGTATACTGCTGATGTTTTCCTGAAGGCATGCAGTTAAATTATCTTCTACATATTTTAATACCCATAGACTTGGTACATCTCTCATATTTGGCCAGAGAAACCTCTTTTGGCAGTGAGTGACTGTCAAAGCAAGGACTCAGCCAGACAAAGAGCTGAGAATAACTGACCATCAAGCACTCAGTCCTAATTGAAGCACTCATGTCTCTCCCTCTGAGACTTAAGAAATGCTGTAAAGCCTGGGTAGAAGGACTGTGGAAGCTGAAGACTGGGGGGCAGTGTGGTGGGATGCTGTCTTCTGGGTACGCCGTGGCCTTTGTAATCATGAACAAAGTCTGGGTTGCTGTGACTTCTGTGCTGAGCCTACAGGCAAGGAGGAAGGGACATGAGAGTGGGAAAGAAGGAGCAGGTCAGTGGGTGTACATAGGGGTGAAAGAAGGTAGTGCAGTGAGTGTAACTGATGCTGCCTGTCATGGTTTGAATATGCTTGGCCCAGGGAGTGGCACTATTAGGAGGTATGGCCTTGTTGGAGTAGGTGTGTCATTGTGGGTGTGGGCTTTAAGACACTCATCCTAGCTGCCTTGAAGTCAGTCTTCCACTAGCAGCCTTCAGATGAAGACAGAACTCTCAGCTCTGCCTGCATCATGCCTGCCTGGATACTACCATCCTCTCATCTTGTTGATAATGGGCTGAACCTCTGAATCTGTAAGCCATTCCCAATTAAATGTTGTCCTTATGGGAGTTGCCTTGGTCATGGTGTCTGTTCACAGCAGCAAAACCCTAAGACACTGCCTAAAATCTAAAGCGAAGAAGAGCTAGGGTGAGGGCTCAGGGCTTCCGAGCACTAGCTGTTAGCACCAGCTGGTGGCTCAGCCCTCTGTAACTCCAGTCCTGGGGTATTCGATGCCCTCTTTTGGCTTCTGTTGACACCAGGCATGCAAGTGCACAGACAGACATGCAGATAAAACACCTCTATGTATAATAATTATAATAAGTATTTTTAAAAAATGAGAAACATCTGAGCATGTGAAATTAGATTAGCTGTATAGAGATTTTCTTTAGAAGCTGCTTTCATGGGTTTACTCTGACACTGGTTAGTTAGCTGTTTGAACTCAGGCAAATAACTTTTTCATTTTCATAACTGAAAATGGGAATGGTGATATTGTCTGCCTGGTAGGACTGTTAGGAAAGGAAGTTGGCATATATGCCTGCACACTCAGCTCTCACAAGAATACCTCAGCCAGAGTGCACTTACAAAATATATTAGTTGCTGTGTTTTTCAAACACAAATTAGGCTGACTTTTATGTAATGTCTTGTTCCTTTCTAGAAGGCACAATCTAAATTTGGCCGAGCCCCCCCAGGAGAGAAAGCCTCTCTGGCCAGAGATTGCTCTGACGTAAGAGCACAAGCTGCCTTTGCTGACTCTGTGCAGACACTGCTAATTACTGATTCTCTAGGTGAGCAGCAATGTTCTTCCTGTGTCCAGAGAGTGGATCTAGAGGAATCTGCACAGCGATCACATCAGTGAGATGAATCTTGTACATAAGAAAGGATGAAAGTACTTGACTTCTCAACCTTATAGTTCTTAAAATAAGAGACCATGCGACTGCTTTTAGTCAGCTACCTGTTGCTTGTGTTAAATATTGTGAGACCTCTGGTAATTCACCCCTGGGCAATATCTGGTATCACTCAGGATATTTGCCATCTTTGTTTTGTTTCTTTCACTGGATTATCTACGTCATAAAATACTTTCTGGCGAGTGTTTAGTGTAAATGACTTTTTTGGCTAATAGTGGCCTCCATCAGCAGAACAACCAGCTTATACTGGCCAGAGAATTGTTGTGTGATTAAACCATAATTGGTGTTCTTGGTGAGGAGAACAGGTCAGGCTAAGTTCTTCTTTAGGAGCCTTCAATTCTAAAGTGCAGTTATTGTACAACTTAGAGATGTCAGTACATATCGATGTTTCACCTTATAAGACCATGAAAGGTGACTTACTATGCTTCAAAATGGATACTTCCCTCTTGATTGATTCTCCTCTGATTCGTGGGAAGCTTCCTGCTTCCCCACTACCAACAACTGAGAAAGTCAACATGGACTCCTCGCTTCTCGAGTTCCTAGACACTTTAAAAGTTTTCTGTAAAACAGCTTTTTATTTATTTATTTATTTTTAAATAAGATGATATGGCCAGTCAGATGGACAAAATGTCTGAACCTTAAGAATAGGCTGAAGCCAGGCACTGCACATTGCAGGAAGCCTGTAGAGTGAGTATTTACTCAGACTATTGACTGGCTGGTTCTGAGAATGCATTCAGGGTTTAAGTGAAGTAAAGATGGAGTGGGTGCTGCTGCTGTTTGGGCCCTTTGGCTATTTGTCTTTGTTCACGTGACTTTTGAGGGCTGGCATATTCCAGTGAACAATCTAGAGAAGCTTCTGCGTAGGTGGTGGGTGTGCTGCTCAGGTAGTCTGTCACTTTAATAAATGTTGTTCTTCCTAGGCCTCTCTACCTGAGTTATTCCATTTTTACCACAGGACTGAAATGTTACCCAGCAGAGCTTTGTCCAAAGAGAACCGCAATGGCAGGACGGTGCTATCGATCCATCATTCATCTGCTGGTGTCAGCACCCAGCTTAAAGAAAAATGCAGAAATCCCCAAGCTCTGTGGAGAGTGGCCTTTTCTCGTGTGTACCTGTAAATATTCTTGCATTTAGAGGAAGCAGGATATGGCATTTAAAAATATGTATGAGGAGAATTTTAGGTGTTTAGCCTTTTTTCTATTGTATTTTTTCCCACTATAGTAGACATGATACCTCAGAAATGACCTTGTGTTTGGACCCCTTTCTCAGTTTGTATCTTAATTCTCTCCGTTTTCCTTGACACCCCCTTCATGGAACTGGATGCCGTGGTCCCTTGGACTCTCTCCGACCCTCCATCTTCATCGTCCACTGGTGTCTCGTTTTTCTGCCTTCTTGTTAATGTTTGAAGTCCTTGCTTTCAACTTTCATCCACTTATTCTCTCATTAGTTTTATTTATCTTAACTCTAAGAACAAGTTGTTCAATAAAACTTTGTAGCTTTATTCACAGAATTTCCCCCAAACTATCAGGAGCCTTTATGTCTTAAAAATGTCTAACACTTTCAATTTTATAAATAATTCATGTGTTTCTGTTTTTTTATAATTAAATTATTTTAATAGCTGTAAATCTCTTCATTCTCTGTAGACAGATTTTTAGGTTAGAGCTCATAAGATAGATTTTTTTTTTTAGTAAGAAATGTGATATTATTTCTAAGTCTTTCCTCCTGATCAATATTTTCATTTGCTTTGATTTTTAAGAGCACTGTATTATTGTATTTCAATATTTTTATTACATTTTATTTATTTGTTTATTTGTTATGTTTATGTCTACATGCATGTGTATGTGTGTGTGTGTGCACGCACGCGGCATTGCATATGTACAATATTTTCTGCATTGACTTCTTTTGTTTGTTTTCTTTGTTTAGATAGGTTATCACTACATATCTTTGGCTGGCCTGGAACTTAGTATGTAGACCAGGCTGGCCTCAAGCTTGTAGATTGCATGCTTCTGTCCCCCGAGAGCTGGGACAAAAGGCTACACCCAGCGCTTTTTATCTACGTTCTAAGTGCTCTTTACATGAGCCATGAAGAGGTTTCTTAGGGGGATACTTAGCTCCTGAGTTCACCAGTTACCCGCCCAGTTTTAGAGGTTTACTGATTGCTGTTAATCAGGCAAAACACTGGTCCCTGCCATTGTTCAGGGGCCATTAGTGACCCCTTCTTACTTTGCTTGTGTGTAGAACTGCCCATATGTCTGATGTCACAGATCTTCAGAAACTGGGAGTGAAAAGGGTTCACTGAATCCTTGTTCCCTCTTACAGGGTAGAGAGTGTGATTGCTCCCCGTGGCATCCCTGTCAGCACCCTGTCCAATCCTTCTCCTTTGGGAAACAATTCAGTTGTTTTGGAAAATTCTGTAACCTTGAAAATTTCCTATTATGTAAGCTATCCAGCAAAATATTCATAGGCAAGTGCTGACGAGTCTCCCTAAAAATACAGCCTGAAGTTTTCTGCCACAGTGTTAAAATAAGACCCAGCAGATGCTTGGGAGGGTGGACCTGGCGTGGTGGTGGTGGTGGGGTGCTGCTGGCGTGGTGGGGGTGCTCATGATGAGTATGCCGAAGATGCGCGTGGAATTCCCCCTGCCATCTGTTTCTCATCTCAGTTCCTCCTTCTGACTCCCCCAGGTTTCCAGTACAGGTAACTACTGGGAGTGCGTTCTCATGCATTTCTCCAGATCTGTATGCAGACAAGAGCAAGTGTACATTTCCTGCCTCTCCTTCCAATGGAACAAAATGGTGCTTGGAAAAAGTGGCCAACGGTCTGTGTGATAGTACATATAGCAGCTCTTCAACCCTCCTGTGATAGGACATGCAGCTCTTCAACTCTTGGGTGGGTCTGAGGGAGTTCTCTGTATCAGTGAAGATCAGTGAAGAGCTTGAACATTCCTTTGTTTTCATGGCATCAGAGAGCCTGTTTTATGAATTCATGAACTGTATGTCATTAGTCACATGAACAGCTCCTTATTTCTTCTCTTCTTTTGGGTAATTGACACAATTTTGAGTACTTGGTTCTGTCTCCTCTATTTAAATTTTAGTTATATTTGTTGGTGTTATTTTTTGACAATTCATATGGAGATTACAGTGTGAGCCTTTAGGTTGTGCCTACTTTTAAATGGCATCATCGTGTTACTATGAGCAGCCTAGATTATTTAGATTGCTACTTTTAAATGGTATCATGTTACTTTATGAGCAGCGTGAGGATCATCCATTTGCTTGTCTCCTAAGCATTTTACTTTGCCATATTATATATTCTATCTTTATGTATGCTATGCACTTCATGACACGGCTAGAAAAAATGTTTGCCTCCAAATTTACTCTGATTGGAGCTTTTTATTTATTTTTTACATTAATAAAAAATCTTCGAAACATTTTTCTTTCTAGGCTGAGTGGAAGGCAAGCACTTGGCCCCTTGGTAACATCTCTAGGGGGGCAGCTTCATTAAAGAGGAATTCTTCCAGCTCTCACCTAAAATGTCATTTTATTTTTGCTGCTGCCATTATAATGGTATAGACTTGGTGTGTGAAAGTTTAGCCTGCCTGGCACCCTCTTCCTGAGTTTTAAAGACCCCTTACAGGTCTTTGGATTTTTAAAAATTATATGCCATATGTCTTATATATGCATATAGTCAATGGTCACAAACAAGTCAAATGAGTAATATTTTACTTAAAACCAGTGAAGGTCCAAACAACACCCACCTGTGTTTGGGCCCAGCAGTGAGGCTGGATCTTTGGGGCTGTATATGGGCGTGTGCTGCTGTTGTCTCTTCAGTGTATGTATTTGGAGCCTGAGTTTGAATTGCCTTTCAGCAGGGCTGAATCTTTCAGCACAAGTGCGTTTCTAGAGGCCCTGTCTGCTTCTGGGTTGAACCTCCAGCTTTATAGTCCTACTGCCAACTTCTTGGGTCTCTGGCAAGTTTTCTTTGTACTTCCTGTGGTTTGGGGGCATTTCTGTCTTCCCTGGTACATAGGCTGAGTCTTGTTTTCCACTGTTTGAAGATCCAGAATGTCTCAGGTGACTTTGTGTCTTTAAGACCCCTTATGCCCTCCCTCTCTTATGCCAACTATTAATGGCCTAAAATTCTGGAGTGTTTCAGCTAGCCTTCCGTAGTTCCTTTAGCAGCCACGATCTCAGGTACCTTGCACCTTGGTCTTGGCTTTGATGTCTTGCATTGCACCTTCAGATGGCCAGATCCTAAAATGTGAGATGTCTTGGTGCTGTCCCCACAGCAGGCACAGAGCTGGAGTCTTGTGGGGAGAGGGGTGGGGCTAGGGGGAAATGTCTAGGCTCTCTTGCTGTGTGATGGGAGGGGCCTCTCTCAGCTCTCCAGTGCATTGGTTGGGGGTCAGTAGGCCCAGTACAGCATTCTGTAGCTTGGGTTTTTTGAAACCCTGCCCTGTATAGCAGGCCCCATGCAGACTTTGAAGTCTGTTGGGTGATTTGTTGGTTCCTTTTTACTGTGTATCCATTGAACTTCCAACCAGGGCAAAAGGAGAATACTTAGGATCTCTTTTACAACAGGGTTATGGCTTTCTGGAATTAACCTTATTTACTTTTAAATAACTGCTTAAAAGAGATAGCTTTATATGATTAGCTTTATGATAGGTGTTCAAAACTATGATTTTGTAGTTTCTCCTACTTGTTCATTTGCTCATGTCTAACAGTGTTCTCTATGCTTTCTAACCATATTCTGAGAAGTATACTTCTGTATATAAACCCTGTAACCTTTGCCCCTTTGAACAGTGTCTATCTGAGGGTGCTTCTTCCAGCAGCTGGATTATTCCTGTTTCTCCACTCTGTTTCAAAGCCCCAAATCCAGGTTTTGTGCTTTTGAATGGTTTGCTCTGCCTGGTGCATTTTGAATCCAGCAGCTGCTCAGTATTCTTGTCATCTTCTGAGCCGTGTCATCTTCCTTGTGTGGCCTCTGCATGATTTCATTAGCTTTGGGACACTTCTCCATATATTTGTGTCTGTGAATCAATATCTATTTTAGTTTTGCCCTAACTGGAGATTTTAGAGTGTATTTGTTCTTATTCCTCAAGAACAATGGGTTAGGGAACCTCTTAACATAGAAAGCTATGACCACAGAGATCATTTCAGACTTTGCTACAAAGCACGTGTTTTTATTCCAGATACATTGACTGAGACATAGAGATACTGCATCCTCCCTGTAGCTACACAGACAGGAGCAGAGCTGGGGTTTACATCGTAGTTAGTTTAACTCAGACTATGAAGTAGTTTGCTGATAATCAAGTGCATCGCTTTTGACACTTTCATGTTGTATTGCTGTGTGAGTTCTTCAGAGTTTGAGATAAAGTATTTTCTCTTCAAGAGACAGAGAAAAGGTGAGTGAGAACCAAAGCTCTTAGAAAATTAAGGGGTTCCAAGTGGAGAAGGTTTCAATCACATATCAACAAGGTCAAAGCTAAAAGGCCAAAACCGAGAGCCCAAACTGAGTTTCAGGAACCAAGAGGAAGTGGATAGCTGACTGGTCCTCATAGTCAGGAAGGCTTGGGCCATATCTGCTGTTAGAGGGGAGTGCCGATGATAAGTCCAGTTTAGCAGGCTAAAAGGGATAGGCTCACTAGTGGCTGCCATCAGAGTGGTGACTTTTCTCAAATGTCTCTTACCTGATAAGCAGTGGACTTGTTGCTCTATAAGGTTTATTTCAAGCTGCCCTTAAAGTACACAGAGTTCTTAATCAGAGCTAGAATCTGAACTCAGGCTCATTATATGCCCGAATCTGAGACTTGTCTACTTTAAATATGTTTCCATCAAAGGGCAGGAAGTCAAACTTAATTAGTAATAGCAACTAACTCCAAAAACCCATACTAAAGTACTGCACCAGTGTTACAGCTTTAGTAGAATTTGCCTAGTATGTTCCTAAGCCCTGAGTTCAATTCCAAGCATCACAAAAAGAAAAAAAAATGTACATATGATATGAGGCAGAGATAAAAACAGAGAAAATAAATTACTTTCCCAAATTTACATATTAGAGTTATACTGAAGGCACATTAGCTCATGTTAGGATCTACAAGTCTTCTGTCCATCTATGTATACAGTTGAAACAACTGTGTCTAAAGATAATTCAAAGGAAATTCTGCGTTGTGTCCTCAGATGATTAAAGGGTTGGAAAATTAGGAAGATGAATGAAGATCCTGGGATCATTTCCCTGAATTGAAGGTTGCAGAGTTGCCAAATGTCTTCAAGTGTGTTCAGAGCTTTCATGCCAAGTATGGTGTGCAGCTGTGTGCTGGTTTCTACTGTGTGTGTCACTGTGGTCCTTTGTTTAGTGAGATTTTAGAAAATAGCCCTGGTATTAACCAGTGATTGGCTTGAGCTTCTCTGTGGAAAGCTCGGGCCCTCCTCTTCAAGGTCTTCATGTGATCCATTCAGCGTAGGGTGATATGAGGGAGCGGGTGTATTAGAGGACTCTCAAGGTCCCTTCTAGCCCTGAGGTCCTATTATTATTGAATATTTATAGAGTACCAAAATTGGCTCTGTTCTTTTCAGAGACCAGAATTACATTCACTCCCTGTCCAGTGCTATCACAGTCAAAATTAGACAGATCAGCAGTGCCTTCATTGCCAAGTCAGGTCCAAGTTCATGGGGCATTTGTCTGAGTACCTGGTAGTGTCTCTTCTCCTCAGAACATTAGAGGGTGGCCTGTGAGCACAGCAAAGGATGGCAGGTCAGTGCTACTACACCCCAGTGAGACTGGTACTGATTTCCTCTGGGTGTTTCTATAAATTAAATAAATAAATTATATATTCTGTGATAAGCAATCTGATTTAGAATTACTATCTTCAAAACTTGAAATAAAATGGAGAGAAAGATTGTGCCTCATTGTCAAGCTATTTCGCATAGTATATAATACTCTTTTACTTCAGAATGATGATGTTCAATATCTCTGACATGGCTTTGAAATCTATACTAATAGATAAACTAAGGAAACAAAATCATAGTACTATTTACAGTAGTGCAAATAAACCCCATATAGCATATACATATAGAGTAAGAATTACAGTCCGAGTTGCCTCAATTTAAAATGAAAGATGGTTTTGCGTTTCTATTTAAGACTGTTACTTATCTAATGGAGGGTTTCTTTGACAGTCAGCTCCCCTGCACCCCAGTTTCACCAATGATGTTATTACATTTCTTGCTTAGTTTCAAAAACTATTTGACATTAATCCTAAACATTTAAAGATGTTTGTAGAGTGATGCAGAGAACACGGATATGCACTTTACTTCTATTTATGTATTTTAAAACCTCTTTGTATGCACACATGCCTATATAATGTATATTATAATGTGTATAAATCCATTTGAGTAAATTGTATATATCATGCATCTTTTGTGGTTCTTTTCTGAGGGAGGGGATCAGAGTTGTTTTTGCTCCTTTCTTTTTATGGAGATATGGTCTGGCTCCAGCTCAGCCTGGCCTGGAGCGCACTGTGTGTCTAGGCTGGCTTCTGGCACTTAAGCCTCCTGCTTCATCCTCCCCAGTACTGGGGGTCACAGGAATGCACCACCATCACCAACTTACTGTTTAAATTTAAAAGGGACTTTCTAACTCCTCAAAGTAAAAATAACTTTGTTCTGTGGTTCAATTATTTTTAAGTAATTATTTTATTTTACTCTATGGGTGTTTTGCCCACATGTATGACTGTGCACCACATTTGATGCCTTGTGCCTATGGAAGCCAGATGACAGTGTCGCATCCCCTGAAAGAGGAGTGATAGACAGTTGTGATTTGCCATGTAGGTGCTGGGGATAGAATCTAGGTACTCTGGAAGAGCGGTCAGTGCTCCTAACTGTTGACTCATCTCTCCAGCCCCCATAGCTCAATTATTTACCAACATATGCAGGTACTTGAGGTTTTATATTTCATCTGGTCTTTTCATTGTCATGTTAACTTCCCACAGTATATAACTGCCTTCATATACTTGTGTATGGACGTTATTATTCTCCTGTCCTTTAGAAAAGTTTTAAGTCTTGACATAAGAACTTGTTGCCACAACAAATAAGGCCCATTGAAGGATTTTGCTAAGATGTTATCCTCTTACAAGATTCATCATGGTGTTATGACATGATTTTAATAGAAAAAAAAAACCCTCATTTTCAGAATCTAAATATTTTTACTTTAAGAGTTTTATATAATAAAACTAACTATATGGACATAGTTGAATTTGTTGCCCTGGAAACTCATTTTCTGTTTCAAGTGTGAAAGGCTGGATTCCCATGTTTAATGACTTCTCTCACAGTAGCTGATGTTTCTTCAATTCCAGAATTGAGTCTCACTGAAGGAGCAGTTAGATCCAGAATGCGGAGGCTGGGGGAGCTGCATTGGATCCAGAATGCAGGAGCAGCTGCATTGGATCCAGAATGCAGGAGCAGCTGCATTAGATCCTGAATACTGATGTGGTGTAAGGGACACCACAGAGCGAGATGTTAAACTGCTCAGATTATTGATGGGGAAATAAATGGTTTTTTTATTCCTAAAGCTTTGTTGCTGTATATAATTGCTTATTAACCACTTTAATATTTAGGATTAACATCAGTTTTGAGTAAATCACCTCTGCACATGCTTCCAAGTTGTCTGAGACACTGTAACTGTAGTGAGGTCAGTTCACTAAAGCTTTTGTTTGTCTTTGTGGACATTGAAAATACAGAGCTAGTGTCAGTTTAGGCTCAAAATGATGGTCCCGCTCCCCTGATTGTTTGCTAGCAGCAGCACTGTCTCCATTTCTAGATAGACCACAGGCTGAGAACAAGCTTACAGTACAGCACCATGTCACCTCCTGTAGCCACTGAATGCTGCCTTTGAACCTCACTGGAGAGCTGTACTCTGATGACATTTAATTCCTGCTTGTTCTCTTATATTTCTTCATTTTAAGCATGCTGCATGCTTGCTTGATGTTCACTACTGCCAGAAAAAACAGGCAATATTAGTTCTAAGAATATTTTTTCTTTCTGAAGCACCTCCATTCAGGATGTGTGATCTATTGTAATTCTTATTCATTTGAAACACAGCAATTTGTTCTTGTCAGTAGAGGGTGGATTTGTTGTTTTAAATTGCTGGGTTTTGTTTTTGTTGGCATACTCCCCAATACAAATTGAATGGCTGACAAACATCTATTTGTCTGACGGTTCAATCTGGATAAGTGCCCTCGGTTGCCTAACAGTACAATTTGGGGTCTCAGAGATAAAAGCAACCTGAATGCCAGGATTGTAGCAAAGCTTTTTCATGCAGATAGCAGAGGTAATCCATATTCCTGGGGTCTGCAAGTCACACAGAGGGAAATATGCATGTGTATTGTCTCATATGAAACAGTGGGTTTTCTGCTCCTTCGTAATCAAAACAGGATAGCTAACTCATGAGAGTAGTTACAGCGGATAGATGTTCCTAGTCTTGAAATTAAAGAGGAACGTGGTATTGCTTTCTAAAGTCGAAGAGCGTATAGTTGCTTAGCATTTTCCCATAGCACATTGGATTTTGCTGAATGAATTTTCTTTCGGTTTTAAGATTGTTATTTTAAAATAAGTTACATCTTCAGGCTGTGACTCTTCTGTAGCTGTGATATTCTACTTGAGATGGGGTTGAAGGATGCTTTGTTTCTTCCGTACATGAAGATGTGAAATTTGTTCCCTACTGGCTTACCTCTCTCTTAAAACACGAGTCTTTGTGTAGAAGTATCTCCCAAATGTAATTCATACCATTTTTTAAAAAAGGATAAAATGTATGATAGCCACAGTTATGAAAAAGGAATTGATTGAATGCAAAAGGTAACAGACATCCTTGAAATATATTAAAGAGCACAGGTAGAGAAACTCTAAAACATAATGGTTTAATTGCTACAACCTGCTAATTGACAGATTAGAGAAGTAAAGGAAAGTCTGAGGTCATTTTCCTGTGTTTATTAGAGTATCCTGTGCATCACTAGCTATTGAATAAAGGAAAACAGGAGGAATGGATACAGAAGAAAGATAATGCCACAGAACTGTGCTGAGCTAGAGACACCCTTAGGGCAACAGTTCTCAACCTGTGAACTGTGACCCCTCTGGGGTCACATATCAAATATCCTGCATCTCAGATATTTGCATTGTGATTCATAACAGTAGCAAAACTATAGTTATCAAGTAGCAAGAACTAATTTTAAGGTTGGGGATCACTAAACATGAGGGACTGTATTAAAGGATCACTGCATTAGGAAGGTTGAGAACCTTGCCTTAAGTTAAGATTTTTAGTAGGAATGGGTTTATGGGTAAAAAATTTTTGTATAATTTCTAAGTATAGATAGATGATAGGTACAAGTAAGACTACAGATGAATGAGAAGTGGGCTAAGGATGAAGACAGCATTTTATGGTTAGATGGAGAAATAGTGGAGGGGATTGGACAGAGACTAGGCCGGTGCCTGGGACTCTTACAGAGGTTGTTGCTGAGGAGCATTGGTGAAGTCCGGGGTGATAACAATACTTCATTGGAGTCATTCAGGTCAAGGGGACTGAAGCCAAACCTCAGAGAAGTTAAACAACAAAAGAAACCAAGTAGTACTAGACAGTAACCAAAGAACCAACTAATCCCAGTTCATATTGTCAAGTAAGTGGATGATGGTTAAATGGGCATGCCTCTTTCCTGCACAGAAGAATACCAAACAACTAATACAGACACACTGTCATGACGGAGGTGGAGTTGAGTGTCCTTGTTGTAAGCACAGCGTGTGTAGGGATGATTGAACACCTCCACAGGAGAGAAGCTGGATGAGTACTGCTGCAGGCGAAAGAGAAGAGTGATATCAACAGTGGCGTCTGGATGGTGATAAATGGCTTTGCTCTGATGTTGTACAGAGCACTTTCCCTCCGTGGCCTTTTTCTTAGAAGCACAGAACTCCAGACTATTGGTAAGACAAAAAAAAAAAAAAAAAAAAAAAAAAAAAAAAAAAAAAAAAAAAAAAAAAAAAAAAAAAAAAAAAAAAACAAAAAACAAAAACACCTGACAAATTCCACTTGAGGGATTTGCTCATAACTGTGAGGTCATCACAAATAAGACCAAGAAATTATCTCAGGTCATAAAGAGCTAAGGACATCTTACACTTCCGTCTATATGAGGTCTTAGATGAGATCTGGGAATAGAAAGAGAAACTTCATCAAAAATTAAAGATGAAGTGATAATGTTTATATACAGTGTGTAAAGATGTGTCTCTGACCTTCCTTGCCTGCCTAAGTCACCTTCTGATTGGTCAAAATAAAAATCTGACAGGCTGTAAGCTGAGGCAGGATTAGAAGGTGAAAGATTCAACAGAGAGAAAGAGACAGAGATGGGGGGGGTGAGCGGGGAGGGAGGGAAGAACTCTGGGAAATAGTAAGGTCCCCACCTAGCCTTGAAGGAGTCAGACATATGAAATTGAGGAGAGGTAACTAGCCATGTGGCAGACAGGTATAAACAGGTTATTGTAAGTTACAAGCTAGTTGGGGAACAGGCCAAAGCTTATGGCCT
This sequence comes from Mus minutoides, assembly GCA_902729485.2. Classification (NCBI taxonomy): domain Eukaryota; kingdom Metazoa; phylum Chordata; class Mammalia; order Rodentia; family Muridae; genus Mus; species Mus minutoides. The sequence goes on along the minus strand of LR753585.1, from coordinate 80,952 downwards.
AGACATTTAATTAATAATTAATAAGTCCTTACTTGGGAACTGGAACAATTACAGAAATACAAGAGGATGGACATGTAACACCTTAGCTATGACAAACTGGATGTGAGTTGAATGAGAACTAACTCTCTCTTTTCATTGTAACTTTTATATAAATCTAAAACTATCAGAAATCAAAAGGTTATTTAAATAAACAGAGCCAGTAGCCTTTGGCAGATAGTGAATCTGTGGGCATCTTGGGAACACTGGAGGAGTGGTAGGACAGTTTTGATTGACAGTTGAGGAGTGAGTGTGACAACAGTAGGTGGTTACTGTACTTAAGCTTTTCACAGCCACTATGCCTCATGATTCAGATCAAAAGCCTGTGTCTTCCAGCCTCAAAATCTAGATCACAGATATGCCTTACATTTCTGGATTGTAGTTCATTCCAGATTAAAAGTATAATTGAAAACAATAACCAGGTTATAATAATGCCTAACATGATGTAACCATCCCTTGTTCAACTGGAATACATAGATTATAACTTAGCTGTGTAAGATTTTGCTCTGAGGTCACTACTCCCTTAATTCCATTTACTATCCTAGAACACAGGATTTAGCTTTATTCTACTTCCTGGTGGCCCTTTATTACTTGAACCGTACATCTTGTATTTTTTCTTTCTAAGCTTGGTATGCTTGATCAAAACACTTTTCAGGAGAGTAAACCAGAGGACAAAAATCTATGCTAGGCTTTTTTTGAGACTGCCTTTGGTCAATGCAATTAATCAGATTCTTCACCTTAGCCTCAGGCAGACTCTTCAGACAATGGCAAAAAATAGCCACATTCTTTACCAAAATATTACAAGAACCGTCTCTAGGCTATATACTAAAATTCTTCTCCTCTGAAACCTCTTGAACCAGTCCCCCACAGTTCAAATCACCTTCAAGAACACTGTTTTCCATGTGTCTACTAGTATGGCCCATGAAGCTCCACTTAAAGCAGTCCACAGCTTTCTAAAACAAATCAGTAGTCACACCAATCACAGCAATACCCCATTTCCTGGTACCAACTTCTGTCTTAGCTTGTCTTACTGCTGTGAAGAGACACCATGACCAAGACAATTCTTGTAAAGGCAGCATTTAATTGGGGCTGGTTTACAGGTTCAGGTAGAAGTTCAGTCCATTATCATTATGGTAGGAAGCATGGCAGCATACAGACAGACGTGGTACTGAAGGAGCCAAGAGTTCTACATCTTGATCTGAAGGCAGTCAGGAGAGGACTATCTTCTACACTGGTTGGAGCTTGAGAATAGGATCCCACAATGATGAACCTCCTACAGCAAGGCCACACTTACTTTAACAAGGCCACACCACCTAATAGTACCACTTTCATTGGCCAAACATATTCATCCCACCACAGAAAACATTTAATTGGGGCTAGTTTACAGTTTCAGAGGTTTAGTCCATTATTACCATGGTGGGAAGCATGGCAGCATTCAGGTAGACATGGTGCTGGAGAAGGAGCTGAGCATTCTACATCTTGATCCACAGGCATCAAAAGAGGACTGTGTCCCACACTGGGCATAGCCTCACCATAGGAGACCTTAAAGTCCATCTCCACAGTGACATGCTTCCTCCAACAAGGCCACACATACTCCAATAAGGACACACCTCCTAATAATGCCTCTCCCTTTGGGCCAAGCATTCAGACACATGAGTCTATTCAAAGCACCACAGTTTCTTGGTGTCAGTTACACAGATTCCCCCAGCATCATTTGTTTTTGGATATGTGGATTACCCAAATTATGCCATGGATAGCCTTTCAAGGGATACTAGGCATATTTCATAGAAAAATTATAGGTGTATGAGTTAATTGCACTAATTTATGTCCTGCTTTGATAGCTGAGTTTAATACAAACAAAACATCTGCTGCATGGCTTTCACTTATCAGAATATCATTTCCAGTGTGGGTGTTATTTCAGCTTAAGTCTGTGGAATTATTTTATTTTATACCCAGAAAGACTTTAGAGAGTTGGCTTTCTCTCACTGTACACTCATACATCCAGATGCTGACACTAACATCTGCACATTCTATCATGAGCTGATTTTTTGAATGATGTAACTCAATTGTTGATTGACAAGCCAGCATGATTTAGGACACAGCCACACCATATTCAGTATCAGTGTCTAAAGTCATAAACTACAAGCGTGTGTAAGCAAGTGGGGCCTTGATCTCAGCTAACTCCTGCGGCATTTTGAAATACCAGTGCTAGTCAGAAACCTCAGCCCAAGTTTGGAAATGCTGCAAGAGGAAATGAAGAAGTGCAGGTACCGGAGTCATGGGCCCGCCTGTTTTGCAAATCATTAAACGATGTAGCAGCAATGTGGTCAGCATTCCTAGTCTAAATAAAAGTCTATTTTAGCCGTGCACAGCCCAGAGAATTCTTTTTCCATATGGATTGCATATGGGTTTGTGTGAGTCTCTGTGTTTATACATACACATGTAACCTCATAATGTGCATATAAATATTCACATGTGTATTATAGCTCACTCTAGAAAGCAATTAAGAAATGTGGTATAATTTAATTCATAATGTACAGCCAAAACATAAATACCAGTTTTAAACATGTCAAATATTCCTGAAAATACAAGTGAAAATAATGAGTGATTACGACTTTAAAAATTTTTAGAAATTTAATTCTGTTTTTCTAGTGTTTCATTCCAAAGAAGGATGAATTATCTGGTGTTTTCCCATTTTTCCCATTTGGTGGTTGTGCTTAGCAGTGGGGTGTACTAGTATTTCCTCTCTTGTGGTGTGGATGTGGTCCCCTAACCTTTCAAGTTTATGCTAGATAGACAGCAGACATTCCTGGATCACTGAGGTTTCTCAGCTCAGAATCCATGTGGTAGGAGGAGAGAATTGACACATGAAAGTTGTTCTCTGACCTTTATATATGCAGCATGGCACACATGCACGCACACACATGAACGCACACTCATGCACGCACACAATAAGTAAATAAATATGTAATAAAAATGAGATTATGCATTCTCTTCACTGGTGCCAAGTGCTGGCAGCATGTGGGCCAGGCACTTGATGTTTAGATTGGTCAGCATCTAAACTGTCTACTGAACAAGGACAACCATGCTTCATGGACTAATTCCTTAAAAGATGGAAACTTAATTCCTCTAATAATATTGGAGAATTACAGTCAGGTTTTTTATTTTTCTAAACAATCTGAAATTGCAGCACCATTTATATTGGAATTATTGAGTCAAATTATGTGGAGTTCCTCAAACAACTTCTGGTGTGTTGGGAAAGCATCTTTAGGATGCAGTAATCAGTATTCTTAGTCATATGTGTATGTCAGCCTCACTCCATACTGTCTTATTAGCTGGTATTCAGAGGAACATGCTTCCTATGGTTATCACAGCCAAAATGTTAAGAAAGATTTACATTTGTTTATAATTAAATCCATGCAATAGCCACAGGAAGTAATTGTTAAGATCACTGTTGTAGAGATGAGAATTGTGATCCTCCACGATCAAGATCACTGACTGACTGAGGTGCTGTCTGTGTTCTTTTTGTGCCTTTCAATCCTAGCAGCGTGCCGGGGATCATGCCATTGCTTACAAGTTTACTTTGCCTTTATCTGAACTGTGTAGGGTGGGATGTTGTCACAGAAGTTACTCTGTGGATAGAAGGATGAACCAAGCCATGGACTGATAGGAGTGTGGTTAGAAATCGAATACTTGGTGCCAAAGATAGATATATTTTCAAAACTACTAGCTGAACATTACAGTGCCGTGATGTTATTTAATTAGAACGAGATAAAATTAGGTAAGATGAGATGCCCAGCAGTCATATGGGTAGGTAATAAATATAAATTCATACTGTTCTGTAGATATCTCAGTATTAGTTAAGACAGAAGCAGTTGAGTTCTTTGGAGCAGTTAAATTCTTTGGCTCTGAAAGCATAGCAGGTTTTAATAGGTGTATCACCTAGTAACCATAGACATTATTAAATATAAGGACCTGAAAAACTTGGTAGAAGCAATGGAAAATCTGGCCAGCATGAGTAGTTTGTTTTAGAACTATGGAGAAATCTATTAACTACTGCTGCTATAGACCAATTTGATTAGGAAGTGGGACAAGCTGTTCCTTTCATTACACCAAAACCACATTGCACTTTGTATCAATTATTTGGATGTCTGCAGCATGTAGATTAGAATGAAGGGCTTTCTCAGTGTTTGTGACTGTTGCAGATTGCTGATTAGTAATTAGAGTCCTGAATGAAGGAAATTAGGCCAAGATTGAATGGGAATGAGAAAGTTTTAATTCAGTCATACAGATGTCAGAAACAGACCATCTTGAACAGCAGCTCATTCAGTATAGTGGCATTGTACATACCCGTGATGTTATTTGCTTCCCATGTAAGACTCAAGTCAGATGCCTTTGAGATGCTGTCCTCTCCTATGCCTTGTGATGTAGCTGTGTGGCTATTAATTTAGTGAAATATCCTGTCTGCCAGGTGTGGGAACTAGCTGATTTTATTGTAATACCAGATCATTACTTAATTCATATGCAACCAAGCAAGCGCATGGAAAGCATTATAAATCTATTTACAATGTGGCTGGTCTGATGATAACATTGCAGTAAATTCCCAGGTGAGGCAATTTAAGCAATTGCTTTGCCATGTGCACGCCATGGAAATTAAATTCTCACATACGCTTTAGTAAGAAACCAACCTCATTGTTACGTTTTTGCTTGTGGTAGGCTGTAGAACCCTCATTCTGGTTGCAGATACTGTGTGTCCCATATAGAGTCATACAACAGGCAGTGCCAGAGATGACAACTCTTAATTTAATTTAATTTTTAATTAATTTAAACTAAGCTAATTCACGTTTTTCCCCATTTTGCAATGTGTGCTCACAGACACATCGAGCTTAGTTGGGAAATGTTGAAGTGTAGGTTAAGTAATTAGGTTACTTCAAGCCAAATTCTTAGACCAACCTGAACAAGTGTCTCTGTTTGAACTTGGCTTTAAGGGAACCATCCAATCAGTGTGCAAGCATCCTGTTCATATCACCGCAGATCCCTTTCTATCTGAAATTCTCACTTTCTTAACTGCATACTCACTTTTGTCATCATTGTAGACTTGAGAGAGAAACATGGTACCTCCAACCTCCCAAGGCAAACACATCTACTGCTAATTTGCCATATTTTGGTCATATATATTCTATAAAATTTTTTAAACTGTATTTAGTTCATTTGAAGTATGAAGTATAAATCATTGAAAGATTAAGGTTTACACAAGCGCACAACTAAAGTGAAATAAGTGTGAGTGTGTGCATATGTGTGAGTATGTGTGCAGGTGGTGTATATTTGAAATTCTGTCAGTTGAAGCTTTGCACCTTATCGTATAGGCCAGGAACTGCAGTAGGTTACACACTGCACAGACCTTCAGACTTCTCCTGAAGCCACACAGCACCCATAGACAGCGGTAACTGACAACTAAGACTAAAAATGTTGACAATTTCTTGATTTGCCTGGTTAGCTTATGTATAGAAGTCATTAACTATTTATAAAATGCATTATGAATTGGGTTTCCTTCAAACTGTAGCTGAATGTGTGACATTTCCAGCTCAAATTCTCATGCTTGCATTTGGCTAAAGTACAGATTTTATACTCTTAATAATAAAGTAAAAATATTTTAGGTTTCTCAAGATACAATAAAGATTTCAGTTCATTATCTTAGAATCTTCTAAAATAAAATATTATGTAGATACTTAGTAATCCAGCATGAGGTTTTAAAAATTCTATAAAAGATAACATGATTTATTGATGTTTCAGGAACAATTATCCTTAAAACATGCCATTTGCCATTGAAAAGAATTTCCTCTTTATTTATTTTTTAGTTGTTTTTCAGCCAGTGTAGTGATGATTTCAAAGACTGAGTTATAGTTAATTACCCATAGTCAGCTCATTAAAAAATTTAAGTATTAAGAAATTACGAGAAAATGCCAGTGGTGTGCTTCCAAGTATAATTTGTAATAAAGAGCAGCTTGGGTTTGTTTTATTTTTGGAAAGTGGAACGAACTCTAGTGCAGAGTCCCATCTTTTGCATTATTGTGCCGTTCTCGTGGGGAGTTATTTCTGATATTTGCAATGAAATGTCTTTTCCTTCCTTAAGTCAATCCTGCCAGGGACCACTTTGTTATGCTCAGCATATCATTTGCTTAATTACATCCAGAAAAGCCTTCCAAGACCAGCCACTAAGTCCCAGTGGTAAGGAGTGACTTTCTTAGAGACCACCCTTCAGCTGTGGGTGCATCCTCCTCTCTGGCTGAGCCAGGAGTCTCTTAATTGCTGCTTTTTGTTTGAAGTACACTAAATCTAACTAAGAACATAATGTAATTGAACAATCTATGCCAATTTGTTGGTATTTTGGTGAAAAAGGGAGAAAACAAAAACAATCTCCATATGATATTTTTGCATCCTGTGGAATGTTTTAGCCCCCCATTGTGATGAAATGAATAATGCACAAGGCAGCTCTGATACCACAGCCTGTCATAAAGGTTTTCATTCCCTTTAATGCTGTAAAATACTTTTGCTTAGCTGGTTTGAGACTGTGATGGTGGGGATCTCCAAATGGGCAAAGAGGTTTGGTGTGATCTGAGTATTGTACTAAGATCATGAAATGAGCTGACCTTGTTGCTTAGCATTTTGAAATACTGTTCTGTATGAAGTCAGTAGAAGTGGGCAATCCATAGTAGCTGCAGCAAGACAAACAGGCTAGGCATATGCTTTTTGTGGTTAAAAAAAAAAAATAGCTGGTGAGTTCACAGATGAATGAGGCCACTCCTGAACTTTTAAGAGATAACAAACAGATGTCCACACACCAAAGACTCACATCTCTAATTTGTCCTTCCTGTAATAGCCTTATAGTTTTGTTTATCTACTTATAGAGACCTATTGCAGCTGCTAAATTTTAAGACAGATGTTGTGGCAGGAAAAGAGTATTGTTGAAGAGGGAGACTTGAGCATGCAGGGTGGGCGTCTCTGTCTTCTTTGTACAGAAGTATTCTATAGCTGTGCGTTGTTTTCCTGAGTCTAACCAGAGGCGATAGTTTAAGGACAGAAGAAACTCTCAGCTGAGCATCAGAACTTAGAGACTCTAGTCTCAGTTGAAGGAGAGTTACTGTTAAAATTCTATGATACTACATCATTTTCTTAAAACGAATATCTGGGTGGTGTGTATGTTTATTTATATTCCAGTAAGCCTTTTAAAACTGGGTTCTGCTAGATCCAGCATATCATTTGCTTAATTACATCCAGAAAAGTAGTAAACTAAATTATATGCAATAAGCCAAATTCTCTTTTATGTGCCACCCTTGGGAGAATTAAAAAAATAGCAAAAAAAAAATTTCCTGTGTTTTGTGCTTCAGATAAGGCACCCACTTGAGAAAGACTAGCCTTTTAAAATGACCTAAAACTCAGTGGTTGTTCCTGTCTATGGTTCCTTTAGATAACATAATTTTAAGGTGTAAACAGCCAAGTGAGACCAGGCAGCATTACTTGTGGCCACTGTAGAAATCTTCTGGAAATCTTACTGTTGCCTCTTGCGTATGGGCTACAAGTAATCCTTCCAAACTCTTGTACTTTTTCCAGATCACAGATGAGCAAGGAAGAACTTTTAAGTTCTAGATAGAATATAGAGGCCCAGGAAAGGATGCAAGCCTCCAGCCTCCACGAGACGGCGACCGTAGCTAGTGAAGATTCAGTCGGGACCAATAACTAGATTCAAGTTTCACAACTAATTTTCAGAACCTCTCCACTTCCCAAAATGTGTACATTTAGATAATTCATGAGTCGCTTACAGCCATGTCCCTCTGGCTGTACAGATGGGGGTAGGGGCCTCGAAAGATACAATTTCATTGTCAAATGTTGACTCGTACCTTTAGTTACTGGAATTGGAAAATTTATTTCTTTTACCAGTGTCTGTCTGACTGTCTGCTCCCCTTCTCCCCTTTGCCTCCCCTTCCCTCACACATGTTACTTTTCCTTAGGCCATTATTTATAAAGGAGTGGGAGACATTTGAATTACTGCTAGCTGGGGCATGGCTCTGCAGTGTTCTCTTCCTGGGTACGAGCATCACAGTGATGAAATATGGATGTGCTTGTCCAGGTACCCAGTGCAGAGCTGGCGGTAGGAATAGTATCCTAGAAGTAGACACTCTCAGAGCTCTAAACTGTGCAGTGCATTTCACACTGAACACTCCCAGTCACTCTTGTTTTAATTACAATCTGTGAGTTTAAAAAATACAGCTATGTATTTTTTTTTCAGGTTAGTGGTTTTATTCAAACAGTATGAGTAAGAATAAATCAATTCTAATCTACTAATGAAAGGTAATAGAACTTGAACACAAAGCAGAAATTTCTTCTATTATTGATTTTTTTTTTTTAAACAAAAAAACCCCAAAGTTCTAATTTTCACTAAGATTGTGGATTCTGGAATTTGAGTTGGGATTGAGTACCTCTGCCGGTAGGTTTCCATTAGGGGGCTCCCGAGGGTTTGAGATGGTCTTCCTTGATACCGTAATGCTTGGATGCAAGCGTTTGCTTTCTAACGCTCATCTTGCTTCTTTCTCTTTTTGTTTTGTTTTATAGAAAAGGTCACGGATCGCCTACAGTGACGAAGTACGGAATGAGCTCCTAGGGGATGCTGGGAATTCCTCCGAGAACCAGGTAGAATGCTAATGAGGAAGGCCCGGTGGGTGGCTGGAGGGTGGAGGAGGTCACAGGCACACTGGGCTCTCAAGCTGCTCCTTAACAGTATTAGCAGCTACTCATGTGGAAGCGATACTGTTTAATGCAAAGCTGAGTCTTAATCAACTTCAAAATGTTTCTTGGAGATCTTACATTTAACCCTTTACCTTGTGATCACTGTCTGCTATCTTTTAAAAAACTCTTTTCTTCTCTTTTCTTTATTATTTAGTACTTAAGAAATAACTTGAAACACGCTGTTTGCAGACAAAGCCAAGGTCCTCACCTCAAACACATGTAAGAGGAATAAAAAAGTACACAGTGCAGCTCTGATAGGAGTGCTGCATAATTAAACCAACACTCACAGCAAAACAAATGAAAGTAAGCTTTCAAAATTCACCAGCACAGCCCCAACTCCTATTGTGTCGCTTCTTAAAAATACATTCACCGAAATGCAAATGCTAGCCCCAGTGTGGGACTTGTGTGGATACCCAGGCCGAGGGCCTGCCCTGCTTCAGTCAGATGACCAGTAACAATACTGGTGGGTGGGGGTGGGGGGGTCAGTTCTGCTTGCACCTTAAGAGCTGCAGACAGAAAAAAGATACTTGATACAATTTCTTCTTAAAGGTTCTTATGGCTTGTATGTCGCTCCTCATTAGTCCGCACAGTCCTGCCATAAGTCTAATTAACATCCTACTACTGTCTTTGAATTAATGCTGCAGACATCATTATGTCACACAGGTATAATAGATATGACTTTTAAAAACAGTGTTTTAAGACCCTTGGTGTAGAGCTGAATTTAAAAAGTCTCACACAACCCTGGGGACTGATGGGTGACAGAGAGCATCATAGGTGAGAAGTGAATGTATTTACTAAGGCAGGTCTTGCAAGGTTTGCTTCTCTACCTCCATGAACCACTCAGTAAAACAAGCTTGTGATTCAACAGGAAGATGCAGCTCATCCGTCTAACACGCCAAGCTTTGCAGGACAGTATTCCCATTTCAAAGGGTTTCATTCACTGCGCTAACTTCCGGACTACTAGAATGTGAGCATTATAACTGGGAGAAGAGTCAGCAGGCCCCATCTTTGTTTACCTCCTTCACGATATGGACAGCATCAGCCTGAGTTGAGACATGGCTCAGATTTGACTTGTAGTTTCAAGTTTCCTGAAGGAGTCCTGAGAACAGATACAGGGGTTGGGGCAGAGCAGAAGTAAAGGTAGCACCGGGAGGGTTTTACTCACACTCCATTAAACAGAGTGAGTGTGGGAGGAAAGTGTTCTCTGCCCTTTAAAGTCGGCTTTGAATGGCTCATGCCTGTTAGATGAATGAATCACAATTTTCTTTTCTAACTATTGTAAAAACAAAACAACTTTTTCTTATTTTTGCAAAACACAAAAACCCAACAACAACAACAACAACAACAGCTTATGTGTGGCCCCCATGTCCGTTCTCTTGAAAGCTGTAGACTTTCCCTCATCTGAGACTGCTGCCTCCTGGAGAAGGAACAGGAAGGAGGCGTTTCTGTCTAACCCAGGCTTCTGGATTGTAATGATGTCATTTTCTGACAGATCCTTTCTACAGCTTGTTCACTTCTCTTAATGGACATTTTATACACCCAAAATATTAGCTTTACATACGTAGAAGTATGATTTTTGTGCCTAAAGAAAAATATTCTACTAAAATAGATTTGAGCTCACACTTTCTGAATTTTTCGAATTATATTTCTGTCACTTTAAAGTGATTATGCAGAGACTTCCCCTGGACTTATATGAATCAAACTTACAAATTCTGAAAGTGCTTGGGGAACCTGAAGTTAGCTGTAAGGACCTGTCACTTCAATAAATACAGCACGGCAAATTACAGTCATGAGAATATGCAAACGGTAGATTATGACTCGTGAACTTTTCAGCCTAAAATTGGAATGAGGTGTGAAAGTTCAAAGAGACCATGCTAAGCTCTCTGGATAATTTGTTACCATGCAGAGCAGAATTTCCATACCACGATGAAGTCATTAAATCCTGTGTTGAAGTCCTTTGTCATAACATAGGGCTTTAAATGTCTCTTCCCAGAGCAAACTTTCAATGTGAGAATAACTTTATTCTCCTCAGTGTCGTTCTGACTCAGCAGTCAAGGCAGAGGGTCTCTCTTTACGGAGAGGGTTTAAAATGGGCTCTTCATATCCAGTTTTATGTAGGTAAGAAGGTAGGTGTTCTGCGTGGACCACCTGCCTATAACTCCTGTGAGAAAAGCTCTGCTGCCCAGAAGGAGGAAGGAAGTCATGTTCCTGCTGATTGTTCCCTGCCAGCTTCCTGGCCTTCCTGCCATACAACTATGACAGACTTTTAATATACACAGAAAGCTTGGCTGTAAGCAAAATTAGTCATAGTCACTTAACTTAAATTAGCATATATCTGTCAGTTAAATATACAGTGTGACTATAAGGGGAAAAACAAAATAAACAGTCAGTAGTTATGACTGCAAACATGTGAAGTGCTGACTTCATGTCCACTGCCTCATGCACATCCTCCACACTGGCTTCCTGATGAAGGTTTGCACACGTGTGAATACAGTAGCAATTAGCTTTCTCTCTGGTGTTTACGGTGAGTTCTCTTAGACATCTACAACCAAATGTTGACTCATGTAGCTACAGTCTTCTAGCTAGCTGTCAATAAGAGTAATTTTCTTTGGGGATATATTTACATTTCTTCCATGATTAGAAATACCACTCTTTCTACAATTAAGGATTACTCAAGTGTATGTTTAATGTCCTCAGTACAACACACATCTAATTACATTCTAGATCAACTTCTCTGCATATTTTTTGGATTCATATCTATTTTATTTAATTAAATATAGCTCATCCTGTATTTAAAAAAGAAAAAGAAAAAAGAAAGAAAAAAGAAAGAAAGCAAAGCGGGTGGTGGGTCAGACTCTCCTTTGCACTTTAAGTGTTGAGGTCCCTTGCTTCTGAAGGAAGTGTCCAAGTCCTTCTCATCCGTCCTCCAGTGTGCAGTGTTGAACTGTTGGACGCAGTGACGCAGTATTTAGTTAGAGTGGAAAGCTTAACTTGATTTCCTTTCATGAGAACCATTCTCAAAACAGACAAAACACAGATTATAGAATAAAACCATAGAGGCTTTCAGAGTGGACTTTGGCAATGGGGACAGATAAACTATCGAAAGTTCTTGTTTTGGATCTCAGTTGCCATATGCAAAATTATATTGATCCAATGACTTTGAGAAAATCCTACATAGAAGATTAGAAAAACATATAAAGGGTAGAATGGTTTCTACCATGAGGAAGTTTTTGTGGGAAAGCAATGTGTAACAGATAATGATTGCTTAATTTTTTTAATGCAAGGTTCTCTTAAGTTCTGATTTGGGCTTGCTGTGCGTAAAGTGTGTCAAACTTCAGCTACAGACCAGGGGGTGAAGGCGGTCAATTTAATTCCGCAAGATCTGAAGAAGGTCGGTATCATTTCATATAGCCCCGGCAGAGCAGATCATTACCAGGCACAAATCTGCTCGTTCGTGCTGGGGGTTTCTAGCAAAATAAATAGACTGTCATCATAAGTTCAGAAAATTGTGTGTTCGACCCACGATAATGTGTAAAGGGCGTTTAATAGAGTTCAGCATTTATTCGTTATCTGTATGCGGACAGAGACGGCAGTGGCGTTATCAGCTTTAAAAAAAAATTCGGGAGTTCTGGGAGTCACGTGACGCACCTCACACACATACACAGAGAGGCGCTCATGCACACCCACCCTCCCGTGCTCCACAGTGCAGTTTTGATTTTAGTCACAGCAGAAGGCTTAACCACAAGAGATTCCACTGGTTCAAACCAGCGTAAACCAGATTTTTTTTTTCAGCCCACAAAGGAACAGATTACCTCTTGTATCAAATTCTGCATTCTGGGTGGGGTTGTGGGGCGAAATCTTTGTTTCAAAAAAGATGCGGATTATCATAAGCTAACATGATGGTTTTGCACACTTTCATGGCGCCTATGATGGAGCTAGCAACTGGATAAGATGTTCAAATCACTACTTTTAGTGAAGTCTAAGCATTGTTAATTTCCAAAAAGCAACTATCTTTGTTTACTTCAATTCTTAACTCTTTGCCTAAACACCCCTTTCACCCGAGCCAAAAAAAAAAAAAAAAAAAAAAAAAGAGAAAGAAAGTTAAGGGAAAAAAAAAAAGATGAAGATTAGAAACCTCCCGTTACCCAGCTTAGCTACGGATCCGGCGTGGAGCTTGAATGCAGCCATGCAGCACAAACAAGATAGAACGCTTTTTTTGTTTGGAACCCATTGAAAAAGCAAATGGGTAGCATTTTTAAACACTCTTGCTTACGGTAGGGTGGCATGCCCCAATGGACTCCATTGCTGACAAGTAGTTTTAAACTTTGGCCCTTTAAGTATCATAGTCAACTGAAGAATGGTGCCCAGAAAGAAAAGAGCTTTGCGATCAATTCCCACATCGTCTCTCTCTGAGATTTACTGTTCGCGGTTTTCTGCCATGCTGTTCAAATGGCAAAGAGAAAGATTCCAATGTGTAGCAGGCTAGGTCTACTAGTTTAAATTTTAACTTCATCTAGAGAACAATTTTTTCGCTTTCCACGTGAAAAAGATGAGGCGCTTCGCAGGGTGGTTGTGGGGAAGGGAACGGGTATATTTAAAACCAATAGCTTGGTGACTGCTGTGAACATTTGACATTTAAACTTTTGTTAAGTGCAGACTAGTCACTATACAATAATTTCTAAACCCTTTCTGTAAAGGTTTTATGACAATTTGAATTTCCTTTTGTGTTTGAAGTGCTTTCCTGTAATAAATGAAATAACAGGTTAATTAATCTGCGATGCACACTTGACCACCTGAAACTCGAGACTAAGACTGAGATTCCGGCTGCAGTAAACACGATGCTTTTAGAGAGAATTATGGCGACCTAGTCATGACACTTTTCTCCAAATCAGTTGCTTAATTTACTGGCCTGCATGTCATGTGTTGTAACAGATGTTACACTTGGATGTTTAAAAATTATCAGCTGTAGTTCTAAATGACTGAGGATGCAAATTCCAAACCTAGAATGTGGCTTATGGTCTTGTGGCACAGGCTTCTTTTCTGAGCATTGTGAAGCCATGGTAGTCATTTTAACAATGCAGTTAAGTTTGTGGTTTAGAATGATGTCAAACTTGTACCCAGAGTAGAGTAGATTTATGATTTTGTGGATTTCTGGTGCCTAGGAGCTTGCTATATCTGTTATAGCTATGGAAATAGAAAAGGTGGGGATTGAAATGTTGCCATAGAAGAACTCACTAACAGCCGAAAGAGTGGGTTTGATTTGAATTTAGTGAAAGCAGACCATAGAACAAACACAGTAAGAGGACTCTTTTCTTTGATATGCTCTAGTTTGTAAGGTGAAGATAACTAGAAAATGAAGAAACAAAAAGTCAAATAAAAGCATACTCAGTGAGTAATGTATTATTATAGAAAAAACGCAAGTCTTGACATTAACTGCTGAGATAGATACTTTATATGTGTGTGTGTTAATTCTCAGCTGAAATGCTATCCCACTGTAGTCTGAGCATTAGAATGTGTGCAGTATGGCACTAAGCCAGAACAGAATAGTAGGTTATTTTTGTTGTTGTTTTAAATACTTAACTGGAGCCAGAGTGTGAGCTACTGATCATTTTCATTTGTTGGTAAAATCAGGAATCAGTTGTCAAGGCTCTGAATAGAGAAACATCCTGAAATCTTGTATATACAAATGCTCTCTAATGGTTCATTCTTAGAAGAGAGACGCAGTAAACTTGTTTTCTTTTTTTATAATATAGACTTCTATGAAGTCATTCCCCTTTATTTCATGATGGTTCTTAGATGTACTTTAAAAGAGAATTTCACACTATTCTCTTTGTTTAATGTGACAGTGTGAGAAAGTGATCTTTATTTGTTCAAAAACCTCTGCATGTAGTCTATGCTTAGCTTCTTTTAATGTGTTTGTCTGTGATTTTTAAATGCTAAACATGTAAACAGATGAATTGTCAATGTTAATTCTGTATCCTGTCACACAACTGATCTTTCTCTCCTGCCATTTCTCCCCTTTTTATCTTCTTTTTGTGTGTGTGCATTCATGGTGCAGTTGATAAAATTACGTGAAGAGGTGAGTATTTCTTGCCTTGCATTTTCTTTTCTCCTTAGTTCTGCTATTTCTTGTAAATTTTATTTTCTGAGTCTGAAGGGTTTTGTGTTCCTTTTTTTTCAGGGAAATGTACACTTGACAAAACTATTGACTTTATGACTTCAGAAGTCTTCTCCCCTGACCGTCTTCTCAGAACTGTTTCTAGTTGTTGTGGGGGCACTGTTCCTTGTTGACACTGAGAGACAGTTAATCTTTTTAAAGCCAAAAAACAAAAAAGGGGAGGAATAATTCAGGTGTACCCTAAAACTGTACAGAGCTGTGCTGTTCTGTGGTCTTTTAGCCTCACGTTTCTTTTATTTGTTGGTTTCTCAGTGAGGTTAGTAGGACATCATTTTTTTTCCTGATCCTGATTTATTTTACTGAAAACTCCCTCCACCTGCTAGATTCCAAGGATCCCTAGAAAACAGCATGGGGACACACACACACTGTAAATGCCCTTGTGCTGGCACAGGAACCCCCTAGAGCAGCCAAGCTTTCCTCACTGTTAAGCATTTTCCATTTTGTAGAAATGCGTTCTTCTTTCCTGAGTTAGCCAGGTCCACTGTGTTGCTCCCTTGGACCTGATCAGTCCCTGCACAGCACCATTGACGGTGGCCAAATGACTCTGTGGTTGTTTTCCACAAAGTCCAAACACACCAAAATGCTTTGATTTACCTTTTCAGAGATAATTACATCGTATTCAGTAACATTGAGTTTGGTTTTCTCACAAGGACACCAAGTCGCAGACTATACTGCCATTAAAACAGTCCTCTTGCTCACAGCAGCCTCAGTTGTTTGAATTACTTCTGCAGTGTGTTGAGCCTATTAACTACAGCTTTCCTGGACAGTCTCTATGGTGGACAGCTGTTCTGTTGAGTGTTTGGAGGTGTTGATCCTGAGGCTTGTGAACAGTGGTTTGAACAACTGTCATGCTGGAGTGACAATTTAGCTCAGCAAAAGTGATAATGGCATATAAGCTGAAGAAAGAGAGCACACCAATAGCCTCTGATATTTTGGGTTTCTTTGTTTGTTTGTTTTCTTTTCCAAAAGTATATGTATATATGTATATACTAAATGAGTGTAATTATAGTATTGATTACTCTCTGAATGAGTGATTGCATAAACATTACTGTCCCTGGGAGGTCTGTGTGTCTGTTCTGTGTATTTAGAGATTCTTACCCTTTGCTGATGAACTTGAATGTTGAGATGTTGATGAAAGGAACAATAGAGTTGAATGCACTTATGCACACATGCACTCACACTCACACATATGTACACACACACACACACACACACACACACTGCATGCAAAGAAGTTCCACAAGGCTCTTGTCCATGCAGGGATTTGATGGATAAAATTCCTGTGTGTTATAATAACCATGGTAATTTTTGGTCCGGTTGTTCTGCTGTGGTGCAGGATCTGAGGAATTCTTCATACAGAAAGCTAAAAATCATATCCCCATATGCTGTGTTATATATTTGCTTGATTATTTCTCTTATTTTCCTTTGTCAGCAATTGTACCAATTTCAGTGCCGTAGTTGATGTTTCTGAAGCTGTACTGTGATAGAATGACTATCAGGAGAATTAGATCATTTGGTGATAGAATGATAATTTCAGGAATTGTATTGTCTGTGTCTTTGATTTGGGTGTAGCACTAATATTTATGGATTTGGTGATGCCACCGAGCTTGCAAGCAGATGGCTCAGAAGGACTCTTCTCCCAGTCAGGGTCTGTTTGTACTCATACAGTGAATGGTACCTCAATTTATCACTTGCACCTCTTTTAAAAAGACAAGAGCCTATCTATTCAAGGACACAGTGTTTGTTGTATTTGGAAATTCAGTGTGCTTGTCCTTCCTCAGAATGCTCTCTTCAGGGTATGCTTAGAGGCAGGGCTGTAGCGCAGAGGGAGCTGATGTGGCGTTGGCTGTGCCGAGCTGTTGGAGTCCTGCAGCCCGTCTTTCTCCTTTGCCCGCTCCTCACACAAGCTGAGCCCGTCAGAAGCTCCTGTGCAGTTTCACTCACCTCCTTTGAAAAGGGCCAAGAAGAGGGTGAGAGAAGGAGTTTGGGATGGAGAGTGGAGCAGACTGAAAGCCTGTGCGCCTCTGTCGTGGATCGCCTTTCATTTAAAGGACGGCCCGCACAGCAGAGGGACAGTGTAAACAGCACAGCTGTTCTGAGAACTTGATTTTAGCTTGCCTTTAGTGAAGGAGTTTCAAATGCGAAGGGAAGCCCTGCTGGGAAGCTGCCCTAAGCTCATCATCCTCTTGGGTGCAGATTTCCTCGGAAAAAATGCAGCCCTGTGGAAGCAGCGGTCTGTCGCTTCCTTCCACTGCTTAGTGCAGAGCGTGCAGTGTTTCATGCCCAGTGTGACATTTTGTTTCCCAGTGTAGCTCCAGATTCCCCAAATTGTTTCTTATTTAAATATTTTACTCTTCACATGTGTAGCATGCTTTTATTTTGCCATCATATTATTAACATAGAGGAAGATCCACGTCCAATATGATGTGTGATTTTTAAAAAATATCTATTAAGCTAAATATCTTCTTTGAATTTATGATTTCATGCAACATGAAAACAAGCCCAAAATTGTCTTCGTCTGGATTAAAATGTAGATTTACTCTTGTTCTCTCAGATCGGATTGATAAGTTTTAGAGAATTACCAGTTTGACGTCCTTTGTTTAGGTAGAAAACAATATTCAGAGGAGAGAAAAGCGGTCTTCACTCCCAGAACTTGTATGGAAGGAGAATCAGAATTAAAGGCACAGTTTTTGGGAAGCTGTGGTAGCATTGAGTTTCATTTAGAGATCGTCACGGCGAGCACAGAGAGAAGCACTGCTCTGCTTCCTCTCTTGCAGCCTCCATAACTGTGCTTTTCTCGTGACATAGAAGCTCTCTTTACTTCCTTCCTCCATTTTATTTATTTCATTTATTTTCCAGAAGGAGGGGCAATATTTCTCTTAATTTCTGCACTGTATATTAGACATCTCTATTAATTATTGTAGGCTGCTCTTGCCGCTTCCTGACCTTCACATCAGGTCCTTTCTCTCTGTTCTAAAAGCATTGTTTTAATGATTCCCCCCCACCCTTCCCCCAAAAAATTTTTCAAGGAAAGCTTTGATGTGGCTTTAGCTGCCTCTAACGTCTGGCCGCATCTCAGATGTGTCACCTATGCCGGGAGGGAATAAGGAAATCACGTTTTGAATGGTAATGATAACATACTAATCACTTCCTTTCTTTGAAGATGGAAGCGAGCTATTCTGTCAGCCTCCCTGGCTGCTGGAGCTTGGAGGCACTGGTCTAGGTGTATTAGCTTAAGTGTGCATGTCAATACAGCTTGCATCTCCAAGATCCACGGGGGCTCATTAGAGCAAGGTAGATCATTTCACTCGGCAGCCACTCAGATAGTGCATGTGGCACCTCCTTTTTTATTATTATTGGAAAGCATTGCTTCAATTTTAAGTGACATCTGTCAACAACACAAAGTTGTAGAGCTGTATTTGCATGCTTCCTTTCTCTTTGACCAACATTGATTTGAGGGCAAAAGATAGTAATTTATACAAATACATAAGCAGCCCCACCTCCACATGGACAGGCATACATGATCATAGATTTTAAAGTATCTCAACATGTGTGCCACATGCATATGTCATTCATCCATAGAGATGGCTAGCCTATGAATATATTTTGGTAACCTGAGTAGATCTATTGTGGGATCAAAAACACTTATAGGGTCTCAATGTACAAAGGAAAGTTTAGAATATTAGAGGAGTTCTCTGATTTACCCATTAGATGTAATTAAAAGAGCTGTGTATAATTTTATTTCTAAGAATTTTTTCTGATTTTAGTTCGTAGTCCAAAACACTATGTGCTAGTAGTTCCCTTTAAACCCAGCATCATATGTTTGGAGATGAATTGGCAGTTGTGCACCTCCATGTAAATCCCATGTGTTCCCTGTGCCTCGCTGGTTGTCCTGTGCTGTCTTTGAGCTAACTGTGCTGTTTCATATTCTGTGTCAGTGGCACTGTTATTCTGTATGTCATTTTGCTACACATCCAAAATAAGAAACATTCTCTCAAATATAAAAAGTTCCTGTTTAGAAATTATGATCTGTAGAAATCAAAGGACCAAGTGAGCGTGGGAAATGACTGCATTTTATAAAACTTAGCACAGAGAAGGATCACGGCACCGTGCGTGCGTCTCCTCTGTGTTAAAATAGGAAAGAGCCAGTTGGCTCTGGTCTTCATGCATTTCTCAGTGTTGTGGAGTGAGGTTTGTTGTGTCTACTAACAACATGGGGCCCATTAAAAAAAAAAAAAAAAGAATCAACAAAAACCATCCAACCAACAACCAACAAAAACCAAATAAGTGGACGCTCCATCCATGTTTGATTGGAAATCTATTGTTGTGTTTCCTCTGATGAACTGTATGCTAAAATTTAACTATAATGGGTTGTAGACATCCTCTACACCCTAATGTTAAGACAAACAAAGGCATTATATTTTAAAAAGGCAAAAAAGAACATTGTAGCCATCCTCCTGACTCCCCCTTCCTTTCAGAGGGCACATCTGCTGGATAACACGGAGAGGCTGGAAAGGTCATCTCGGAGACTAGAGGCTGGGTACCAGATAGCAGTGGAGACCGGTAAGAATTCTGAAAGTGAGCAAATTGTCTTGCTTATGCACAGCAGTCTTCACAACACATGACATTTCAGCAGAACTTCAAAGGAGCAGCGGAGACAGCAGCCCGAGATGTGGTTTACATATTGGGGAGACAATTGGGAGCTTATTTGCGCTTATCTTTTTTCAAGTTAAAAGGCATGACATCTACTGAAAACCTTCCTGAGGTTTGAAAGTCTACATCTGAAAGCAGACTGGATACTTTGTCTAAATTCTACATTTGTCTTAATGTGCAGTTACACGTTGTCAGTTTACCCACCCGCAATGATGGAGAGTCTTGCCTGTTTGTGGCTTGGGTTTTAGTCACATGTGTAAAAATTAACATTTAATCATTCTATATGATAGGAGCTGAGGACAAAAATGTAACCACACCTAATTTACTTTGCCTGTTTTTCTCAGTGTTGGAAATGGTCCCTTTAATGACTCTATTTTATAAAAGTCACAAACAGAACCTCTGACCACATATGAAAATATCTATAGAACAACAAAGTTAATACTCATGGTTATATACTATTCAAACTTTTGGTTTGAACTTGCAGTAGTCATATTGCAAAGAAGACCATCCTAGTTTTTCTAAGGCTAGTCTATTCAAAATAGACAGTTTGTGTGTGTGTGTGTGTGTGTGTGTGTGTGAGAGAGAGAGAGAGAGAGAGAGAGAGACAGAGACAGAGACAGAGACAGAGACAGAGACACAGAGAGAGAGACACACAGAGAGAGACAGAGAAAGAATATCTCATGCAGTGTGTGTTTTTAAACAACAAGCATCATTAATACTTTGGTTTTTATGAGTTCCTTATTTTTCAATTACCTTTTTTGTTTTCTAAACTATAGATTATAAATAATGTCTTTTGTATATTTTAAATTGTTTTTGTCCAGTGTATAAAGTACAAAAGTATGTGATTAGCAGAATTTTCCTCCAGAAAAATTCAATTGAATGTTACCAAAACATCTACTGTCTGAAGAGTGGGTGTAATTAGAGTATTTGCAGGCACTGACTTTGAATGGCCAGTGTGCTTGCCCTGCCTCATGGCTGCCCTGGGTCAGTTGGCTTATGTGTTGCATTCTATAGAACCTAGGAAGGAGACTGTGCATTTATATATATAATGCTGAGGATGCTGAAGAAGACCACCACGATCCCAGCTTTCACCAGTGTGCACTGCTGCTTTCCTCAAGTTCCCGACAGGCTGGCTCTGCCCTGATTGGCCCCTTTGCTTTGGAGCTCTACCTTAGAGCAGACTCTTGGGAGGCCCATTAACAGTGGAAGGAGCCACCTTCCAAGTCTCGTATTTCTCTGACACCGAGAGAATCATTTCACTACCCTGAGCCTCTTCATTCTTCAATAAAATAGAAATAAATCACACATTTCAGAATTCTTAAGATAATAGCATAGTTATGTTAAAGTATTTAATATGCTATAAAATACTTGTAGAAATGTGTGTGTCGTTATTGTGTGGCCATTTGATGATACATGCTTATCTTATAAAAAGTGATTTTGTTGTTGTTGTGTGTTTTAAAGGACTAGAATCTGTATGTTTTAAAGGACTAGAATGGGTGTGCAGTATTTGGACAGTTCTTACTGTCTGTTACTGAACTTTACATTGATTAAAGAAGGGCCTTATCCAGCATCCGTTGATGAACCTCCATGGGCGTGGCTTGGTTGGGCTTGAACGTGGAGATAGTCTTGCTGTGTCAGTGTCCTCTTTGGTGACTATCTCAGCCTCTCACTTCACTATCCATGTGGCTCTTTCCCCAAAGTGGAGGATCAGCAAAGGATATGGCCATATGAGAAGACCGTGCATCGACCATGGTGGTTGTATGGGAGCTGATAGTTATTCCTTCTGATGTACGAGGAGCACGGTGCTGAGGATACAATGGCAGGCTATAAAGTTAAACCTGGAGTTAGCTCCACACTTAGAAGGGTTTTGAAAAAGTTAGAACATAAGTAGAATATAAAGGCTTCCAATAATGCATATTTTATCAATTTAAGGATGGCATTTTGTCTAAAATGGCAGTTTTGTACTCTAAGGTCAGACAAACACGGACAGTTTAATGATGTCATAGTAGTATTAGGCACAAGTTTGATATATTTCTTTATTTGAAAATAGTGAACATAGCTACCCTGTTTGGGGTTTTGGACATATTTTTCATTGTTTTTATTTTATGTGTATGAGCGTGTTCCCTGAATGTGTTTGTATTCACTGAGTCCATGCTGGTCTGGAAGCCAGGAGAGAGCACTGGATTTCCTAGAACGAGAGTTACAGGTGGTTTCTGGGAAATGAACCCATGTCCTCTGGAAGAGCTGCAGTGCTCAAAACTGCTAAGCCATTGCTCTCGCCCTTTCTGGAATACTTTTGACCTTTTAATTGAGCACAGTGACCTAGGAACATTGTTGCCCAATGTTGTGAATGAGTTGGAGGGAGAAGATTGACTGTTGGTACTTTCATTGGTCAGTTGTGCAGCCCCGAGAACTAGGTCCCCAATTATGTGCATTCTCATACTTGCCAGGTGGACACTTGACACTGGACTCTTTTTATTTCATAAGATGTTAGGAAGGAAAATAAGATCCATTCTATCTAAGTGCGCAGAAACAAGATAGCGCTATAAAATATTTATCATTTTAACAGGTGGCCATCACTTAAAAAAATAGTTAATGTTTAAGGTAATTGGCAAAAGTTTTACCAGAAAATTTTACTTTTCTGTTTATTAATTTGATGGTGATAATTGACAAGACCCTAAAAAGAATACTGGTGTGCACCCACACGGCTCCCATGTCTCTGTCCAGCAGAGACAGGGAGGGATGAAACACCACGGGGAAGCAGCAGGGCAGGTTCTGATAGCTTGCCTTTACTCTGCGCCAGCTTTATTCTGCCTCTCTCTCTCTCTCTCTCTCTCTCTCTCTCTCTCTCTCTCAGGTTTCACAGCTGCAGCCGTTCACTCACTCTGCTCTCTCCTATGCTGGCTGGCTAACGCTGGCTGGCTAATGCTGGTCTGGTCTCCTCATCTAGTCTCTCTCTGCTATGCTGGTCTCTGGTCTCTGGCCCCTCTGGTCTCTGGCCTAACTGGCCCCTGGCTGGTCTGTCTCCTCTGGTCACTGGCTGGTCTGTCCTCTCATCTGGGGCTGCCCTCAATTTATACTCCCATTCTCATGCCACCTCACACCACCCAATCATAGTCGCACACATCCAAGGCAGCATGTAGGATTGGCTGATAGAATGGTATTGCAAGATGTTGCGCTAATCTCTCCAACGAGTTACATGTGCTGCTTTTACTGCACATGACTGAGACTGGGATAAACAAGCGAGGTCATGGGGCTTAGCATAGAGCCAGGCGCCATCTTTGGCCCATGCAGCCGCACCCGCTCCCCACAGAATACTATCTAGGATAGGGTGCCTAGATTAGGGTGTTTGTTGCATTACTACTCTCTAGTTGCTTCCTAATAAATTATGACATTCATCTTTAAAAGTTCTTGCATCACTGTTGACATTTTTAAGTTAGTTGTGAATATATTGTCTCTTCTCAAGCAGTCACTGAGCAGGGGGCACCTGCCCAGAGTGTATGATTACTTTATCATTTACACGCTGATGTGCATTGAGTTTAATGCTATCACACTACTTCCCTGGATCCCTTTCTCTTGGCAATAAGTGAACAAGTTTCAAGTTAGTTGAATTTGATAAAGAAGGGACAAGCCTAGTTGAATTTGATAATTTGTAACAGAAAGAGCTGATGCTCAGTTGGTAAAGTGTTAGTCTTGCAAGCCAAGAGCCTCAGTTCCTTTTGTTTTGTTTTGTTTTGTTTTGTTTTTTCAAACTTTTTTCAATTTTTTTTCCCAAAACAGGGTCTTGCTTTGTAGCTCAATATGTTAGCTTCTTTCCCATTAACATAATAAAATACCTCAACAAAGGCAACATAAAGGGAAGTGTTTATCTGAGCTTACAGTTCCTGTGAAATAAGAGTCCTTCATAGTGGTGAAAGCGCAGGAGCAGGAAGCTGGCTGGTCAAAATGCACAGGAGGGTCTCAGTTCAAAACCCTTAACCGATGTTAAAACAAAACCAAACAAAACCAAAATGGTATAATGGCATATACTGTTAGTCCAGTGTTTGAGTGGCAGAGAGTGGTGGATCTCTGGGGATTGCTGCTCTGCCAGCTTAGCTTACTGACTAGCCCTTCAGAGAACTTGTCTCAAACAAAAAAAAAGTAGATGGTATGGTGTAGAACAATATCCAAGATTATCTTCTGGCCTGCACATGCACACGCACACACATGCACACACCAGCTGATACTAGGTTATTCTAATGTAAGACTTGATAGCAAGAAAGACAGTTGGCATACACATTCATAAGCTGCTTTCAAAGTAGACACCAAGGCCTAGATATGATGCTGGTAGCATGCGGTGATGCTGGTTGCATATGGCATTGGATTGATACAGTTTGATGTGACCTCTGAGTTCTCTTCTAGAATATTTGAGAGAAGAGTGACTCTCCCTTTTCCAGTTACTACTACATATGATTTCTAGTTGTGGTGATAGCCATTTTGTTGATGGTCAAGATTTAAATGCTGAGTCATCTGCCTTTTACTCTTAGGTTGTTACTCTTTCCTCCTTTCAAATAAACATTCCACAATCACAATTAGCACAGAAGGAAAGAGCCTAGAGAAAGGTGTAGGATGACAGAAATGCAGCCCTCACATTCAGACAAGTTGTTTAAGGCTGGGCCACCTTTGGAGCGTCCTGGAGCTGTTCATTTCAGGTGCTCATTGGCTTAAGTCTTAGATCACGATGTAAGCAGTTTGCAGACCTTGCCCTAGCGCAGTGGAAGCGCCCCAAGCCCCATGTGTTGGCACTCTTCTCTGTAGTTACCAAGACTGCCTAGGCTTCCCTGTGCTCGCTCTCATCACTTCATTGCCGCCAAGAGGCAGGGCAGTAGTAGGCACTGATCTCTTGAGAAGGAACTGCACTTCTGTGGCCTTTGCCTGAGAGTGAAGTACTCTAAACCTTCATCCAGGGCTGTATGTGGGCTAGGGACAAAGCCTATGAGAAATGACATACACCACATAACACTTCATTATTCTGTATTCTAAGTTTTTCCACCCCATTCACTTATTTTTGGAGATGAGAAAAGAAGTTACAGAGAGGTAATACCAGTTTTCCACATTTATGAAACTAGGTCCAGTAAACCAGATTATTTGGTTCCATACTGAGATATGAATGATTTCACAGGTGCATATTTTTTTTTCAGTATAATTTGTTGAGGTCAAAATATGTCATGTGCTCACATCAATTAATTTCCTTTCCCTATAATTTATTTTACAATTATCCATTGAAACTGTGTGTCATGTATTAAGGATATAGTAGTGATAAAGAGAGGCAAGGCACTTATTTTCAGGCAGTTTATGAGTAAGAGGACATTTAAAACTTAACAAACAGACGTAGTGGGCAGGTCTCACACAGTAACAGGTGAGGTAAGCTATGACTACTGACAGGCTCAGTGCTCTAGGCAGACAGTGATGACTGACTAATGTGGGCTGCAGTGTGGGCAGAGGGTGCATCCCAAAAGTGGCCTCCTGTGCATGCTGAGTGTCAAGTGGTCCAGAGATGCTATCTCTGAGACAGCCTGGGCAGACGGCTGCAGAAGGAAGTGGCAGTGGGCATGAGCATCCTTACATGCGCTGTTTAGGAGTGAGCAGACGGTGGGAAGGAAACAGACGCAGCCCACAGGCCCAGCAGAGTCTGAGAGGTGCAGACTGTGACGGGGTATGAGAATGGAAGGCGTCTGGATTTTACTCTGGGTAAGGGTCTTCAGAGGGCCATGGCAGGCAAGTGGCCTCTCCTGAGGAGTGAAGGACAGGGATGTAGGAGTGGAGGATTACAGAGGGAAGCCAAAGAGAGATCAGGAATCTTACAGCGTCAATCTAGAATTTTTCCTTTTGTTTATTAAAATGATTAATGGAGAGATTTGGTGACAGAGATACCAAAAAAATATTACAAGCCACTCTAAAAGGCTTTCAGAAACAAGGGGCTGGAATCTTACTGATCTAAATACGTTCTCTCTGTTTCATGCATTTATTTAGTGGGTTTTAGTGACTTGGCATGGATTCTTGACTATTCTTTCTTAAGAATCTCTCTGAACAAATGGGGACTTGATAATCATTGTTCAAACAGTAGCCAGACTGTTAAGCTGGAAGTGATAGATGTTTATAATAGATCTAGGCTGGAGATTGGATTGCTAGTAAGATGTTGGTGGGTTGTTGATGTGCTTTCGAGACATAGACTATGGTGACATCTGTAGAGAGATCTCTAGAGAGAAGAGTTATGTAAATCGCCCACAAAACCTGCACTTTCCCTCTTGTAATCTTTCACCTGGAAGATTTTCAGTATAAGTATTTATTGCTCCCTGATTAATCTCCCACTGGCCTAAAGAGGAAACACATCCGGGTTTTACCGCCCAGTGTTGCTCAAGACCAGCAATCATGATGTCCTCTGCAATGCTGTTGGAAACAAGTTCCTGGGTCCCCTCAGGGTCACTGCTGGAGGGAGGTGGACACTTCAGTGTGCTCAGCCATGATCCATGCCAGCGTTCAAGCCCTGTGAGATGGATGACTATTTTACAATGTCAACATTTAATATTTTCTGGAACTAGACAAAACTTCATAAACTCTCATGCATATGTGTCTTTAACAAAATGTATTTACAAAACAGTTGGTAGGTCTCCAGCTGGAGAGATTCTCAGTGGTTAGAACACTCAGTGGTTAGAAAACTGGTTTCTTCCTCAACGGTCCTGGGTTTGGTGTCTGGCCACTCATATGCTGGCTCTCAGTCATCTGTAACTCCAGTTTCAGGTGATATGACACCCTCTTCTAACCTCCCTGGGCACCAGTCATACACATGATGCACATACATTCATGCAAACAAAATGATCACACACCTAAAATATATGCAGGAAAGAATGTGGCAGATAGCAATGAATAGTTAACACACACATTGACTATGGTATGATAAATGCCCCAGAATGTGCTGATCTAATTTTTGGCAACATTGGATCAGAGAGCACTCTTACATGGAAGCTGGGTATTTTATCATCCGTAAGAAAAATGTTCAGAAAGTGGAATTCATCCAGTAACCCCGAGTCCTCCACGCCACCCCGGTCAAACATGCTTCCCTCTGTTCACCACAGCTTTCCTGACTTCCCATAATGAAAAGCACTCGGCAGAGTTAGGAAAGAAGTCTCCTAATGCATCAGGGAAGTGAGATGATCGACCTTGTAAGGATACATCTATCCAGTGCTGACCGTACACTGGAAACTCGGTTCCGTAAAAGAAAGTGTTCTTCCACCCAAAGTTTGTTATTGAGTTGGCCGAGTAGATTTGTTGAATGAGCCCTTTCCTTGGTACCCCGATTCTCTTCTATGAAGATTGCCTCCTTTGAAAAAGGTAACTCAGCTGAGCGGTGTGGTGGCACACGCCTTTAATCCCAGTACTCAGAGTCAGAGATCCCAGAAGCAGAGTCAGATGAGTATGAGTTCAAGGCCAGGCTGGTCTATAGAGTAAGTTCCAGGACATCCAGGGATACTCAGAGAAACAAGAAAGAAAGAATGAAATGCGGCGCGCCTCCCTGCCTCCGTCGACCAGCAAGAAAGTCATGCCACCACCGGGATCTTCTCAGTCAGCTTTATTCTGGAGCACCTTGATACACTCCCAGGGAAGGGGGAGGGGTGTCATAGTGGTTGCTGATTGGTGCACCAAGCCATACCTCATTTGCATGTGGCCCATTCATTGGTGCCACAAGCCACAGCCATTAGCATATTTTCCCTGCATTGGTACTACAAGCAGTGCCTCATTAGCATATTTTCCCTTCGGGAGGGGCTACTGCCTGAGGAGGCCTAAGGAGAGAGCTGCGCATGCGCACTAGGCTCTCCTCCTTGGCAGCCTGCCGGCCCCGCCCCATCTTGTAATGGGGCGGAGCCGCAGGCTCCTGGAGCCGCAGGCCTTCCCAGAGCCGGACGGCCTTCCCGGAGCCCGGGCGGCTTCGCTGGTCAGGGCTCAGGCGGTTTCACCGCGGTCGGGGCTCGGGCAGCGGCTTTCGCCGCCTCGGTCGGGGCTCGCGCGGTGGCTTTCGCCACCTCGGTCGGGGCTCGCGCGGCGGCTTTCGCCGCCTTGGTCGGGGCTCGGGGATCCCTGGAGGCAGAGCCTCTCGGAGCCTGGGGCTTCTCGGAGGCGGGGCCTCTCAGAGCCTGGGGCTTCTCGCAGGCGGGGCCTCTTGGAGCCCGGGGATCCCCGGAGGCGGGGCCTCTCGGAGCCCGGGGCTTCTCGGAGGCGTTCGCTGGGGAGGCCCAGGTGCGGCTTCCTACATCTCCCCCTTCTTTATTAATTAAATATGAAGTCCTACAAATCTGGTCAGCGAACACCCCGGCCTGAGGGAGCAGCCCTTGACAAGTGACTGATAGGAAATCGGGCTACCATCAGTCACGACCACTAGTCTGTCTCTGCAGAGATCTGGAGTAGGAGGAGATACCACCAGCATGTTGCTGGCAGACTTGGCTGTAACAGAGGTCAAATTGTTTATCAATTGTGAAACATTGTACCCGTCTCCGTATCTTTTTATCAGGGGGAGGATAGGTCAAGATGACATGAAACCTCCATGCAATTTGACATGCTTTTGAGGAATCTATCCTGTATGGAACATCCCCTGCACTGTATTGTGACACTCTGTCAGCAAAATTGAGTTTCCTTACTCCATCATCCTTTGAGGTGGTATAGTTGGAGTCATTAGGTCTGTCCCTAAACCAGGGAAGTATCAGCAAACCAGTCTGCTAGGAAATCATTACAGACTTTTAAGAGGGGCCAACCAGAACTTGGGTGAAATGCCCTCGTCTGTGGCCATCAGAGCTTGAATAACAACAGCTTTCTGCTGGGCCTGAGTGCATCTCATACAACATAACAACCAGGGGTAAAGTATGACATAACAACCAGAGGCAAAGTACACAACCCGCAAACATCAGGACATCCCAGCCCATTCTTTAGAAAAGTAAAAGGCATTGGACAGCCAAGAGGTGACATCTCTCAAGGTGACAGGGTCGACTCTGGTGCCATTCAGGATGGAAATCGCGATAAGAGCTTCCGGAACAGTCGTTCTGCCTCTGCAGTCCAATTCCCTTGAAGATACTCCGACAATTCCCTGCTGCGTCTTCCAAGGGAGGCAGCACTCTTCGTCCAAATTGGTTCTTTGTCCCTAGGAAAAAACACAAACCGCTCCCCGGGACTGTGAAATGAATGGGTCTGGACCTAGCCATGACCCGGATTAAAGAGAGATAGTAATGGAAAGGTTTTAATTCATAATTTGTCATCTTTAGGTAACATCGAATCCAATTAATGTCACCTAATAATCTTTGGAAATCATTTAAAGTCCTCAAATTATCCTTCCTAAACTCTACCTTTTATGGCACTATCTGTTTTGTTCCTACTTTGGCTCCTAAATAATCTCAAAAGCTATAGATATCAATCTTAACATCCTGTCCAGGTAAACAGCCACTCTCTTTCAGCTCTGTATCGAGCTGTCCACCTAGGTTGAGGAGGTGCCCATATTTGGAATAAGCCACAGGACTCCATCCTGATACCAAAGAAACCATCTTATGCATCCCACATGGACTCTTTTTATAGAAGAACAAAAACTACCCTTCAAAGATACATTAAACAAAACATTCCTTTTCCATGACTGTGGATGGCAATTGTAAAGATTTACTGGTTCCAAAAATCCTAAGAAAAACCATAGCATCCACTCTAGTTCCACACTTGCTTTCAATGTGCCCTGATTCCAGGCAAAATCTAGGTCTCTGCCAAGTTTGTCCCAGCAGAGAACAGTAAGACTCCCTGATACCGCAAACCAAGGGGCCACGGTATCACACTCATTCAAAAACCTTTCAAGGGTGGATTGTTTGATTTTTAAAATTTTTGATATAAGCAGCTCCTGAAGAGCTAAAAAAATTGTGTGGGAATGAGAAGTGCCCATGGTTATTTACTCCTTTTCTAACTGCACTCCTTTTCTTTATTGTCTCTTACCTGAGACCTTTCTCTTGTCCCATTTACCTGGGAACTTTATACTTACTCTGCCTCGTCCCTTACTGGGAACCTTATTGTCTCTTACTCGAGAACCTTATTGTCTCTTACCCGAGAACCTTATTGTCTCTTACCCGAGAACCTTATTGTCTCTTACATGAGAACCTTATTGTCTCTTATCCGAGAACTTTATTGTCTCTTATCCGAGAACTTTCTCTTGTCCCATTTACCTGGGAACTTTACTGAGGTTTATCTTCTTCTGACCTGTTCTTGCTTTATTTTTGAGCTGATACCCTTTATCATCTAGGTGGTATCTCTCCCTCTCATTTTTAACAGCCTCTTCATCCACCTCTTCTTCTGAAGAGGAGTCGAGGTTGGAAAGCTGCAATTCCTTGAGAGAGGGGTAAATCCCCTTTTCTTGTTCCCCCTTAATATTTAAGAATAGGTTCTAGCCTCCCTTTTGCTGTCTTATCTTTGCCACTCTGCTTTACTGCTTCTAACAGTGTTTGGAGGGCCGTTAAGACTAAAATGGCCACCCCAATCCAAAATGGATCCATATAGGAAAGCATCCTCTCTAAAATATTCCGGGAAGCTTACCAGTACCACCACTCCTAGCTGATGAGTTCTGATCCCACGAAGATAATCTTCAGTTCCTGAAGAGTTCCCACGAAGATCTTCTTCAGATCCAACGAAGATCTTCTTCAGATCCCACGAAGATCTTCTTCAGTTCAGATCATCTTCGGTTCCTGGATTTCGGCACCACTTGCGGCGCGCCTCCCTGCCTCCGTCGTCGACCAGCAAGAAAGACACGCCACCACCGGGATCTTCTCAGTCAGCTTTATTCTGGAGCACCTTGCTTGTAGTTCCCAGGACTCAGGACAGCAGCAAAGCTGCTGCTTTTATACACTCCCAGGGAAGGGGGAGGGGTGTCATAGTGGTTGCTGATTGGTGCACCAAGCCATACCTCATTTGCATGTGGCCCATTCATTGGTGCCACAAGCCACAGCCATTAGCATATTTTTCCTGCATTGGTACTACAAGCAGTGCCTCATTAGCATATTTTCCCTTCGGGAGGGGCTACTGCCTGAGGAGGCCTGAGGAGAGAGCTGCGTATGCACACTAGGCTCTCCTCCTTGGCAGCCTGCCGGCCCCGTGCCATCTTGTAATGGGGCGGAGCCGCAGGCCTTCCCGGAGCTGCAGGCCTTCCCGGAGCCGGATGGCCTTCCTGGAGCCCGGGCGGCTTTCGCCGCCTCGGTCGGGGCTCGGGCGGCAGCTTTCGCCGCCTCGGTCGGGGCTCGGGCAGCCTCGGTCGGGGCTTGGGCGGCGGCTTTCGCTGCCTCGGTCGGGGCTCGGGGATCCCTGGTGGCAGAGCCTCTAGGAGCCCGGGGCTTCTCGGAGGCGGGGCCTCTCAGAGCCCGGGGCTTCTCGCAGGCGGGGCCTCTCGGATCCCGGGGCTTCTCGCAGGCGGGGCCTCTCGGAGCCCGGGGATCCCCGGAGGCGGGGCCTCTCAGATCCCAGGGCTTCTTGGAGGCGGGGTCTCTCAGAGCCCGGGGCTTCTCGGAGGCGTTCGCTGGGGAGGCCCAGGTGCAGCTTCCTACAATGAAAGACAGATAGACAGACGGGGGAAGGGAGGAAGACCAAGGCCTTTGTTGCAGTTTTAAGGCCTTTGTACATTTACTGTGCTTATCTGGCTTTAAGCATCAGGCATTCTCTGGAAGCTGCTCCCACTGGCCTGATTCATGTGATAGTGTTCAGATCATTGTTGCTCCTATAGCTGCAAAACTTGAATTCATTTATCCTGATAGACTTGGCCATATATGGAAACACATGCACTATTTTTCCCTTCTGGAAAGCCATTCTTAGATTACAGCATTTTAGTGAGAATGGGGTAATTTATCTATACTGTAGTTTTTAAAGTGTGAGTTTCTTAACTATCTCTCTTTAAGGAGATTTCACAGAAACAGCAGCCAGTAATTGTTATCACACACATCTTTAAATATAACAGTGGGTCACAGCTTTAGAGTGCTACTGTTTCAGGGTAGAGTCAAGTAAAAGGAAGGTAGGTACTGGGGATGTATGTGGCTGTGGCTTGCAGGGGGCGGGGTGTTTGGTTCCCCCCCCCCCTTTGTCTCCTTCCTTGCCACCATGAATGGATAGTTCTTTGTCATATTCCTGACACCATGAATGGATAGTTCTTTATCATACCCCTGTCATGATGCTATTCCTGGCCACCAGTAGCTGTGGACTAAAGCCAGGAGCCAGAACTCACCTTGTCTCCTTACAGCTTGATTGCCTTGGGAATTCTGCGACAGTGACAACAAACCAGCATCATTTCCTCTGCATCCTCATCGGAGAGCCATGGCTGGGTCACTACTGGGTCCTCCCTCAGGGAAGATGGAAGGGCATAAGTCCAATACTGCCACCCATCCTTTTGGATTTGAGCTTGCTTCATTGTTAACTGCTCCAATCAACCCATGTATGCTCATTTAGCAACTGTAGCCAGTTTCAGAAGCATTGATTTAGATAAGACATTTACCATACTTACAGCTACTTTCTTTATCATTTAAATACTTTGTTCCATATTTAGTATTTTCCTAAATTACTAAATTTCCTAAATTTACCTCTTTTCTACAGTCTCCTTCTTCTTATTTTCTCACTTTACCTTCCCCTTGAAGAAATATTCTAAGTTGTTTATTGGTGTGTGTATGTGTGTGTGTGTGTGTGTGTGTGTGTTTAAACACATATTTACCATGCGATAGTTTCATTCAAAAATATAACTCATCAAATGGGGATCAAGAGTTGTTTCAGTGGATAAGGCACCTGGCACCACACTGGGTATCTCAGTTACATCCCAGAACTCACATGGTAGAGGGAAGGAACCGACTTCCACAAATTATCTTCTGTCCCCAGTATGCTTGCTATGGCATATGCTCCCCAAAATAAGTAAATGTAAAAAAAAATAGTAAACCATTAAATATGTTCAGTTATCCACAGAAAAGTTTATTGGTAAAGTAAAACATAATGATAGAAAAGAACACATGAAACCTTTTCTAGTAGACCTTAAGTTAGCTGGCAGCAAAGCCAGCCCCTCCTTCAGCATGTGGCTCTTCTCTTACCCCATAACACACTGACAAGGCCTTTGGGGATTTAGAGACAAAGGTGTGTCATCCCACCCTCAGAATTGCTGTCACTTGCTAAAGGGAAATCTCTGATGTTCCATCCTGTTGGTAAGAGGAGAGTAAGATGGTATGAACAGGGGAATGCTGTATTTCTTATTCATCAAAACTCGGGACAGAGACACACACAGCATTACAGCCCTGGCTTGTCTGAGTTGAGGGTCCTACATCCACAAACACTGGTTCCAATTATTGGCCTAGCTCCTTTGATTTAAACGGAGGTGGTAATTCAGAAAGCCACTGTCATTTGTCATGTCCATATTATTGCAGAAGTAACTCGTTAATACTTCGCTATTCTGTCAGGTAAGAACAGAGACTAGGATTACACAACTGGGTTGTTATTAACCATTTGTTCTGTCCAGCTATGTGTATTTTAGAGAAAATCGTTTGCTGTAGAGAGGAAAATAAACCATTGATGCAAAAAATTGTCCTTTACTGTGGATGGCAGTGTTTGCAGAGCGCGGAGGACATTTCTGCAGGGTAGCATCTCTCTTCCTGAATGTGAGAGGCAGCCATGCTGCTTGCCATTACAAGTCTACCTCACTGTAAAACCCACCAAACAAAAAAGTCAGTATTTTTTGAAGTTTGTATTAAGCACCGACTTTATAATTACGAACTGCTCACGTCTTTCTTGTGTGTCTTCAGAGCTGGGGGAGGGGAAGGCAGAGAGGGTTTGCATTTAGGATGAGGCCTGAAAAGAGCCTGGCTAAGCTGTGCCTGAATTTACTTTATATGATTGTCTGGGATTTGGGAGAGCTTCAGAATGGTGGAAAAAGGTTGTCATTTGAACCCTGCTTGGAGAACCTCCATAGATGACCCAGGAGAATCCATGGCTTCATTTGTAATCTATTCAAAAGCAGTGTACTCATTTTTAAAGGTACCCTGTCCCACAATGCCTATCACTTTTCCAGTTGGTTTGTAAGCTACATACATATGAAGCCATCTTTCGTCCACGTGTCTCTGTGAGCTGAGAAGAAGAATGACAAGCAAGGCCGGCAGTGGCATCCCGGTTGTGGTGGCCATGCCGGTGCGCTTTTAGACACTATGCTGGGGTTATTGTGAGTGTAACCTTGTGCGGTCCTTAAAGGGGTTTCCTTTTTAAAATCAGGTTTCTTTTCCTTTCAGTTTGAGTTCTGGTGCCTGGAAGTTTTCTTTTCAGCTGTTTGTGTATTACCAGGAGTTTCTGAGGTGGGTGCTTCAGAGTTCCCACAGCATGGGCTGGCGTTGGTCTAAGACTTTGTGTATGACTTACATGCAGTGGAAAACTTGACAGGCATGAGCTTTAAAAATGGCTTTGTGTGTTTGCTCTGCATTTGAAGCTTTCGTCTGTATTTCCTGTTGGGCTACAGTGTTTTCCAACGTTGCCATAGAAGAACAAAGTTAACATTAAAAAATATTTTATTTTATTTTATCAATGGATATATCTTTCCAAGGAAAGCCCTTATCAAAGAGGCTGTCATGGTGGCCCACTTTCATGTGGCACTGTGTTGCCCTTTTGTATCTTAAGATATAAATTCTAAGTCATAGTTAAATAAATACCTATTTATTTAAAGACAGGAAGAAACTACCCTAAAACCAGACAAGGAAGCAAGCCTTTAGATACTGCCCCTTGCTGGGTAATCAGTCCTGACCTCTCCTTCCATACCCCCAGGTTTTTGCGTTCCCTGTCCTATGTCCTGGCATACAGTGGGAGCATCCATATCTGCATTCAGAAAGCCTCGCCAGGGTTCACCTAATCTTCCTCATCCATTTTCATAGCTACTCACTAACCACATATACATTTAAACAGACCACAGTGAACCTTGATACTTGTTTAGCAGTTTGGGATCCTTAAGAAATGTTAATGGAGTCTGTTGGATACCCACTGGGTTGTGGTTCATTTTTAACATAGCAAGAAGAATGCCAGGTAAGTTAATGTTATCAGCCACATTTGTACCTGAGTGCAATAAAGGAGAAACTCTTCCCACTGCCAGGAAGTACATCTGTCTTCCTAGAGGAGCAACCCCTGGCTTTGTCTTGGGGACTGAAGGTACAATGGCTGTTAGTAAACTCCTGAAATGCCTATGGGGGTACAAGTAGCAACAAGTCTCCATCAGCATGCAATTACACAGTCATTTTGTAATCTTGGTCAGCAGATTAACTTACCTGAAATAGAAATTATTGGCCCAGATTGAGCTGACAGATTCTTAACTACTTCCCCAACAGCTGTGAGTTTGAGCTTCATGGGGGAGTGGCCTTGCACTTTGTTTCTCTCTCCCATCAACCTGTCTGAATGATCTTTAATGGTCATTGTTCTGTGCAGATCTCTTGATGATGAAGACCTGTCATCAAAACAAAACAAAACAAAACAAACCCCTTTCCCCAATGAAAACAAACAAACAGCTCCCTCTCCCCTAGGAAATCTGCAGGTAGAAGGGACGCTCTCCCCTAGGAAATCTGCAGGTATAGAAGGGACACTGGGTTTTCTGACTATAATTTGTTATCAGAAGACTTACAAAGTCATTCAAAGTCTTCATGTGGGCAAGTTAAAGAAACTGACTGGAGTGACTTTGTTAATATGAAAAGGAGACTTTTAGAAAAGCCACAACACTGTCTCTAAAAGTTAAGTGTGGAGATGGACCAAATGCTTTACTACCTCCCTCACGTTCCTGCCAGCTGTGACTTTTCCCTACTACAATGAACCCTCAGCTTTTTTGCTGTGTGCACGGTACAGTGTTTCATTTTTCTTCCTGCTTGGACTTCCTGTAGAATGCACACCCCATATAGTTCTTTAAATGTATACTGTTGTGAGAATAAGTACGTCTTTCTGTTCTCCCCTTTGTTAACTGTAAACCTTGTGGAGCTGCAGCTTCCTTGTGCCCTCCACAAGGTGCCAGACCCTGCTCAAATTAAACACTGTAAGATTATCAGCAGGTTACAAAGGGGCAGTGTATCTCTCTTCCAAAGTTGTGTATAGTGTCGTCTTGATCTGAAAAATGCTAACAACATCAGACAAGCTAATCGTCTCAGGCCTGCCTCCTGTAAATCGGGAGTCCTGTGTCTTCCACATCAGAAGTGAGGCAAGTACGTGGACTATCTTCACTCTCCTTCGAGGATGAAAGTTGGATGTGCAGGAAGCGAGGGCTCACCTCTATGCGTCAGGTTACAATCGATAGCCTTACCACTTAATAGCTGAGATGGAGCAATTTTCTTAACCTTCCTGGTTCTTCCCTAGTGTGTAAATCAACTCTACAGTTCCCGTGTGTGCAGGCCATTGTTGTGGGTAGAGAAGGGAAACTATAAACAGCCAGCACAGGCGCTCAGTCAGCATTTCCACTCGCACTGCCTTCACAGGACTCTGCCTGACCACACCAAATAGACTGCAGTTCTCCAGTGGCTCGATACACTGATGCTTGTTTCTCTCTTGGAAAAGTCCAACGCAGATGTTCCAGGTGAGCAGACAGCCTTCCACGTAGTGGTTCAGAAACTCAAGTTTCTCCTCCTGAGGCTCTGCCCTGCCCTAGACTGTAGAGTCCTCTTCATTTAGCCAACAGCAAAGCCAAGAAAATGAAAGAAGACACATCCTTGAAGTTCCACATAGGTTCTGCCTGTAGCCCAGTGGCGATGGCTGAATGGGATAATGGTGTCCAAAGAAGCAAACCCTGTAGGGAAGACCATGGTCTCACCTTTTATTATTATATAATAACAGAGAGAATGAATTGGGGGGAGCTGAGCCCCAGCCATGCTGTTCGTTTCTTGCTTACTCCACTGCCTTGTAAGCAGTTAACATTCGACTACGAGAAGTACAGTGGGGAAGGGGTGGATAGATTGATGACAGGTTGGAATTTACCTAGCATTTGTGACAAACAAGACTTTAATACCTGGTTTCTATATCAATATTAATATATGCATTAAAATGTCCAATCTTGTTTGCTTTCCTTTCTACCAGGCACTTCTATTTATTCACTCCTCAAATAAATTTATATTCCTTAGATCTGTAACAAAAGATAATTCTTCTGCATGCATTTTTGTCTAACTGTTGACAGTAGATTAAACTCTGCAAATTTACATATTTCATTTCTAAAGCATGTGTGAAGTACATTGCAAACTGTACAAAGGGAACTTTAGGCATGATAACTAAAAGTGGTATGTTACTCTTGATGACATCCTGAAACAGAAAAAGGACATTAGTTTTAAACTAAGCAAACACTAATACCATTTGATTTCAGTTAATAGAAATGTACCAGGGGCTACGGAGTAAGGATGGTTGGTAAAGTGTATATTTCACAAGGAGAAAGGCCTGAATCCAATATACAGAACCCATACCAAAAAACCAATGTGTGGTAGTATACATTTGTAATTCTAGCAATAAAGAAGTAGAGACAGACAGATCCCTTTATCTCTCTGGTCTGCCAGCCTAGCCCACTCTTAGAGTTCCTGGCCAGAAAGACCCTGTCTTTTCAAAGAGAGAGAGAGAGAGAGAGAGAGAGAGAGAGAGAGAGAGAGAGAGAGAGAGAGAGAGAGAGAGAGAAAAGAAGTGGGTGACATCCCCAGGAATGTCACCCAGGGTTATCTCTGGCTGCCATGTGGATGATACACCCATACACATAGATGAATGTGTGCATGTACATGTGTGCTCACACACAACTTGAATAGTTCCCAAAAAAACCTACACTTGGAGAAATATTGTACATCATAGCTTCTTAGATACACACACTGCACAGAGATTCCATTTGTCAGCATGAGTTATTATTTTGCTTCTCTTTGGTTAACTTCTCAACTCATAGTTCTAGACTGTATACCTGAGAATCAGTGTCTCTAACTACAGGACCAGCTTGTTACAACCTTCTCTACCTTGATAACTTCTTGCCCTGTTTCTTTTAAGCATTCTATCTTGATGATGATGATTTATTGGTTTCTCCAAATGCAGTGTGTTCACTTCCACAGTATTTCTGTGGAGAAGCAAGGCAGCTCCACAGTAGAATTGTCAACAGTTGAGATCTTGTATTGACCTTGCGAGGTATTAACTTGTGTGATCAATAAAGAGCTTTTATTGGCCTCAAACAAAAGCCAATGCCTGCTCATCAATTGGAGGCTTCTAAAATGTCCCTTATTTCTTCTTCTCCATTTCAGCATCTTTTACAAAGTCTTTTCTGTTTCTATTGGAGCTTTACCCTGACTAGGTCAACAATTTCCTTTGGGGGTTTAAAGAGAAGATTGCAGTGTAAGGAGGCCATTCATACAGTTTCTTACAAACTCATAGCTGGCTGAGATCCATACTGTTCATGAATTTAATTTAATTTCATAATTAACATTTAAAAACCATTTAAAGATATTCCAGCTATATATATGTCAAAAGTTATTTTAAATGTGTGGTCTGAAGAGGGATTAATGATGCTTTGTTCTTGCCTGTAAATGTAGCAGAGATATAGGGAAGTGTACAGCACACATTTTTTTTTTTTTTTCTTTTTTGGTTTTTCGAGACAGGGTTTCTCTGTATAGCCCTGGCTGTCCTGGAAATCACTTTGTAGACCAGGCTGGCCTCGAACTCAGAAATCCGCCTGCCTCTGCCTCCCAAGTGCTGGGATTAAAGGCGTGCGCCACCACGCCCGGCTAGCACACATTTTTGTTGTGAATAAGTGTGTAAACAAAAAGTCCTTGTGAGAATAATTAGGGGCTATGTGTCTAAAGTTTTATTAAGTATCTAAGTTGTATATATTAGTTGACAGTCCTTTTCAAACCATTGTTTTGTGTATTAACATGGAAATGTCAATTTTTACATAACTTGAAATGTCTTAGAATTGCTTAGTGCCAAAATTCAAATGTCAGAATAGACGTACTGTTCATACATGACTGATATTTTAACTCTAAAGACCTCGTAAATGATTCAGTATCAGTTTGGCCTTATTCTGAAACAACTTTGAAAAAAGGTAGCTAGATCTAAATCTGGTGGGGAAAGGTGTGGTCTCAGTCGGTCCAGTACAGAGCACTAATATCACAATTCGTTAAGCAGCATACATTTTCAATTATGCAAAGAGTTTGGTGAAAAGTTTGAATTTTAACAGGAATTACTTAGATATTCTATAACATTGGAGAATCAGCACATTTTCAGTCTTGAGTAATGGGATTGCTTTGTTTGTTACTAAATGAAATTAAGTTCATTTTTATTAAGACCATACTTAGAGATGGATGCTTTATAAAACACGAGCAATCGACAGAAGCCGGATAGCCCTGTTGAGATAAACCTAGTAGCAATTTGTTCTCCAAAATTTGCATGGAATCTATATGTTTGAATTTAAAGTTGAGAGGAATAATGAGCTCAGTGGATTATAAACCTGGCAATCATTTTACACAGAAAACTGAATCTTGATACTTAATCCCATTTGTCATTACTGTTTTTCATTTTTGTTGAAAATGTAAAATATTATTGACCATACTGTGATATTAATAAGTTGAGTAAAATAACTTTGTTGGTCACAAGTTTTTAAATTAAGTGTTTTGTTTCATAGATTAGGGAAGAAAAGCTTTCCCCAAAGGGCCCCTTTCATTTTGTTTTGAGACAGGGTTTCTCTGTATAGCCCTGGATGTCCTGTAACTCACTCTGTAGATCAGGCTAGTTTTGAACTCAGAGATCCACCTACCTCTGCCTCCTGAGAGCAGAGATTAAAGGTATGCACTACCACCGCCTGGCAAAGGAGAGCTTGCAACTTCAGTTTTTGTTTTGTCTTGTGTTTTATAGTGGTGGGGACATAGCCCAGGACCTTATGTAGGCTAGGCAGACTCTGTACTACTGAACTAAATTCCGTATTCTTAATAGCCTGTTTAACTTTCTTTCCTGGGATATAACATTTCTGGCACTTAAAATATATTAGCCTTTCAATATGATAAAATTGATATGTTTGGATTGTTACTATACAAGAAATAAACATTGCCATTCAGGTCATAGCATGGAGTGTGTGACTTGGCCAGTTTCATTTTTCCTGTGCTTAAAGATTAGTGAAAAATAAGCTCTATAAATTAAATTTTATTGCAAAATTATCTTCCGATGTTCAGCAGTAGAGATAATATAGAGTGATATGGCTGGAGTGGGTTCTGTGTAAAGCAATTACAGCGTGAAGACTACAGTGAGAGCTGGAAGTGCTGCAGAAGGCTTCCTGCAGCCTCTGAAGACTTCATTGGGAATGTGTTGAGGATTTCTGCGTCTTATGCCGGTGAATACAGCTCTGCAGACAGACTGCAGTCTAAGAGCAGAATTTCTGAGTGGTTCCAAATACCATGTTATATTTCAGTATGCACATGTGATATATTCATTCATACACGTCTAGATATGTGGTCATATTTAGACAACTGTTAACATCTCAAAGTGCTTCCCCAACACTGGACTCTTTTTCCAAAGGCTGCATCATTAAGAGAGTCCAACTCTCCCTTTAGATAACTGTGTAGGAAAGGTAAAGTAAAAATGTTCATCGTGTGTGTGTGTGTGTGTGTGTGTGTGTGTGTGTGTGTGTGTGTGTGTTTGTTTTAAAAGGAAGTTTGCCTTCTGTGTTATGTAGAAGTAAAAGCTCCTTTACCCAAAGCCACTGGGCTACCTACAAGTTAACTCCGAGGAGAAAATGCCTGTGTGTCTTTGTAACTCCCTTCCCTCCCTCCAGCCTGTGTATATTTCTGAGCTTTGTGGTCTCTATTCCTATCAGTCAATCAGAACATTAGCAAATATCTAGTATGAGCAGGTCCAGGTCACAAGCGAATCAGAGTGGTGGACACAGGGAAAGCACAGCATAGGCTATCAGCTGCGGAATGCCATCCCAAGGAATTCACTGGCTAGCACTGTTGCACAGCAGAAATTATTAAACAGATCTGTTTGTTTCCTAATGTGCAGAGGATCTTGTCATCCTTTAATTGAAAAAAAATCCCATTAATAAAGTCACTTAAACGAAAAGTAGTATTTCAGAAGAAGTGACTTTCTGCTTCATGACAGAGAGCTTGGAAAAGCTGGCTTATTGATTCCATGTACACAAATACATATCATAGGCTGATTGTGTGGTCATTACTTTAGGCAGTTCATCCAGTTAAACTGCCTCCACAGCCATCATGAATGAAGACTATAAAGATTTATCAAGATGAAAATATCCCATTAAGAATTGATTTCAACCAGCTTAGAGAAGCAGAGGCTGAGGCCTGACCTGTGAGGCTCTGGTGAGTAAAAGTTCACTTGGTGCTGGCCATAGACCGGCACCACAGGCCCCAACTTTATTAGTGTTGAGATAAGCTGATTAGGTCTTGTCACTCAAAGGTGCCATATCTCGATTGAGACACACACACTCTCTCAATTTTTCTTTAAGCATTGAAGCAGGCAACAAAGAAAGAGATGTGTGGTCTGCATCCTACGGTTGTCGCCATGCAGGGTGCAAGGGTTCTGTGATGATGCGATGACTGTATTAAAGAGTACATCAATTTGTTTTAAAGTGTTTTGATTTTTTATGGTGGCATTAAGAGAGAGAACATTGTGGTTGCAGCTTTACTAGAAAGCAAAGAGTTCTAGAAGGAGGAAAAAAAAAGTGCTTCTTTGAAGCCTACCAGGGCTTTGAATCTTGCTGTGCCAATGGGCGCCTAAGTACTCCTGTAACTGGCAACCTCAGATCCACCATCAGCTTAGGAACTTCCGTCCTCCAAATTATTCATTTAAAGGAATTGGGGAGTGGGGTGTAAATTGACCTACGCCACATTAATGATTATGGAACACAATTTTTAAAATTTTACTAAGTGACTTAATGTTTTGGTTATTGCTTATATTGAAGTACAGATTAGACGATAAAGAACAGAAGCTTCTAAGTCTCCCCAAGTACAGACCGTTAGTACTGTTCCAGTGAACTGTCTTATACACAGCATTGAACACCTTACCCTGTATACCCGGAAGACAGACCTAACTAATAAATATAAGCTGTTGAAGATAATTCTGCGGGGTTGCAGCCTGAGACCTCGCCATCTTCTCTGCTGAGGAAAAGGTAGAGCAAGGGCCCGGGAAACCTGCCCTTTTGTTCCTCCTGTCTGAAGTTTGTTCACCGCAGGCCTCCTTCCCACTTCAATGCAGCCACAGAAGGGGCTTGTCTCTTCCTCCCTCGCCCTCTGTGCTCCCTGGTGCTGCAGTCCTGCTCCACCACCTTTTCACAGTGGCACTCTCTTCAGCAGCTATTCCCCCTTCACCCCAGCCACTCACCACTAACCAATCAGGGAGCCTTTTGACTTCAGTGAAAGATTTGTTCTGGGCACACAGATGTGCATGGCCATTCTTGGTGATGCTGGTGACAGAATAGGAAGCACCTGTTGACACAGATACCTTTTCTTACATGTATCCTCCAAAAGACATCCCCTTTGTTTGGGTATCCCAGGAGAAAACAGTGGAAACAGTATCATTTCCTGGCCTGGAAAAGATACTTCATTTTATCTCATAGAGATCAAGCAGAACAGACACACACACATGTGTAACTGTACTCATGAGGACCTACAAGCAAGCATGTGTCCTGCTTATAGGCCATGTGAGAAGTGCAAAGCTAGTTGGTCAGATGTATTTCTTTTCATTGTTGTTGTTTTGTTTTGTTTTGTTTTGTTTGTTTTTGTTTTTCGAGACAGGGTTTCTCTGTGTAGCCTTGGCTGTCCTGGAACTCACTCTGTAGACCAGGCTGGCCTCAGATGTATTTTTTACTGGCCTGGACAAGGTCGTTGTCAGGGTCGTTGTCATTATGACTCCAGTCCACTGCACACCTGGGCCTCCCACGTCTTTGTCACTGCTACATAGTAACTGGTGGTCTTTTAACAGAGATTTTCTATTCAGACTTCTTTTAGGACATTTCATCATTGGATTTATCCTAATTGGGGTTAGGGTTAGTGATAAAATCTTTAGACTTTTTTTTTAATAATTAAAAGTTAATAAAGTGATGTTACATGCTCATCCTGCACACACTTATACTCACTTGTGACACTTGTACACACTTGTACACACTTGTACTGAACTTGTGTGTCTCTACTTTGTGTCAGGGTCTGGAGAGGCAGACTTCTTGTTACTTGGGTTTCTATCTTACTATCACCTGTCAGAGCTGGCTCCACTCTATCGAGCTCCTTCTTTATATTAGTATAGATGCCCATTAATCCACAGCTCATTTTTGCTTGTCTGCTCCAACTTGAAATGTATTCCTTTACTACAGATAAAGATGCTTATTGAAAAAAGTTTCCACCTGCTGTCTGCCTTA
This sequence comes from Mus minutoides, assembly GCA_902729485.2. NCBI lineage: Eukaryota > Metazoa > Chordata > Mammalia > Rodentia > Muridae > Mus > Mus minutoides. The sequence goes on along the minus strand of LR753585.1, from coordinate 37,906 downwards.
CACTAATCAGAGTCATTTTGTCAACTGCGTTTTAGAAGGTGTGTTGTAGGTTTTGCCATTTTTGAATTTTTATCTGCCTCTCGTTGTGAAAACTTTTAAAGCACTTCAAAAGTTCTCTCAAAAATACAAGGACATTACCTCTTACTCAGGAAAGTTATAATTGAGAAAAGGGTTCCTTATTTAAGCTAGTGTTCCATGCATCTGCGTGTGCTCATTATAAGCATTTAGTGGTAAATATTTTAAACCAATAACAAGTCTGAACTCCCTTTTCAATTTGCTGCATGCTTTAGCTGTTGAGCTGTTTTCTTATTTACTATTTCCCAGTTATGGTTTTCTAAGCTTGCTTTGATAATTGTTCTTAGGCTATAATTAGTCTCAATTAACAGAGAAAGTTGGGGTGCAGTGTGGGAGTGTGACTTCATCATGAATTTCAGTGTTATGTTTGTCTCACAGAATCCTGGCACAAAAAGTAGAGAGAAGAGCTGGGCCTGGGACATTAACTAACTGCCACTTTATTATTTGGAGCCTTTCTTGTTTGTGGCTTAGGGAAGTAACAACAGATACTTGTACCAAGCAGCATGAGGACGGGATTCATTCTGGAAAACTGAGCACGTTTTCTTTTGTTAATTTGGCCACTTAGCTCAAATGAAGTGACATGTTTTAACATGACTCTCTGCTCACTGACACCTGAAAAACTTAACTGCAGTGGTATATGGAATCGCACACCAAAATGGATCATAATAACATCAGCATCGGAGAAAAATCTAGAGAGAAGTTTAGTAGGCAGGCCCTAGGAACATGTGGAGACTGCTGTCCTCAGAGTGCCCCCCCCACCACCACACACACCCTGTGCACAAAGGAAGGTCTTTCTGAATTGTTTTCATCATTAATATTCACCTCCTCCCAATGTAGAAAGCTGTCATAAAAATCTCTTTAATGTCTCAAATTCACCAGCAGCGTGGAGCCCGCAGCCGAGTGGCATCACATGTTATTTTATGATGCCAGGATGGTTATTCCAAGGCACTAATGAACTTTTCATCAGAAAAAAAAAAAAAAAAAAAAGGTCTTTTAGAACAAAGCATATCACACATGGTTTCTATTCTTTGGGTGACTTTCAAGTAATTGTTGGGCAGCGTTTGAGAGTTAGATCAAGTTTTCCAGGAGTGAATGAGTAAGTTCTGCTCCTTGGGGACTGACGTATCATCACCCCCTGGTTACCATCAGAAACATCCTGGCTGGCTTTCTTTCCTCTCCTGGATTATTAGAATGAAACGAAGAATTGAGCAGCCGTAATCTGCTGCTGCTGCTTTTGTTCGTGTCCTAGCTATGCTTAGCAGGTATTTATTTCTGAGGATATTGAGTATATTTAGGATAACTGAGCCAAGATTACTTCAGTTTGATTTTCTATGGTGTTACATTTTCCTAAGTAACAAATATCAGGTAACTTCTAGAAAATAGAGAAAAGGTTGAAAAAGCAATCTTATCTTTTAGAGAAGGAGAGAGGAGAGGATTTATAACTATATAAAAATAGATTTTCTTTTATAACAACATCTAAGTGTCTCTTGATTCAGACAGTTTTATCCTAACAATCATGTGTCGTGGGGGCCCCTTTTACGCCATTAATAACAACTAAGATGGAATCATCTCTAAAGCAAGAAAGAGAGGAGAGGGGAAGGGGGGATCTGAAACAGGGAATGTGTCCCTGTTCCTTCCCTGAGGCTGAACCATTTATCACTCTTTCCTCATTCGATAAAAGTGAATTTTATAATAAAATTTCCCCTAATCAGCTACTGTCAGTGGAGGTGTCTTATCGCTGAGAGGAAAATGACACCGATCCTATCGGAAAGCAGCACCGATGTCACCATGTTTCCAATCACAGCTCTTCAGCCGCCGTATCTACCTTCTCCACAAACACCAAGCCGGGCTTTTTTCCTAAGAACATCAAAACACAGCAAAGTCATTAAAATTGCACCCGCGTAGAGTTGCAGGGACCAGCCACACTGGCGCAAAATGGGATGTGGGAAAACAGACTCCAAATGTGCTAATTCCATTGTCACGTGCTTACGGCTTAATTTTAATCAGTTAAAAAAAAAAGCCACACATTGCAATAAATTGGCATTATCTTCTGTGACACCAGAAGACACAGTTGGTTCAAGGATTTAGAGGGTCACTAGCAACAGTATATAGTGTTACAGACAAAGTATTTTTACGCTTGAACTACGGTAGCTAAGGTACAATCCCTAGTCAAGACCACAAAGAAAGACTATAACCCATGTAGCACAAAGTTCAGCTTCCAGACCGCCTTTTCCTTGATGGGCTTTGTATGCAAAACAAAGAATTTTGAGAAAATTTTAAGAGACTAATTCATTTATTATCTCTCGCTATAAAACAGTAATCTCTAGCATTTTAGGGATGTGGCCTCATTGCAGACTTGGCAATAGAGCCTTTCTGGAGCTCTGCTTAAGGGACGGGCTTTCCAGCCTCCTAATGTGTCACTGACTGTTTAGATTGACCACTAGACCTGTGAGCCTAAACAAAGATGCATTAAAAGGCCTGAGGACATGCCAGCAGAAAATGGTGTCATTGACAACTGTTGGAGACCAACAATGAGAGACTGATGTCTCTAATGTCTTAATATTGTAATGTCAAATTAGCACCCATGTGTTTTTACACAAATTGAGAAGTTACTGAAGGCAGACCTACGGGTAAATTTAATTTTAATTTGTTCCTCGAAGTTGCTTTTAGTCTACCCATAGCTCTGTTTCAAAGCAGAATAATCCTCAGACTTGGGCTGACCATTCTTCTGGAGAGTGTAAGGTTTGGGGCCAGCAAGATTTGTTTGTAAGGCAAACGGTAAGGGGGTCAGCTAAGCTTAGCTAAGCTTCCACATTTAATGGGTAGCTTTATGAGTTGTAGCATCTTTCATAATGTAATTTTCAAGAATAACAGGTCATCAGGTTTATTTTGAAACACTAAGAAGTTACAGTGTCAAGCTAAAAAGAAAAAGAAAATAACTGGTTCATGAAATAATAAGGTAGAATAGATATAAAAAAATAGTTGAGAGAAAGAGAGAGTGTGTGTGTGTGTGTGTGTGTGTGTGTGTGTGTGTGTGTGTGAGTGAGTGTAACCACAATTGCTAACTGAATAAAAAGAGCTTTTGGAATTAAATCATAAGTAACCAAGCATTTCAGTAGCTTTTGTTTTAGTTTTGTTCAACATTCGTTGATTTCTAACAGAACAACAGAAAACAAAACAAACAACCACCCACAATCAGTCGTGGGCGCAGAGGCTGCTGCCTTTCAGCATATCATACTTGCTTCCACTGCTAGTTTGTTTTCCTGGAGTCAATGTCACATTGATGAGACCTCTGCTGTGTGATTGAAGTACAGTTTTAAAAACCCTTCATATTGTGAGGTTGAAACCTCTAGCCGCAGCATCACTGAGGCAGCTTTCCTGAGTGCCCTCAGCCTGTGACATGGGGCCTCTGAGTGCTTGCACGTCTTCTGTGTTTAAACAGCTTGAGTAAATTTACAGGGTCACCCCCCCTTTTACAATAATGGGGAAGAGGAACGAGCTCAGATTTTAATCACACAGCCCCTTTCAGTGGTAGAATTAACAGTCAGTTCTGCATGACGCGAGGAGAGTTGGGACCCTCTGGTGAGGCCTTTCCTAAGAGATGGCTCCTGGCTTTTTAAAAGAGATAAAAATACATAAATAACAAGGAAGGGAATTTCTTAGACACACTAGAATGCTGGCTTTTAGGGCACACCTGAAGAAATGGTTTCAGTGAGTTTTCTCTCTCTACAATATTAATATTGGGTGTTTGTAAATATGTTCTGTGGAAACTGGCTAGTTTGATATTTCAAACATACATATTTCTGTATTTCCCTTGATCAGGTTGTGGGAGATAAAGGACTATAGTGCCTTCCGCTAAAACAGCCCTCCTTACTCAATTGGAGAGTCGTGCTATATGGAGAAGAAAGGAATTCAGGAAAGTTAATGTAATTATCAAGTTCATATCTGACATAGCAGAAGAGATCTTACTTAGCCCTCCTATTACCTGGACCATAAATCGGCAGGCATCTGTTTAATCAGCAAAATGCATTGTTAAATTAGAATGATTTCATGACTAGAATTCAGAAGTGTTTATGTTTAGAATTTTTAAGGAAATTCTACCTGAAAGGAATCATGAACACCGATGTTGCACGTGTATGTGTGTGTGTGTGTGTGTGTGTGTGTGTGTGTGTGTGTGTGTGTTTTAAGTGGAGGGAAAAGAATGTTCATTTATTCAGAGGCCATTCAAAATGAAAGAAATAATCATTTTTATTTTTGTCTTATTAATCTTTACTTTCACTTACTTTAAATAGTTATAAAAATGGCAGTGGAAGTTAAGGTGTATAGAAGGTTCATATGCTTGTGATGTTTTCCAAACCCATATTCTACTTTGAAGCCCTCATTTAGAACGTGGGAGACTCGCCTGCCCCAGTCCGTTCCTTTCTCGTTATTCCACTTGTCCACACGTAGGCTGCGCCATTGAGCCACCAGTCAGCAAAGTGCTCCTTGAGCTGCCCGGAGGACATGGAGTGAAGACGACCGACCGACCGTCCTTTTTAATGTGTGTTACTCTAGTAACTGCAGCAAAAGATGATATTTTGATATGACTCTTTTGAAAATTTTAAGATGCTTTTCTAAGAATTTTAAATTCATACTTTCAAGAACATATATTTTCATTATTTTCTAAAGATATATGTGAATACATTTTTAAAAACCTAGCTCTTTAAAAATATTCATAATCTAAATGCCTGAAGTTATTTTAACTGTTAAAGATTACTTAAAATTAAGTAGTAAAATAACCATAGAATGTCAAATATACTAAATATAAAAATATACTTAGAAATTTTATATTAAAATTTATTTATCATGTCTGCATAAAAATCTTCTGAAGTCAAATATTTTTTTCTTTCCTAATGCAAGATTTAAAACAAATATAAGAAAGAACTAGTTTGCTGTTGTGGCTACATTGTATTTTCTTCCTTCATTTCCATGAAATCTGTAATGATGTCTCTGCTGCATTCATTGATTCAAGCAGAAGTTAAAAAAATAGATTTAAAATAATATTTTAAAATCCAATTATATTTCACTTCTAATGTTTCTTAGCTTTTATCATTTGGAAAGGAAGTTTGAAGAGTAATCCAATACTTTTGTCAAACGTATGGGAAAATGCAAGGGTTTCTGTAGATTTAAATGTCATTCTCTCTGTCTTGGAAGTTGGGAGGTTCTGAACCAAGGCTCTATAGTCATTTCCTTGCACAGATAGACTTTGAAAACCTCTGTTTTCTCATGTAATAGAGTCATTCTCTGTGAAATGGGAGCTGCTTCTGTGTGGTGATACTGGAGGTTGTAAATGAAAATGTGAACATGAGATTTACAATTATCTCACGGCAAACAGCCACAAATATTATTGGCACATGTGCCAGCCTTCACTTGCTTCAGTCCTAAAATCCACCTCAGAACACCCGTCATTACCCATGCACCTCCTCAGAGGACAGGAAGCAAATGTCTGTCCGTCAGGTGTGCCTTAGGAACGTTTCTTTAATAGTTAGGTGGAGGCTGATTTGCCTTTGATAGAAATATATCTAAGTTTATCATTTTAAAAATGTTTCCAAGAACAAATGAAGTCATATTCTTTGTAGTATAGCATATTTTTTGCAAAGCTTTTTGAATAACATTTTTTTTTTTGCAAAGATAGGCTACTATTTACTTTAAATGTTACAACATAATTTACTTTATAAAGTATGTCTTGTTGGGATAGAATTTTATGAATTCATGCACATGATGGCAGGTATCATTTTACTACAAAAGTAGTATGTGGAGATGCATTGTTGATTATATTTGTTTCTATGATTTCAAACAGCTACACTAGAACTAAACAGGGCAGTTTGCAATATAGAGCACGGGCTAACAATTCTTCATAGTATATTTTATATAATGAAATATTTTTCTGATAATAAATACTTGATAACACAGTATCAGTAGTATTTCTGTGGAGGAGAGTCAGTGATTTTTCATGTACCTAAAACTATTATGTAGTCTCTACCAAGTTGGGTAATGAACACTCTGAGTCTCTGATTTGTTAAATCTGTGGAGTCTGATTGTCCATACAGAAGATGTGGGAGACTCTGTAAATGCTGTCTGTATTGATGACTTAGCCAAATCCAGCCATCACCACGGGTTTATAGCACCACTTTTCCCCAAGGGTCGGTGAACTGCCTCTGGAAATGATTCTAGAGCATGTGAAACTTTGTGAAAAGAAAGACTGTTAAATCTAAACAGTCTTCATAAAGAATTGGTGAATATATGAGCAGTAATCTATCATAGGCAGTGCCAGATTGGAATTTATATGTTACTGAATCTCAAAATGAATAGGTGGATTTTCAGTATTTGGAAGTGATGTTTTTAATCATTCTTATTTGTAGCTGTTTCATAGCTCTGAAAGTACATATAGACCAATATGCTGCAGTCTGTCCTGTGGTACAGAGGGAAGTGTGTGGTCTCAGACATAAGCACCATGTTATAGGTCCACGAGAAGCTATATATACTGATGTGTGATATGGTCTGTTAGCACTGCATTCCAGGTATGCAGCTAAAGGATGGCAAAGATTCTCCCTGGAAAGCTTGGAGCATTCCAGTCCTAGTTACCAATCCTATCCTATAGCAGCTGCAGGCAGTTACCAATGATGTGATTTGGCTGTGAGTTCTTTGAAAAATCATGTGATTGGTCGTATTATACCTGCTTGTTTTTATTTAGTTTGGGGATTTAAAGACTTTGTGCTTTGCCTCCTACATTCTATCTCTCTGTTCATCTTTGTGTCTCTCCTCACTGCAAGAGACCCACTCAAGGCATACAACCCAGTGGATTGCCTAGATAGTTTCTAGATAGACCAACTGTTTGTTGCCTTCTGTGGTAAAAGTCGTCCACCTCATATGGCCTTCATAATTAGTGTTTCTGCTGCTGTCCTCATTTGACAAATGAGAACACGAAGGTCTAGGAGGTCAAGTTACCAATTTTACAGAGGGGACATCTGAAGTCAGGTGTCTTCCATTTTTCTTTTTCCTTTTTTTATTTAAAAAAAAACATTTATTTTATTTTATTTTAAAATTTATTTATTTTGTGTATGAGTACACTGTAGCTATTTTCAGACAGACCAGAAGAGGGCATCAGATCACATTACAGATGGTTGTGAGCCACCATGTAGTTGCTAGGAATTGAACTCAGTCAGTGCTCTTAACCACTGAGCCATCTTTCCAGCCCCCTCTTTTATTTTTCATTGTCACATGCCAGAGTGTTTAATGTTCCCAGTTGACATCTACTCCTGAGCTCAGAGTTGAAAGTTAAGTTGTACTTCTTTTTAGAAGATTGAGCTATGTTATTTCCTCTCCAAAGAGTGAGCTGGAAAATAGTGTGGTCATCTGTACCACTGTTGCCAGATCTCTCTCTCATTTGAGAATGAGGCTCCCAAACAAAATGGGTGTCTAGGGCAGAGCTGGGAAGGTAGGATGTGGCATTACTGAGAGCATGCCTCTAAGCGAAGATGAGAACCTGTCTATGCAGGCAGGCTTACTTAAAGTTTTGCTTTTGGGTTCCAACTCAAGTGGACCAGATTGGACTCTCTGGCCAAGCAGTCTGAGTCTTGTCCTCTCTGAGCAGTGGCTTTGGATAAAGGGGCTATTACTTCTACATACGAACCGGCAGGACCTGGAAGAACCCATGTTCTAAAGAGCCCCTGGCTGTCTGCAAAGTCTGTTTATTTGTAGAGAATATCTTCTCTGTGGGGTGTATAGTCAGGCTGCTCTGCTCATGTCACAGACATCCAGTATAGGGGGGCATTTCTATACATACCCACAGCATGGTATCCCATACACTCACCTGGATTATTTGCTTAAATTTGTAGGTCCTTTTTCAAATGCAAACTGAAATGCTGCTCTAAAGAGCTTCATATTCAAATATATCACTACCCTTTGTGAAAAATGAAACCAGAGCATATACTAACTCGGTACAGGAAAAATTGTTTAGAAGCCAATGGCTGCCTAAAGGTTGCATATTTAAGGTAACATTCAATATTTATTTTTCCCTATAGCAAAAACAAAACAAAAACCAAAGCAAGACTTCCTATGTAAAAATTAAGGAAGGAGACTTCCTTCTGGCATCTGAGTAGGAAAAGGATGCTAAGGACTGAGCCATGGCCTGCCCTGCTGGCTGGATCTGATTTCCACCTGCATCGATTAGTAGAAGATGCAATCCACTGCTCAGTGGATATTGGCCCGTATTTTGATACCAGATAATTTTTAAAGTTGCTCCTTTAATGAAGGAAAGCAAAGTGTTGAAATAAAATGTTTAAATGTCAAAGGAAACTATTGTTCATGTATTAGTTCATTCCTCTGGAGAGACTAAAACAACAGTTGAATATTATGTGGTTAGCGGGATCCTTGTTTTGGGTGCTAGGCTAGAACTAGTGGTGTTGAACGTGACAGGCACACACTTCAGTACTGATGTACACTGTCAACATTTTTGATTCATTTTCTGTGTCAGTAAAGAAATGTATTGCAAATAAAGAACCACCTATTTCAGAATTTTTACACGTTCATCATAAAAGAACTCTAGTAAAAATGAAAATAAAATAATTTTAACAGACATAGCAACATTTACTGAGTTGTTCCTGTGCATCCAATACCATGTTGTAAGAATTTACACATGTTGGAGCTGGGAAGATAGTGTAGCAGGTAATGGAAGCTGAGAGACCAAGTGGCTTCTTCAGAATCCCATAATGGGCTTCTCAGTCCCCGATCTGTTTTGTTTGTCCCAAGCTCTGTGGAAATAAATATCTTCCCATCTGGCTTATTCCATCCAAATTTAAACTTTAAAGGAAAAATTAGGAGTGTTCCATGGATCCAGTGTCTGTCATAAGGGAACTCATTTCTCTATAACATAGAACACCAGTCTTAAGGACAAATATCTTAGAGTGCCTTAAAAGAACCCATAACAAAACTCTATATGTTAAGGTAAGGTAGCTGTTCCTAGCAAGCAGTTTATTAGGTCATCAGTTATCTGTTCCTGTGTGAGTGGAGGAAAGCCTCTATCTCTCCTTGTCATTGTTGAATTCAAGGAAGACAATGTCAGCATTGTTGTGCCAGATAGGCTCCACACAGAAGGTGTGGGTGGAGTTGGGCGCTGTTGATGGCATCCCACACTTAAATCCTCAGAAGCAGTTTGTTTTTGCAGTCTGCACTTGTTTGCTTATTTTATCTCTTTATCTTGAACTGAAAAACTAGAGGTGACGTGACATAAGAAGAGAATTGCATTAAAGAAAGAGCCATGGTACTAATTGTAAACAGCCCAGGGAGTCCATTTGTAAAAGTAGCTTTAAGTCAATTAAAAAAAAAAAAAAAAAAAAGGAAATGGTCTCCACTGTATAACAGGACAATGACATATATCTTAACCGGATTGCTGTGAAATGAAAACATCCCATTTCACCATGACATGAGACCAGTGAGGTGCTTTCCACACCAGTCATGTTTCTGGTTCATCCAGGGACGGAGTGCAGTCACACCAGTGGTGAAGTGCGTGGTGGGAATGGTCCTGGGCCTGAGGGAGCATGCCCTTAGCCCAAAGCACTGGTGTTTTATACAGTCCTGCTAGCCAAAAAGCTATGATTGGAAGCCATGCTCAGCACAAAGCTCATTGCCTCCAGAGCAAGCAAGTCATGCCATGCCATGCAGTTTTCCCTGTGACACACAGTAGGCTCCTTGCCTTCCTCTGCTTTCGTGGTCCTTTCCCTATACCCAGTGGCCCTGCAGGATTCTGGATGCACCACAGCATAAGTTAATTGGGAAAATGGCAAACAGTGTCCTCTGACTAGCTTCGTTATTAGACATCAGAGAACAATGACATTTGCACATGGGGTAAAGACTTGCATCCTGAACTCCCCATGCCCAAGGAAAGGAGACCTACAAATCTGCTGGAATTCTTAACTTGGGTGCAGCAAACTAGAGGCCAAACATAAAGCCAAGAAATGCAGAATATATTTCTCACTCTGCTGTCTATGTGGCTTTTTCCAGTTTTCTTGGAAGATTCTCCATATATTCTATCAAGCTCAAAAATAAAATTGGATGTTAGATGACATACATCTAAAATCTACTTTTTAAAAGGCCATTTAGCCCAGCGGATCAGTCATACTACATAATATCAACCAGAGATCTTTACTCCAGTAATCTATATTTCCTCTACCCTTGAATCTTTTTCTTTCCCTAATTTGAGATGGATTTCCATCACTTGGAAATGAGCTGGAGAGTACATGTGACATGCACACCTGCTATCTATCACTCAGGAGGTTAACACACAATGATCTCAAGGTTTAGACAACCTGAGCTGTCTCAGAAATAAAAATGAAAAAAAAAAGCAGAAAGAAATGAAAGGAATGGAGAAAATAGATAAATGCCTCTGTTACCCTTGGATTTGGGGAGGAATGGTCTCCATGTTCAAGATGGTGCCTGGGCCCTTCAGAGTCTGGGAAACTCTGTGCTTGAGTGTGGAGCTTCTTTGCTTGCATGCACCCCATTCATTCCTAATTATGTTTTTCTATTTTTAAATCACTCATTATATGCCTTGAATCATTTGTTGCAGATATTTGAATTTTTAAAACAAATTTAAAACAATTCATACCAGATAAGTCTGAGGAATGTCACCTGACAGCTATTTATTATTCATGTAAGCAGATGAAGAGGAGGGACTGGCAATCTTCGAATCCTTGCGCTTTGCATGGCTGGTTGGTTGTGAGATGGAGGTCTCACTTAGTAGCCATGGTGTGGCTGTGGGATTAAAGAAGTGCATAATTCTTACCATTTATAAAGAGAAGGATATTTCAGTGCTACAAATTGAGCAGCATTTATACCTCAAAATAAGTGATTGGCCTTTAATAAAAATATATTTTAGGGGAGAAATGTATGAGTGTGTACATGCACATGCGTGTGTGTGTTTCATATCACAGTTCATATCATGCATACAATAATATTGGTAAAATTTTCCTACAGTAGCATTTACTCTTTCTAACTGTGCTAATATGTTCTAATAACATACTTTTTAAAAAAAATGCCAGTCTCAGTTTCTAAATTCATTTTATAATCTCTCCTCAAGGTCACAGTCTGTAGTTCGTGTTAGCGATGTGTGGACTTAGCACTCTTAGCTCTAATTCAACAGCATGTGTTTTCTAGCAAGATAAGATGGATGCTGACAATTTTACTGAAAGACAGCATGCTGTGGATGCTGTCAGTTAAGGTCACACAGTATAGGCCTTGGCTTGGCCTGCTGTAACACAGGACAGACTAGGAGGCTGAAACAGCACACACTTCCCACAGTTGAAGAGCTCACTAAAGTGAGGTCGAGGTGCTGGAAGGTTCAGTTCCTAACGGATCCTTCCTCTGCTTGCCGATCATTTCCTTCCCCGTGTCTTATGGTAAGGGGCAAGATCTAAGCTCTCCTCTTCACATAATCTCATTGCTAAAACACCCCACCTTCTTGAATTCATGTTTTAAACTGTCTTAAATATTTTTAAAACTATAATATCATTCTAAGCAGTGTCTCTAAAGTCTGGAGTTTGGTGTGGTGGATATAGTTTCAAGTACTCAATAAAATGAAAAGCGGGACTACTGTATCTTATGGTTGTGAAATGAGTACCTTTCCACAGTTTAACATTTCTGAAATTAAGGTGTGTTTCGCTTCCTGGCATGTGACAGACTGTGACGCCTGAGCATTAGTGTCGAGTGTCTGTCAGTGTGAGCAGTGTCAGTGAGGACTCAGGACATTGGTGACAGACAGGAGGAGTTCAGAACTGTAGACAACTGATGCAGAGAGCTCTCCCGGAAAACTCAGCTTGTTTGTTTGCTTATATTTCCCTTTTCAGCCATGTGCAAGGACGAAATCTCTCTAATTGAGGCAGGAGAGATTTTTTGCATGTTTAGAATTAAAAGTTTTAGTAGCAGGAAAGCATTGTGCTATAAATTAATTGGCAGCCAATTTCTGTGTAATAAGGAGAAAAGAGGTGTTAGATTAAACAAAGTAGCCAAGGGATGAAAGTTAGTTGATATTCTGCTTACAGTCAGGTGCAGTGCTGGTTTGTGGAAGCATGTCTATATTCAGTGGAGTAAGTAAGCTCTCCAAGGGGATGGTGGTGGTAAAGAGAGAGCATTTCCAAGGGGATGGTAGTGGTAAAGAGAGAGCATTTCCAAGGGGATGGTAGTGGTAAAGAAAGAGCATTTTAGAGGCAGAGGACTTTGGAAGAGAATGATGGAGGATGTGGAGGTGATCATGGAAGCCAATGAAGAAGAAGCCAGTTACAGTAATTAGCCTCTACAGATGACCAGAGAGTAGTCTAGTACCTCAGACATGGCTGCTCTGGCGACGAGGGGAGCTTGAGCAGTGGACCAGAGAGAGGCCAAGGGGAAGCCACAGAGGATGGTCGGAGCAGGCCCAGTGGCTCATCTCAGGCTCTCACCATGCTCAGAGGATGGTGTGGTTCTACTCACCTGCCCGCTGTATGTAGTTTTAAACACAGATACCCATTTCAGATTGGTAGTACCCTGTTTTTTACCCTCTCGAGTCCATAAGTTTGTTTTAGAAAACTCTAAAAGTCTGGAGGCCATTTCTCCACTGGATGTAATTGTAAGCATATCCGCTTTATCAGGAACGTGGCTGCATTCAGGTCTGTTGTCCTGGGCGCCTTTGTTGGCGGCTGCATTCCATGGGGCTCAGTCTTTCAGGCCTGTGTGTTTACTAACTATTCAGATGCCTTGTGGCATTCACACAGATTATGTAAAATAAAAAAATACATTATTAAGGCTGTGGATGCTGTGAATGGATTATTACAATCTGCCTATCATGGTAATGGCACCTGTTAGAGGTGTGATACAAAAGCAGTGACAGGCAGTGTAATTTAGTAATTGTGGCCATTGTACCGTGTGACTGGTCAGTTCACCAGGCAAGTACAAAGGAGGCAGTGTTACAGCAGAGCAGGGGTGGGCAAGCCTAATAGAGAGAGTTAGTTGTGTACTGAAAGAGACTTTTGGTGGAGGGCTAACTCCCAGGGGGCAACTTAGAATGAGTTGAAAAGAACGAACAGAATACAAAACTGGTACAGGTTTTCCTATTTCAGCTCTTAAAGTGACAGACGACTTATTTGGATGCACATTGGCAGGACTTTTTCTTGCTGCCAAAATAAATAATTTTTTTCCCTCTCAGAATACCCAAAGTTGCCTGTCATTTGGCAGTCACATATAATGTACTCTTGTCTTCTACCATTTGTAAAGCATAATGTGTGAAAGTTCACGTTGAGCTTTCAGAGAGGCAGGCGTACTGAGGTTTGAACAGACTGCTTGCCTACGGTCCACAGTATATTTGAAGAACGTATAGGTTAGCCCAGATGCAGAAGAGACAGGAACATGTATATCCTTGGCTTTATTGGTCCTGTCTGCTCACCACAACCTCATTATTAATTGTCATAGGGGATTTTGCTACTACTACCAAGCATCTCCCATCACTCCCTTGCCATGTCTGCTGTGCCTGGGAAGTGTAGGCGTGTGCATGTGTATGGTGCAGCAGCTCCCTTGCCTGTGCCAGCTTGCTCCCCTCTGATCTTTCCTACAATTCAGTAGTGATTGACGTAGGATGAGCTTCTCAGGCTGTGTGCTGAGCACATTGTACAGCATCCCTTGTGCTTCTGCATCGACCTGTGGGCTACGGCAGAGCCTCTGCCCTTTTCAGCAGGTGGGAACAGAGGTTCATGGGTGTCTGTAGCTCATGTACAGCAAGTTGGACTGACATCTTCACACTATACACTTATATAGAGAATTTTCTATAGGTGAGAGTTATACATAGAAATGTCTGTGCAGTAACAGTATAGTTAATTCCATAGAGTTTTGAAGGAAAGTGACCATGATGTGTTTATGTTGGATGAGTTTTGATAGCAGAATTATCCAAAATAGTCAAAAATTCTAGAATGCTATTGTAGGCTAGTTCTGCATTTCACCCCACCAGTAATATTCCTGAGGGACTGCTTGACTGCTTCTTTTCATTATACGTGGGCCAGCTTATATAGAATATAGCACGTTGCTGCGAGCCAGGCCAGTGTTAAATAAGGGCCACACACAGGAAAACGGGCGCCACCAAATGCTGACTCACACCTCTTAGCTTGTGTAAGTGGTGCCGCCAAAGTCCTCAGTGTGAATGGGCGAGGTACGTAGCTGCTCTGAGTCACAGGAACAGGACCTTGGCCATCAGCCATTGGAACAGACATTCTGCTTACAAGGGTGCCAGCCGTAGAGCACTGGTGTGAAAGTTACAAAGCCATTCTGCTTTGACTGAACTGAGCAGCATTGCAGCTTGGTGCTTACGTTTGTGCCAGTTTGGCATCTGAACACTCTTCACAGGAAAAAAAAAAGATAACACTTGTTATTTTCGTGTGATTTGGTAAGCTAGAATATTCTTACAGGTGTAAATGTCCTTCCTCTCTTTCCCAGAAAGGACCCCAGAGTTTAACTAGCAACAGAGAATAATGATGCAGGGTTTTATGTATGGTATCAGGCTTTTCAAGGATGTGTGTGTGTGTGTGTGTGTGTGTGTGTGTGTGTGTGTGTGTGTGTATGTGTGTTTTGGGGGGGGTCTCTGCCTTTTTTATCATGCCATGCCAGTTACTTTGGGACCATTCGCATATTGACTTCCTTTATGGGAACAGTTTTCTGAGGCTCATTGCACAGAGTGGGCACTGAGCACCAGCCACAGACAGAGCTGAGCTGGAGGTCAGTGCTCCAGCCTGCAGACTACACATGGGCTTCCTGCCTTGGGGGCAGAGGTCAAGGATGTGGCCACAGACCCGTGTGTCCATCAGCCCTGTTTGTGTACACTATATAAATGGTAATGTGCATAAACACCACCCTCTTGCACTGCATAATTATACTGATTGCTGAAAAACAACGACAACAACAACAACAATAACTCTCCCCCCCAAAAAAAAACAAACACCAGAAACCGACCAAAATATCACAAGAAGCTATTTCTAACACAACTTTGCTCTTTTTAGCTAAGTGTAGATGCTTTTTTTCCTTCAAAATTATGTGTTCTTGTTTCGAGCATTCAGATGATACAAAACAGATTCTGTGGCAACGTTCTTTTTGCAGCCAGAAGTCATCCAGGCGAGCTCTGCACCTCCCCAGACTGACGCTTATCCTGGGTCTTTTCTGTTACTGGTGTGAACTTGTTTCATTAAATTTAAAAAAAAAAAAAGGCTCTAAAAAAGTAAAGGAAAATAAAATAAAAAATAATTCGAATGACTTCTAAGGACAGCTAATAGGGCCTGTAGAATATTTAATGGTGGGAAATTTGAGGTTTTGGTTTTTTTTTTTAAATGATTAGTCAAATTTAATAAGAATCAGTGAGCATTATTGTTTTTCTGCTTGGCTCTGAATAAAGCTGATTTCTAACAGAGACTTAATGAGATTTTCAGCCAAATAAAGTAAAGGCTCATTTTGAGATGTGTGTGATCCTTAATCCTCAGTCTCTAACCCCAGCATCCTCACAGCCTGTTGGCCTTTCCTTCTCCCTTTGCTGCTGAGCCCCCACCTCAGAGACAGCTCAGAAGTCAGACAGTCACATAGAGCAAGGCTCCACAGCCCAAAGCCACAGCTCCCAGGCCCTCACCACGTGCACCCCGTTTCACACATCCTGCTATTATAGCACTTAGGTTCATGGTAACCACTGCTGATTTGTGTTAGCTAAAAATGGCCTGTGGTTTTTAGGAGCAAACATCTTATTCTTCCACAGACATTGACATTTGAGCTCAGAAACTCCACATTCATAACCTTAGCTTGTTTGTTCCTGGCCATCTGGGGTAACATTCTCACTGTTTGTCTGTGATGTTCGTTCATAGGTGCTAGTGTTGGCAGCAGAGTGGCATCTGTGTTTAATGTGCGCTGACACTATTGGTGGAGTACTCACTGCTTTTCAAAGCAATAAAAATCAGTTGTCATGAGGATACTCAAATAAAATTTAAGGGAAATTATTATTTTTCTATTTGTGGTATATTTATAACATATTTAAGGTTTTGTAGCTCTATAAATATTCTGATTAAACACTGATTTCCAAAAATTCATCTAACAAGTTAAGACTTAGTATGCCCTTACCCTTGTTGTTCTCAACCACCATGGCCATGCTAAAGGCATGCAGTCTATGTATTCTCTGCCCTGTAGGAGCTTATAACATGGGCTGGAAGGGTACTTGTTGCTTTTGAGAGGACCAGAGTTCAATTCCAAGCACTCACATTGCAATTCACCAGCTTCCCTAATTCCAGTTGCCTGTGCCTTCTTCTGACCTCCATGGGCACCAAACACACACATGATGCATTACATATATGCAGCTATAATACCCAAACATACAATAATATATGAGAAGGAAAGTGTTAAATATCAGACTAAGAACTGAGGTGGAGACTAAGATAAAAATTAAACCTAAGCCGGGCGTGGTGGCGCACGCCTTTAATCCCAGCACTCGGGAGGCAGAGGCAGGTGGATTTCTGAATTCGAGGCCAGCCTGGACTACAAAGTGAGTTCCAGGACAGCCAGGACTTCACAGAGAAACCCTGTCTCAAAAACAAAAAACAAAAAAACAAAAACAAAAACAAAAATTAAACCTAATAGTAACCAGTAAAAGGCTTCAGAACAAACAGAGTAAAAGGGCCGATGCCCTATCTGCTGCACGTTAATGGGACTGGACAGAGGTCAGAAGCTTGAGGAAAGCACAGGGGTTGCATAGATTCCCCACCAAAAGGTGCACTCACAGTTAGGTTCCAAATGTCACAGCTGGAATCCTCGATGCCATAAAGGCAATAGAAGGATGCCTCTCGTCACTGTTATGGCAGGATATACTCCTCAGCTGCTTGCTCCCATCCTAGTGGAGAGAAGATGGCTGTCCTTTGTTTGTGCATTGTTAGTTTTAGCAAAATCTGATGACAAAGCTCCTCCGTGCACAGTCAAATGAGTTAGCGTCCACCACAGCCATAGTCAAGTAAAGTGAAGTTAGCGTCCACCACAGGCATAGTCAAGTAAAGTGAAGTTAGCATCCACCACAGGCATAGTCAAGTAAAGTGAAGTTAGCGTCCACCACAGCCATAGTCAAGTAAAGTGAAGTTAGCGTCCACCACAGCCATAGTCAAGAAGGACCATTAGGTGGGCTGAGTTGGGGAAATGTGTGCTGGGGCCTTGATGGGGTTTGAAGGTGCTATGCAGTGTCCTCTTACTGATCTGTGTCTCCACGAGGAACTCAGCCTAGGAGAAGAAAATGAAGGACAACCAACCGAGATAGATAAGGAAAAAATGAGTAGCTTTAAGTAAAAAAAAAACAAAAAACAAAAAACAAAAAACAATAGGATATAGTTTCTCTAGCTCATCTTAAGTAGTTGTATTGAGGCCTTATCATTGTAAGGTCTTCAATGTGAAGAAAAAAAGGCTGTCAGTCACCAATCTCTGTGTGAGATTTAGTGTCACTTCACAGTCAGAGAGTCACAGGAGAGACTACTTATTAAGTATTAGAAGTTACTCGGTGATGACCGGAGCTCTTTGGGATCTCTCTGGAAGGTAGGGTTGCTTGTTCAACTTGGAGCTCTATGTGGTTCCCTTTGAAAAGAACCATAATGTTCCCTTACTAAATGAAGCATGATGGTACCGCTTCACTCTGTGTGGCCTCGAGGTGGGGCGTCTCTTAGACCTGCAAGTAGTAAGTCAGCATTGGAGAAAAGGATGCAGGAAGGTGAGCTTCCTCAGCACTTAAAGGCCATGTCCCCACCCAGGCGGCCGCTGTGCAGGCCTGCGGTGTGCTGTGATGTCACCGGTAGCATTAACCCCAGACAGGCTCCAGGGTGCTGTGATGTCACTGGTAGCATTAACCCCAGACAGCCTGAGTTGCATTGCTGCTGCTTCCAGGCCTGTCCAGCATCCTCACCCTTGCCGGCACCTTTACTCACTTGCATGGTTCTGATTCTGGCACAAGCGGAAATGCTTATTTAATTTGCTCCTCTCAATGAACCACTAAGGCTGTCAGCCTTTCACTTTCTCGCAGATTCCTGTTCTCAGTATTTATGGCAGAGGAGAAGGTGGAGCACCTACCCTCCAGTAGCAAACCTCCAGGTTTGTGTGATACCTAGGAATGGGTGTTCTCTATAGAACTAAAACCTACGTGGGAAGGGTGTGCAAGTGTGTGTGCATGTGTGCATGTTGTGTGTCTGTGTGCATGCATGTGCGTGGGTTTGTGTGTATACAGGTGCATAGTTTAGAGTGGTTCACAAACCACTCCAGGCATTATCCTTGTTTTTTGAAACTGGATTTCTCACTGGGACAAGAAGCTCGCTGACCAGGCAAGTCTGCTTGGACATTGAGATCCTCCTGGTGTGTGTGTGTGTGTGTGTGTGTGTGTGTGTGTGTGTGTGTGTGTTTATAGGCTCTACGCATCAAAGGTAGGTCCTCATACTTAACAAGGTCAGCACTTTACTTAACTGAGCCATCTCCTCAGGCCAAAACTTGCATCATCCTAATAAGTAAGGAAATGGGATGGAGAAAAAGAAATACATCATTGATAAAAGCATTTAATGTATATAAAGTAATAGCAGTGGATGTAGGTAGTATTGGTCCTTCACTGTTCCAGGGTTTAGCAAGTGTGAGCTCCTCCCCCAGTCTCAGGCAGATGTCATCACTTTCCCCATTTATAGCAAGAAGCCCACTGAGATTTTGGAAGGTGCTGAAGGGTGAGACTGCTAGAAAATGCTGGAATAGGAGTGTAAGCCTACAGTGCGACATTATAGCCCAAGTCCTGACAAGAGCTGGTATAGACCAGTAGCTTTCCACTTGATTCAACATTAGAATCCATGAAAAAAGACGTCAAAATAAGCGGTGTTTGGTTCCGCTGCATCTGAGTCTCCAAGGATGGTTCAGGTGTCTTTGCAGATGCTTGGGTGCTGGTAAAGACTGAGAAGCACTGCTTTAGCATCTTAGTGTATTTTCACAATTAGTGGTCAAAGATACACAGCTGTGACAAGAAGATCTTGCATCCCCTACTTTGGAGAGCTTCAAAAAGATTGAAAAGAGATTTGCCTGAGTGTTTCTGACAGTCTACTCACAGAATCTGGCATTCATTTATCCAATAGGTTCCTGATTGATCTCATACTTCCCAGTAGTGTAAATTCTATTTCTAAGGTTTGTCTTGTTTGTTATTGTTATTTTGCTGTGTGTATGTGTGTGTGTGTGGGGGGGGGTCTTCACATAAATATGGGCCATGCAAGTTGAAGCCAGAGGTTGAAAGTGGTATTGGTGTCTTCCTCTTGGCTTTATATACTGAAGCAGAGTTCCTCAAGAACCCTAGAGCTCACTATCTAGCTAGCTCGTTTCTGCTTCTTGAGCCTTGAGATGACAGGTAGGCTCTGGAGACCAGTAAGCATTTATATACATGTTAGAGAAGTGAACTCTGGTCTTCAGGCTTGCACAAAAAGCACTTCATTCATTGGTCCATGTCCCAGGTCTTCCTAACTTTTGTGTTAAGGATACTAGGGCAGTACAGATGCATGTCCAGGGTTTCTTATAAAGAGGGTCTGGTTGTCTCTAAATAATTAAATCTGATTTCCTTCTCTCTGTCTCTCTGTCTTTCTCTCAATTATTTGAGAATTTCACACATTTTGATCAAAGTCACATGTCCCCCCAACTTTACCCAGGTCTCACCTTTGTCACCCACCTAACTTCTATCTTTTTAGTTTTAACCTATCAAGACCAATTTGTGTTGTTCAGATACTCTTAGGTGTATGATGTACTTCAGTATGGCCAAATTACCAGGGGCTACATTTAGTCAGAAAACTGACTGTCCTTCCTGAAGCTAACAATTGCCCATAGTGCCTCAGAAGATGTGATACTTCATGCCACTTCCCCCCTGCTGGGATTTGGTCTGGCTTGGGCTTACAATGGCCTTGTAATGCTTTTACAATGACCTGAGTGTGCATGTGCACCTGCTCTGCTGTGTGCAGAAACAGTCTCCTCGAGCTCTCCCAGTCTCTCTGCTCCCTCTTCTGCAATGATCGCTGAGCCTGGTCTGTGTTCCGTTTACGGTTGAGTATTCTTTGGCCTCTTAGTCTCTGCACCTCTACCAGTTAATCACCATCTACTGCAAAGAGAAACATCTCTGATGAAAGTCCAGTGATGTGTTGATCTGTGGCTAGAGTTGTTTAGCCCTCTGTCCCTTTAGTAGAGTCTTGATTATCTCTTAGTGATAAATCCTCAAAAGTAGAACTGCTGAACTGAAGAGCCTAAGATTTGCTTTTTTTTTTTTTTTTTTGGTTTCCTGAGGAGTTCTGCTAAGTAACCACATTGCATGTCATCGTCACAATTGACCTCCTTGATCTGTGTCAGGAGCTTCGTCGGCTTCTCTTGTTGGGTTTTCAGTTTACTGCAGTTAATCTTCACATGGATTTGCCTTGGAATTTTTACTAGGAAAACCCTGCACCTAGCATAAAATCAGAAACATGTTCATGTTTCCCTTTTAATTCCATGATATTTATTAAATGTTTCCTATTGAACTCTTTCTTTGAAGTGAACTTGAAGTTTGAGAGTCAGACCCATCTGAGAATGTAGACTTTCTTGCATTCATTGGGAAACTTGGGACTCCTCTCTATGGCTGTGTATAAGCATGATCTGTAAATCTGAATTTGTGAGGGCTCAACTTAGGAGGCACAGGAAAACAGTCATTTTCTCCAGAGTTCTCTTCACACTGTCATTATCGGGGTCGCATTTGAAGGTCCAGGACCCTTTCTGGGAACACAGCTCCCTTCAGTAGATTCTCGAAGCTTGATTAGGGCTGTCTTACTGAAGTATGTGGCTGCACTCTCACTCAGAGAAGCAGACTGTACTACTAGGGAAAGCCTTCCACCTTCTGGATGACTGCTCTCCTCCTAGTTGCTCTTCAAACTTATCATTCTACTGACTTTAGCCTTTGGCTGACATTTCTGTGAAGGATTTTGTGATGTGCATTTACAACACCATGTAAAAAATAAACCAAAGTGTGTTATTTAAATATTTAGAGGCTTTTGTGGCTCTAGGAGCTATTTTTAAAGTGACCTTTAAAAACCATTTGCAAGGAAGACAACAGTCCTGGGGAAAGCCTAGCCCTTTAAGGTCTCCTTCATTAGTGCCGTTTCTGCTTTGATAGCTCATAATGTAAGACACATCAAAGACCCAGACCCTCAAGAACAATGGAGAAACAACTCCACAAAGCTGAGTTTGTGTTATCGCTGCCACCATTAGCTGTTACATGAATTTCTTTCTTTTAGCTAAGCCCAACTCATGATTGATGTCCTAGACACCAGAGGTCCTCTGAGTCCAAATGTGTGAGGCTTTCTATGTGTTCATGTATATTTTGGCTTATCTGATTTTCTTAAAACTTTGCTGTTGTAATTTGATTGTTTCTTTGTTCATGATAGGTCTTGCTTTGTGCCCCAATTCATGATCCTCTTGCCTTTGCCTCAAATTGCTAGAATTACTGGTATGCACCACCTTGTCTATCTATATGATTTTATTTGAAAAGGGGAAAATTCATTCTACTCTCTGTGTGTATCTGTGAGCCCGGAAGCAAGCAGCAGTAAGAACTGCTCCACTCCTTCCCTTGCTCAGCCCCATTCACCCCTGCAGGATAGACCAGTTACTCTTTGCCTGTGTTTCAGGGGTCTACAAACTCCTCTGACAAACAAAGGTGAGAGAGGTAAGAGGCCAGGGCCACTGTGGAAAGCCAAATTTTTGGTTGGCTGAAAAGGCCTGAAGTGGGAAACAGTTGAAGGAATAGGATTCAGAGATCTAGTCATCTGGAATGCTGTAGGAAAACAGGCCCCGAGGAGGAGCTTGAGCTAAGAGGATGCCTGGACAGGGGAAGCTGCCAGCTGTTGTGCCTTGTGTGTGCTGAAAGGAGCAGGGCGCAGGTGGCCCAGACTAGCCTGCTTTCCCTCATTTTTATCAGAGTTAGAGAAGATTGTCCCTTGAGGACAGCGTACTTAGGGCCTCTAAGTGAGCTGTTTGGGATTGAGACAAAGCATATTGTGATGAATACCAAGTGAGTGAATAGCCAGCCCTGCACACGGCTCTGGAGGAAGGCCTTCAGTATTGGAGTTCCCAGTAAGCTTGGTGTGGTGCACCACTGGAGTTCCAGCATCTAAGTCAGGGAGATTGCAAGTTTGAGGCCAGCCAGTGCTACATAGCAAGATCTCATCTCACAAAAGGAAAATGCTAATAGTAATCACCACCACCACCACCACCACCATCACATGGAAGGCTGGCAAATAGATGGCAACCCTATAAATATTCCTAAATAAATTATACTGCACTTCTTGCTCAGTGATGTGGGTTAGATGCTACCACTGCTCTCATCTGTGGAATTCTCAACTAACATTTAGAGAGGCTTTAAAACTGTGTCTTAGGACGACACAGAGTCTGTGGGCAATGGAGCAGGCTTTCCCTCCTGAGCTGGTTATCCCCAGAGCTCTGGTCACCAACTACAGTATTGCAAACATTTCTGAGGGTGAAGTCTGTGAAAATGGTGTGTGATCCATAGACAGGATGCCTCTCCTTCAGAGATGATTACATCTTAAACTCTATAACTTTATTCTGAGAAAAAAAAAAAAGATTTTATAAAAGTTGATGAGCTTGAGGTGGGAGTTTATTCTGCGGTATCCCATTTATCTGCAGCCCCCAGGGTCCTTATAAAAGAGAATTCAGTGTCAGTAGAAGGTGATAGACAGCAATGAAAGCGTGCTCAGGCAGAGAGATTTGAAGGTGCTGTGTCATTCTTTACTGCATAAATGAAAGGGCCCTGAGAGCCAGAAAGGGGAAGAAAACAAACGTGCTAGTTAATTTTAACTTCACAAAATCCACAGCATGTATGTATATATAAGTAAATTGCAGTGATAATGCAGTGATAAATCTTTTTTTATTATTATTATATGTAAGTACACTGTAGCTGTCCTCAGACACTCCAGAAGAGGGAGCCAGATCTCATTACAGATGGTTGTGAGCCACCATGTGGTTGCTGGGATTTGAACTTATCACCTTCGGAAGAGCAGTCGGGTGCTCTTACCCGCTGAGCCATCTCACCAGCCCCCGCAGTGATAAATCTTAAGTTTGTATTTCCCACCATGTTAGCTACTTCTCTCATAACATAACACTATGACCAAGGCAGCATATACAAGAGTTTCAGAGGATGAGGGTCCTTAATGGCAGTGGGAAGCAGGCATGGATGATAAGAGCTCACATTCCTTACTGAAAGCACAAAGCAGAGGGAACGACTAGAGAGCCAGAAGAGTCCAAACCTTTACCAACTTGTTTTGCCATCTGGCCTCTTATTCTTCTAGTCATGACTTGTAACACTTCCTTTTCCTGTTCCTTGAAAATGCCCAGGAGGACTTTGTCCCAGGATACTGTTGCTATGTGGAAAGGTCTGTTCCGTGGTCCAAACATGGATTCCTCCCATTGTGCAGCAAGCTCTTTCCTGACCACCCTGCTAAAGCAGTGTCTTTTCCAACCTCTCTTGACTCCACACTTGTCTCTCATTCTCTGACCCTATGCTCATTCATTCACTCATTATCTTTTCCACCAGAAAATGATGTCAGATCCTCTGCCACAGGGCCACATACACAAATAATGCCAGGAGGGAGCGAGCTTCCCTGGAGTGCGAACAGGCCTGTGAGTGCAGGTAGGACCAACCACTGCTGTTCAAAGGAACACACCCAGAACCCTCAGGACACAGAAACCAAGGGGCTGCCTGGGTCAGGAGTCTTCTGGTCTCCGTCTGCACCCAGAACTGATCCTGTGTCACAGTTACGTACACAAATACCACCAGGAGAGAGCTAGTCTCCCAGGAGTGCCTACATACCTACAAGCACAAATAAGACCACCACTTCTCTTTAAACTCCTGGCCCAAGAGGAACCCTCACAGAGCCATCAGGGCATAGGAACCAATGATCATTTAGGAATAGAATCCTTCTGGTCTCTGTTTGTAGCCCAGAGCTGACCCTGTACCACAGCTCACCATACGCAAATTCCTCCCAGAGAGAACTGGTCTCCTGGGAGTACTGACATATAGGCTTGCAAGAGGGACAAGCCAAAGCCAGAAGCAGCAAGACCAGTTAACATCAGAGATAACCAGATGGCAAAAGGCAAGCACAAGAACATAAGCAACAGAAACCAAGACTACTTGTCATCATCAGAACCCAGTTCTCCCACCACAGTGAACCCTGGTTACCCCAAGACACAAGAAAAACAAGACTCTGATTTAAAAATCACATCTCATGATGATGATAGAGGAATTTAAGAAGGACATAAATAACTCCCTTAAAGAAATACAAGAGAACACAGGTAAACAGGTAGAAGACCTTAGAGAGGAAACACAAAAATCCCTTAAAGAATTATAGGAAAACACAGTAGACAGGTGAAGGAACTGAACAAAACTATCCAGGATCAAAAAATGAAAATAGAAACAATAAAAAAAAAAATCACAAAGGGAGAAAACACTGGATATAGAAAACCTAGGAAAGAGACCAGGAATCATACAATCAAGCATCACCAACAGAATACAAAAGATAGAAGAGAGAATCTCAGGGGCAGAAGATCCCATAGAAAACATTAACACAACAGTCAAAGAAAATGCAAAATACTACTAACCCAAAACATCTAGGAAATCCAAGACACAATGAGAAGACCAAACCTAAAGATAATAGGTATAGAAGAGAGTGAAGATTACCAACTTAAAGGGCAAATAAATAAATAAATAAATAAATATTTTCAACAAGATTATACAAGAAAACTTCCCTAAACTAAAGAAAGAGATGTCCATGAACATACAAGAAGCCTACAGAACTCCAAATAGATTGGACCAGAAAAGAAATTTCTCCCATCACATAATAATCAAAACACCAAATGCATAAAACAAAGAAAGAATATTAAAAGCAGTAAGGGAAAAAGGTCAAGTAACATATAAAGGCAGACCTATCAGAATTACACCAGACATCTCACCAGAGACTATGAAAGCTAGAAAATCCTGGGAAGATCTCATACAAACCCTAAGAGAACACAAATGCCAGCCCAGACTACTATACCCAGCAAAACTCTTAATTACCATAGATGGAGAAACCAAGATACTCCATGACAAAATCAAATTCACACAATATCTTTCCACAAATCCAGCCCTACAAAGGATAATAGATGGAAAACGCCAACACAAGGAAGGAAACTACACCCTAGAAAAAACAAGAAAGTAATCTTCTTTCAATAAACCCAAAGGAAGATAACCATACAAACATAAAAATAATATCAATAATAACAGGGAGCAACAATCATGATTCCTTAACATCTCTTAACATCAATGGACTTAATTTCTCAATAAAAAAAATATAGACTAACAGACTGGATACTTAAACAGGACCTAGCATTTTACTTCATACAGGAAATGCACTTCCGTGTCAAAGACAAACACTACCTCAGAATAAAGGGCTGAAAAACAATTGTCCAAGCAAATGGCCCCAAGAAAAAAGAAGGAGTCTATGTTGTTTCTATGAATGTTTCCATTCTAATGTCAGATAAAATTGACTTTCAACCAAAAGTCATCAGAAAAGATAAGGAAGAACAATTCATATTCATCAAAGGAAAAATCTTCCAAGAAGAACTCTCAATTCTGAACATCTATGCTCCAAATGCAAAGGCACCACATTCATAAAAGAAACTTTGCTAAAGCTAAAAGCACATATTACACCTCACACAATAATTGTGGGGGACTTCAACACCACACTCTCATCAATGGACAGTTCAGGGAAACAAACTAAATAGGGACACAGTGAAACTAACAGAAGATTTGGAACAAATGTATTTAAAAGATATCTATAGAACATTTCAGCCTAAATCAAAAGAATATACTTTCTTCACTGCACCTCATGGTATCTTCTCCAAAATTGACCATATAATCAGTCACAAATCAGACCTCAACAGATATAAGAAGATTGAAATAATCTAATGCATCCTCTTAGATCCCTACAGATTAAGGCTGGTCTTCAATAGCAAGAAAAAACAACAGAAAGCCCACATACACATGGAGGCTGAACAACACTCTACTCAATGAGGACTTGGTCAAGGAAGGAAAAAAGATATTAAAGAATTTTTAGAATTTAATGAAAATGAAGATACAACATATCCAAACTTATAGGACACAATGAAAGCAGTGCTAAAAGGAAAACTCATAGCCCCGAGTGCCTCCAAAAAGAAACATATGAGAGCTTACACTAGCAACTTGACAGCACACCTGAAAGCTCTAGGACAAAAAGAAGCAAATATACCCAAAAAGAGCAGATGGCAGGAAATAATCAAACTCAGGATTGACATCAACCAAGTGAAAACAAAAAGAACTATACAAAGAGGAGCTGGTTCTTTGAGAAAATCAACAAGATCGATAAACCCTTAGCCAGACTAACTAGAGGGAACAGGAACAGTATCCTAATTAGCAAAATCAGAAATGAAAAAAGAGACATAACAACAGAACCTGAGAAAATCCAAAACATCATCAGATCCTACTACAAAAGGCTATACTCAACAAAACTGAAAAACCTGGATGAAATGGACAACTTCCTAGACAGATACCAGGTACCAAAGTTAAATCAGGATCAGAGAAACGATCTAAATATTCCCATATACCCTAAAGAAATTGAAACAGTCATTAATAGTTTCCCACCCCACCCCCCCAAAAAAAGCCCAGGACCAGATGGGTTTAGTGCAGAGTTCTATCAGACCATCATAGAAGACCTAATATAATACTCCTCAAACTATTCCACAAAATAGAAACAGAACGAACTCTACCCAATTTATTCTATGATGCCACAATTACTCTGATACCTAAACCACACAAAGACCCAACAAAGAAAGAGAACTTCAGACCACTTTGCCTTATAAATATCAATGCAAAAATACTCAATAAAATTCTCACAAACCAAATCCAATTACACATCAAAACAATCATCCATCATGATCAAGTAGGCATCATCCCAGGGATGCAGGTATGGTTCAATATACAGAAATCCATTAATGTAATCCACTATATAAACATACTCAAAGGGGGGGAATATTATTTCATTAGATGCTGAAAAAACATTTGACAAAATCCAACAGCCCTTCATGATAAAAGTCATGGAAAGATGAGGAATTCAAGGCCCATATCTAAACATAGTAAAAGTAATATACAGCAAACCAGTAGCCAACATCAAACTAAATCGAGAGAAACTTGAAACATTCCCACTAAAATCAGGGACTAGACAAGGCTGCCCACTTTCTCCCTACCTATTCAATATAGTACTTGAAGTCCTAGCCCGAGCAGTTACACAACAAAAGGAGGTCAAAGGGATACAAATTAGAAAGAAAGAGTTGAAATATTACTATTTGCAGATGATATGATAGTATACTTAAATGACCCCAAAATTCCACCAGAGAACTCCTAAACCTGATAAAAAAAAAAAAAAAAAAAAAAAAAAACTTCAGCAAAGTAGCTGGATATAATACAAAGCAGTGGCCTTCCTCTACCCAAAAGATAAACAGGCTGAGAAAAAAATTAGGGAAACAACACCCTTGACAATAGTCACAAATAATATAAAATACCTTGGTGTGACTCTAACTAGGCAAATAAAAGATCTATATGACAAGAACTTCAAGTCTCAGAAGAAAGAAATCGAAGAATATCTTAGAAGATGGAAACAGTTCCCATGCTCATGGATTGACAGGATTAATATAGTAAAAGTGGCCATCTTGCAGAAGGTAATCTACAGATTCAATGCAATAACCATCAAAATTCCAACTCAATTTTTCATAGAGTTAGAGAAATTTGCAAATTCATCAAAAATAACTAAAATCCTAGGATAGCAAAAACTATTCTCAGCAATAAAAGAGCTTCTGATGGAACCACCATCCCTAACCTCAAGCTGTACTACAGAGCAATTGTGATTAAAACTGCATGGTATTGGTTCAGTGACAGGCAGGTAGATCAATGGAATATAATTGAAGACCCAGAAATGAACCCACACACCTATGGTCATTTGATCTTTGACAAAGTAGCTAAAACCTTGCATTTTCAACAGATGGTGCTGGTTCAACTGGCGGTTAGCATGTAGAAGAATGCAAATCCATCCATTCTTACCTCCTGTACAAAGCTTAAGTCCAAGTGGATCAAGGACCTCCATATAAAACCAGAAACACTGAAACTAATAGAAAAGAAAGTGGGGAAGAGCCTTGAAGACATAGGCACAGGGGAAAAGTTCCTGAACAGAACACCAGTAGCTTATGCTCTAAGATGAAGAATTGACAAATTGGACCTCATAAAATTGCAAAGCTTCTATAAGACAAAGAACACTATCAATAGGACAAAACAACAACCAACAGAGTGGGAAAAGATCTTTACTAACCCTACATCCAATAGAGGGCTAATATCCAATATATACAAAGAACTCAAGAAGTTAGACTCCAGAGAACCAAACAACCCTAATAAAAAAAAATGGGGTACAGAGCTAAACAAAGAATTTCCAACTGAGGTATATCGAATGGCTGAGAAGCACCTAAAAAAATGTACAACACCCTTATTCATCAGGGAAATGTAAATCAAAACCACCATGAGATTCCCACCTCACACCAGTCAAAATGGCTAACATAAAAAAATTCAGGTGACAGCAGATGCTGGTGAGGATGTGGAGAAAGAGGAACACTCCACAATTGCTGATAGGACTACAAGTTAGTACAGCAACTCTGGAAATCAGTTTGGTGGTTCCTCAGAAAATTGGACATAGTACTACCTGAGGACCCAGCTATACCACTCCTGGCATATACCCAGAAGATGCTCCAACATTTAATAAGGACACATGTTCCACTATGTTCATAGCATCCTTTTTTATAATAGCCAGAAGCTGGAAAGAACCCAGATGTCCCTCAACAGAGGAATGGATACAGAAAATGTGGTACATTTACACAATGGAGTACTACTCAACTATTAAAAAATGAATTTATGAAATTCTTATGCAAATGTTTGGAACTAAAAATATCATTCTGACTGAAGTAACCCAATCACAAAAGAACACACATGGTATTCACTCACTGGTAAGTGGATATTAGCCCAGAAGCTTGGAATACCCAAGATGCAATGCATAGGCCACATGAAGCTCAGGAAGAAGGAAGACCAAAGTGTGAATACTTTGGTCTTCCTTAGAAGTGGGAACAAAATGCCCATGGGAGGAGTTACAGAGACAAAGTGTGGAGCAGAGACTGAAGGAATGACCATCCAGAGACTGCCCCACCTGGGGATTCATCCCATATATAGTCACCGAACCCAGACACTATTATAAATGCCAACAAGTACTTGCTGACAGAAGCTTGATATAGCCGTCTCCTGAGGGTCTCTACTAGAGCCTGACAAATACAGAGGTGGATGCTCTCAGCCAACCATTGGACTGAGCTTAGGGTCCCCATTGGCAGAACTAGAGAAAGGACCCAAGGAACTAAAGTGGTTTGCAGCCCCATATGAGGAACAACAATGTGAACCACCCAGTACCCCCCAGAGCTCCCAGGGACTAAACCACCAACCAAAGAGTACACATGGTGGGGCTCATGGCTCCAGCTGCATATGCTTCAGAGGATAGCCTTGTCAGACATCAATGGGAGGAGAGGTCCTTGGTCCTGTGAAGGCTCTATGCTCCAGTGTAGAGGAATGCCAGGGCCAGGAAGTGGGAGTGGGTGGGTTGGTGAGCAGGAGGAGGGGAGAAGGGATAGAGGGTTTTCGAAGGGGAAACCAGGAAAGGGGATAACATTTGAAATGTAAATAAAATATCTAATAAAACAAAAGCAAAAAGAAATAATGTCCACGAGAACAGATCTGTTTTGTTCTCTCTTATATCTTCAGCTTCTAAACTTATGTTGTATAGAAGGGAAATGTCCCATATATATGATGTAATAAAGTGGATGAAACTCAGTATATACTGGGCTGGGATGTGTAGTGCTTAGCAGACCCTGACTAGTTTAACCATTTTGGGAGATGGAGATTCAAAGGAACCACTCATCTCCAGGGGCAAGGTTTGGAAAGCCTTCAGTGGAGAAGGAGATGGGGTGAAGGGGAGCCTAGGTTTGGGACACTAAGTAGTATTTAGATTTATGAACTTAAGGACAAGGTAGAGGGAAACCACTTAAACAATGGTACAGAGATAGAATAGCCCAGGATGCTTTAAAACGGAAAATACTAACCAAAGACTAGCCAGAGTCAACAATGCCTGATGACAGTAAATATTGAATGTTAGTAAAGACTAGTCAACAGGTCTTCTCTGCCTAAGCAATTGAGATAATATTCAGAAGGTCTAAGCTAACATCCTGACCTGGCAATCATTTACTCTGTTTTTAATGTAAACATTAATCTGTATGTGGGAATTTTATAGTTATCAGGCAATTCTCTTAAATGCAATCATTAATTACTCCATGCTTGCTTTATCCAAGGAATTAGGTCTTAAAGAGGTCACCTCTTCTTCTGTCACAAAACAAGAATATGGTGTGTCAAATGTTTTAAGTAAAAGCGTGGGGTGTGCCATTGGGTGTCACTTAGTCAATGAAAATGGTGCCTTTTTCTCTCTTAGCAGTGACTTTGTGAAGGACTTTGGAAAACTGAATGAACACATCTGAAATTGGGTTTCAATTTTGAGAGAGCACAAATGATCACAACTCCTATCTTTCAGTGGCCTAGTACTGTTCAAGTACTGTTAAAGGATTGCCTTTCATAACATTAAAAACAAAACAAAACACCACAAGGCCCCATTTGTGGGATCTGGACCATATTCATCAGAATGCCTGGATGAGAGAATATTGAGAATGCGAAGAACCGGGGCTGGAGAGATGACTCAGTAATGAAGGATGCTCGCTACCTTTTAAAACAACAAATGACTGAGTCCCGTGCCTATCACTCATGGCAGGAAGCTCACAGTCACCTATAACTCCAGGTCCATCTGATGGCCAAAGGGCATTTGATGGCCACTTTGGCCTTTGTGCACACCGTTTACATCTACACACATATTCATGTGCACACAAACACATTAAAATTCAAAAAACCTGTTTTTAAAACAGAGTGGGAAGAGCAGGAAAGTGTGGGTGTCGGCTCCTCAAACCACAGTCACACCAAAAAAAAGCCTTCCCCAAAGTACACTTAAATGTGAGCATTTTAGTCGGCAGCGCAGTAGAGCCTCAAGTCATTAACTCTAGCACACTTCCTTCTTAATTAAGAGAGAGCACAGCTTAGTTGTCCTCTGACTTCAGCCTGCCCAGAACCTGCTCTTCATTGCAGAAATGAATTCTATTTTCTCATCTTTTACTTAGGCAGGTCCACAGTGACAGAGTTCACACCCTGGCCATTGCTTTAAAAAATGAACAACTGATATGCAAAAGTTTGACAAACTTGAGCTAAGGTCACTGAAGGCTTAAGTGGTAAGAGCTTAAAAATATTAAGGCAGACAGAGACTAAATCTCCTCCAGGTTGATCCTACATCCTGTAATGTTTTCCTAAACATATAAACCTTAAAATAATGTTAATAAATCTAAAATGCCTCAAATAAATGTGGAACTCCAGTTGTTTTAATATAGAGATATTGGCACTAATGCGTTTCTAAGACATCTCTGTAGACTTATGGTTAGTGTTTTCAGTGTTAGCCTTTATGAAGCTGGAACTCACATGTGTTCATAAGGGATGCATACACTGGGAAATTGTGGTCAAAATGTCAAACAGTAAACATCAGAGTTGAGACTAGTTCACGTCAATATTTATGTTAATTTTGTAAACACTTATTTGGATGATTTTCTTGATAGCCTCCACTTTAGTGAAAAACCTTTATGGAAACTTATTGAGGATCGATATTTTAAAAATCGTTTGGTCACATAGAACTATCTGACAGTATTATCCAAAATGCCTGCTAAGGAAAGCTGCTTTACTCTATAAATGTACCTTATGATTAGAACAGTACATCATTATCTAAGGTCTAAAGTCTTCTTGGTTAACAGATTTAAACGGTTTTTAATCCAGTAAATGAATGTGCAGGTCCATTGGCTACATTCTCTTCAGGCTTCTGCTAACTAATTATTGCTTATTTAATTAATTATTGCTTATTTTGCTCCAGCTCTACTGTCGTGCTGGCTGTGTGACTCAGGGCAAAGACTCACTCTAGTCATTTGCACCTTGAGGTATTGAATTGGAAGCCAATCAGGCTTGACTCAAATGAATGTGGACACTGGTTAAATAGGAACTTAAGAGTGGCGCACCAGTATTCCCAGCCTGCTCTCCCTAACAGTGAAGCTCTGAGGAACACTTGTCCCACAAAGGTCCTTTTGTCCTGTCAGCATAGAGCTGTTCTTGGTCATCGAGTAACAAGAGTTCTGGATAGTTTTGTTTGACTTTCCAACAGAAGCTATAGCCTGATTTTTTTCTTAGTGTAAAAAATTGTTACTCGGTTTTACTGTTTTATAGGTTGAGGGCTTTTTTCATTATGGAATGTTTTTGTCCCTGAACCAGGCTCACTGGCTGAGTATACTGCCTGGCTAGGCCCATTGGTGGCTAGACTGGCTGACAGAGTGCTCCAGGACCCACTTGCCTCTGCCTCCAGGTTTGATGCTACAGAGGCACCTCCTAGCCTGGCTTCTGGGGACTCATGCTCCCGTCTTATGCTTGCACAGAAGTATTTTATTGAATGAACTCTCCCCAGCCCAGCATTTGAAATAAATACATTGCCCAGTGTGTGTATGTCCCCACCACAGCCCACATATATGCCTGTGAGCGATGATCAGGTGACTCAGATATTACCAAGTGTTTTTTTGCTCAAGGAAGTGTTTGGGAAAATTCTAGTATGCCAGGCTACTTTAAGACATTTTTTTTTTGGTAACACCTATTTTATTAGCTAGATCAACCATTATTCAGTATGGAAAAGGACTACATCAGTGTGAATATAACTACTAGATAGGTGTCCATTGAGACTGTCTTATAGGCTGGTTACCACAGCAATATCCAGCAAGCCTTTCTGCAGTGTACAATCACTCATAGTGACTGTTGCAGTGGTACCTACAATCCTAACTACTCCTGAGCGCTAAGACAGGACCATTGCCAATTCAAGATTAGCTTACATGCACCTGCATCTGTGTGTATATGTTTGATTTTGGGCTGTGCTGTAGATCACACCAGGGCCTTGCACATGCCAGGCAAACATGAGTTTCCTTTTTTAAGCACTTAACCCACACCAGGAGACTCTAGGGAGATAACTTAGGGCCGACTGCTGTAAGCACAGGCTGCTCTCCTAGAGCACCCAGGTTTATTTCCAGTACCCACATAGAGGCATTCATCATCTGCAACTCTATTTCAAAGAAGTCAGAAGCCCTGTTCTGGCCTCCGTGGGCCCTGCACACCGTGTAGTGCACAGGCATATATGTAGGCTGTGTGTGTGTGTGTGTGTGTGTGTGTGTGTGTGTGTGTGTGTGTGTGTGTGTGTGTGTGTGTGTAAAATCACTTTGTCCTCTACATGCAATGAGAAAAGACTCTCCACGGCTGAAAAACTGCTTTGCTGAGGGAAAAATATAAGTGAGCTACAGGTCAGTGCTTTGTGGGCTTTAAGACTGTAGGTATTAGCTTTGTTTTATATTTAAGTCATGAAATAACCAAGCATACCACATGCACACATATGACAGATATACTGAAGCATTGATACAATGTTTATTTCCTTTTATATAATGGCCTTACAGTGAGTGTCATTTTTATATGGGAAAAAAATGAGTGCCTGCCATTTCCTTGTTTTTCTGAGGTCAGAGCCTACCACAGAGATTTTAATATTTGAAAACTCTTCTATTCAGTGGAATCTCAGCATTTAAAATAATGACTTTCTTAAAATGCAGCATTCTGCCCCAATGTATCTGACCTTTCTTGGTCTGGAAAATAAAACATCAACCCCTCTTGTTTGTTTTTCTCATGTGTCGTCCGTCTCACACATTGATCAGGAGATATTCTTGCTCCTTAGTCTCTGTAATTAGCATCTTTTGTGGAACAGCTGCCAGCAGATGAGACACTTGCTGTCCTGGCACCGTCATCAGCTATTTGGACCTGAGGAACTGTTTTAAGGAAGTGTTCAGCTATAACAGTGGGGTTGATACAGGCGTGGCCATATGCACCTGTGATTCCAGCCTCTCGGAAGACTGAGATTGGAGGACTAGGGTAGAAAAAGAATTCTCACTGGAGGAAAACAGTGGTGCCTATAGATAGAAATAAAGATTTACAGACTTCTCCTGACCTAGTGGTAAATGAGAAGTTCTTCATGTATTGTGCTACTCAGTTCTCCTGAGGTTTAAGATGTGCCTCAGACAAAGAGAGTGATAGTGTGTGTCTCTCTGACGGAAGACTCACTGAAGCCAGAACTCACTCTCAGAAGGAGGCAGGAGAGAATACACGTGTTAAGTGAGTCAAGTTATTGCTTGTGTACAAGGCCATTGTTGTGATCTACAGAACAACCAGAAATAAAGTTAAAAGCTAAAATTATTAACTAAAATACTCAGATATAGAGAAAGATGATTAGGAAAATAAATTTTCTTAATTTTAAATATTTTATTTATTTATTTATTTATTTATTTATTTATTTATTTATTTATTTTGCTTTTCTGAGACAGGGTTTCTCTGTATAGCCCTGCCTGTCCTGGAACTCACTTTGTAGACCAGGCTGACCTCGAACTCAGAAATCCGCCTGCCTCTGCCTCCCAAGTGCTGGGATTAAAGGTGTATGCCACCATGCCCAGCAATATTTTATGTCTTAAAATAATCATATGTATGATAATGTATGATGGAAAAGCTTGAAAGATGGCTCAGTGTAAAAGAGCACTGACTGCTCCTACAGAAGTCCCAGGTTTAATTCCCAGCATTCATATGATGGTTTACAGCTATCTATAAATCCAGTTCTGGAAGATCCAGCGCTCTCTTCTGTTCTCTAGGCAAAACATTCAAACACATACAAATAGGTAAATATTTTTATAATAAATGATAGAAAATCTCAAATACTTTGTGTATATAGGGATCATACCTTATTAATTTAAAAATATTTATTGTTTATTTATTTGTTTGCCTGCATGCATGAATGTGCATCGTGTATATACCTGGTACCCATGAAGCTCAAAGGAATACATCAGATGCCCTGGAAACTGGTGTTATAGATTGTTATGAGCTACTAGGTGTTGAGACCTGAACTGTCTTCTACAAGCCTTTACCCTTAACTGCTGAGCTGTCTATCCAGTTCCATACCTTATTAACTTTTAAATCAAATACTTTAGTATAGGGAAATAATAGCAAATGTTTCATAGATGGGCTTTAGGAATTATACTTTTTAAAGATTCTGCACAGAAATCATGTTGCTTGTTTGAGAGAAACTCTTAGCTGGGGTGTGGTGAATCTCATCTGTATTTCCAGTATTCATGAGGTTATAACAGGAAGACCACTAGTTCAAGGCCATCCTGTGTTCCATTAGAAAGGTAATTAATACAGAAGCAGGCAGGCAGGCAGGCAGGCAGGCAGGCAGGCAGGCAGGCAGGCAGGCAGGCAGGCAGGCAGGCAGGCAGAGTCTTTCTCCTGTATCATCCTAAAGCTATTTTAGGTGTTTACCTGATGTGTACCCTCCCTTCTGCATCATCTCCCCTCAACTGGAGAGACCTGAAGCCATATTGCTGCATTAACTTTTCCAGATTTCTTCTGAAGATTTAGTGATATCTGGGAGAGCAGTCACCCCAAATTTCTCCAGCAAGCTTTCAGTGACGTCATCACACCCATAAACAAGTCACTTCACTCTGGAATCTCACGTGTGAAAGGACAGCGAGGTTTAGCCTTATTATCACAAACTAGCACCAGTTTATTCCTGACATTTTTAGAGGCCTCAGCCTTGACATTTAAGTGAAATATTTGCAGGAAGAAAAAGAAAATGCTAAGCACAGGAAGACAGAAGTTAAAGCTAAGGCCTCACAGATACAGAATTCAGACAAATACAAGAAGACATTGGTAGACAAGAGAGCTTACTCTCCAGGAGGTGCGATGAACTGGTCTCATGCCTATTAAACTCAACATTGGTGCAGTGAGGGAAGCTGTGGCAAGTATACTTCTCTAGGCACCCCAGTTTTGCCTCTTCAGGACCCTGCAGTGTGGCCAGGGCTGTGGGTGACATGGACAGCCCTGGTAGCATCTGTACAACATGTTAAAGGGTTGACTGTTCTTGCTCTAGGCAGAGGCCTCCACATCATGAGACTCCTTGAGAAGAATTTCCCAGCCCCAAACCAAGCAAAGCCCGGCATAGGTCAGACCCTTTGATTTGGAGAAGCTCTTTGACTTCATCCAGTCTGCTTCCTCCCCACATTTTAAAAGAGAATAGATTCCAATTTTATAGCGTAAAAGCCAAGTAATTTGAACCAAAAGAAAAATAATAAATTTGTCCCCTTTTGTTGCTTTTGATAGCCTATCACTGAGCACATATGAAAAATGCCTACTTCAGAGTTTTTCTTCCTCTAGGTTTTAAGATGGATCTGGACTACATGGATTGTTCAATATGAAATGAAAATGTCAGTTGTCACACTGATTTTTGGTATTTTCCTAATAGGGCTTATTCTGCCCTCCTCCTAACTCTCTCCAGGCTGCCTGACATAAAAACGAGCTGTTTGGATCCTGGGGTTGGTAATGGGAGCTGTTTCAGCAAGGTGCTGGTAAGCACCTTACTCCAGCTTGGTGTCGGCTGACCCACAAAGAGGCCACACCTAGGTGAGCATGAGCAAGTGCAGCTACCAGCCCCATCTTTAAGGGATTGTCCGTGGTGATGGGCTGCTCACTTGACCAACATGGGAATTTCAACAACCTGCCTGGTCATCTGTGTGAAATCCATTTGTGTGTAATTTTTCCTGATGTGTGTTGTAAAAAGTGAGGGTGAGATTCAAGGGAATGGTTTTTAATTCATTGAGAAACAGTCAGATTATTTCCTTAGGAAATAACTGGGCTGGAGAAAGGCCTCCATCAGTAAGAGCACCTACTGCACAAGCTTGATGACCAAGTCCAGATCTCAGCACCATTACAGAAGCTGGGGGTGCCTGGGCGCCTGCCCATATGCCCAGCACCGTGTGGGCAGAGACAGAGAACCATTAGAGCTGTCAGAGTGTGAGGTGGAGAGTCATAGAACAGGGATGTACATGGCTTCCTCAGAGATGTGCAGATGATACCACAAACACATTTTAGTTTTGATTTCAGTATCCTGAGTTGTTCTATAAAATCCAAATCTGGAAAGAAAAAAGGCTCCTGATGAGTATCCACCTGTGAGAGAGCATGCTCTTAGGGAAGTATAACTGTTGCTTTTGTCAACAAGCCTCCCGTGATTATCAGATACTTCTAAAAACAACAACAACAACAAGCCACCCTTTTCTCCAGTATGAAAGCAGAAGCATTTCAGTCTCAATGTGATCAAGGTTGTGGCTGCTTACATACTGTAATGCCATGGGCCTGAAGTCGGCAGAGGAATTGGCCTTGAAGCAACTGGGGGAGTGAAGATGGTGTGGTTGTGATGGGCAGGAACTGGGGAGGCTGCACAGTGGCTCTGCACAGTGGCTCAGCACAGAGGCTCAGCACAGTAGCTCTGCACAGAGGCTCAGCACAGAGGCTCAGCACAGAGGCTCAGCACAGAGGCTCAGCACAGAGGCTCAGCACAGAGGCTCAGCACAGTGGCTCTGCACAGTGGCTCTGCACAGT
>LR753583.1:198852-211690 GCA_902729485.2 Mus minutoides | reverse complement strand
TGGAAAGTTTTCTTCTATTATTTTGTTGAAGATATTTGCTGGCCCTTTAGTTTGATAGTCTTCCTTCTCATCTATTCCTATTATCCTTAAGTTTGGTCTTCTCATTGTGTCCTGGATTTCCTGGATATTTTGTGTTAGAATCTTTTTGCATTTAGCATTTTCTTTGATTGTCTTGTCTATGCTCCCTATAGAATCTTCTCTGCCTGAGATTCTCTCTTCTATCTCTTGTATTCTGTTGCTGATGCTCATATCTATGGTTCTTGATTTTTTTTTCCTATGGTTTCTATCTTCAGGGTTATCTCCTTTTGTTTTTTTTTTTAATTGTTTCTACTTCCATTTTTAGATCCTGGATGGTTTTGTTCCATTCCATCACCTGTTTGGTATTGTTTTCTTGTAACTCTCTAAGTATTTCCTCTTTAAATGCTTCTAGTTGTTTATCTGTGTTTTCCTGTAACTCTCTAAGTTTTTCCTCTTTAAATGCTTCTAGTTGTTTATCTGTGTTTTCCTGTATTTCCTTCTTATAGTCCTCCATCATCATCATGACCAGTGACTTTATATCCATGTCCTGCTTTTCTGGTGTGCTGTTTTATCTAGGACTTGATGTGGTGGGTGTGTTTGGGTCTGGTGATGCAAAGTACCCTTGAATTCTGTTGCTTCTGTTCTTATGCTTGCCTCCTGCCATCTCTGCCCGAGGAGATCTGGCGTTGGTGCAGTCCAGAAAGGACCTGCTGTTCTGCCCTGGGCCTTTATCAATCTCCTGGCTGATGTCTCAGGTTCCACGAGATTGGACCAGAAAAGAGGCTGTGTTCCCCTGCTCACTTCAGGTCCCAAGATAGCTTGGGGAGTCCCGAAAGAGCCTGGGAGAGTGCACAGCACCTGTGGCCCAAGACCTGAGCTGGTGCTGGGCCGGCTGGACCAGACCGGAAGGGAGGGGCTATTCTGCCCTGGGCTACTATCAATCTCCTGGCTGGTGTCTCAGGTTCCAGGAGATTGGGCTAGAACAGAGGCTTTGTCCCCCTGCTCACTTGAGGTCCCCAGATAGCTTGGAGGGTCCCGAAGGAGCCTAAGAGAGTGCACAGCACCTGAGGCCCAAGCCCTGAGCTCCTGATGTGATCTTAATGTCCTGGGAGTTGCTGGGCTCAGTGGAAAGATGGCAGGGTGGAGGGTGCTCTGGCTGGGAGAGTCCCAGCCTCCAGTGGGGAGGAGTTCTCAGATCCTGCCCCTGCTGGCAACTGCTGACCCACTGTTCCCAACACCACCTCTGCACTGCACTCAGGCGTAACCCGATGTGATCTTAAAGTCCTGTGGAGTGTGAAGTGCAGGACAGGCCCTGCTGTGTCCGCAGGGCTGAGAGGAAAGATGGTGGGGTGGGGGGGTGCTCTGGCTGGGAGAGGCCCAGCCTCTGGTGGGGCAGAGTTCTCGGATCCTGCCCCTGAGGGCAACTGCTGACCTACTGCTCCCAACACCACCTCTGCACTGCACAGTAACCCTGATGTGATCTTAAAGTCCTGGGGTGTGTGAAGCGCAGGGCAGACCCTAGCTGCGTCTGCTGGGCTCAGAGGAAACATGGCGGGGTGGGGGGTGCTCTCCCACCTTACATTTTTAAGACACAGTCTTTTATTGAATCTGGGGATCACTGATTTAAGTATACTGACTTTCTGGTGTGCTCCAGGGATCTGCCTGTTTCTGCCTCCTTGGTTCTGTGATTTTGAACGTGTGCTACCACACCTGGCTTTTTATATGGGGGCTGGAATTTTAAACTCAGGTCCTCATGCATGCATGCATGCATGGCAACAGTTTACTGACTGATCCATCTCTCAAGCCTCAAAATTGGCCTTTTCAATCAGTATTATTCTCTGTGGATGAATGCAAATGACATGTCCCCGTAATTTGCTTCATTTTGTTGCTTCATAGTCATTCAGGATATTTTTATAACACTGATTGCTTAACCCATTGTTCATTCTCACTGAAGATTACCTTGGCTGATTTCAGAATTTGGGCCATTACAAATAAAGTTCCTGTGAACATTCATGAGTAGATCTTTCTTTAAACAGATGTTTTCACCTCTTTAAGATAAATATCCAGGATTGTAATTGTTCACTTGGATGTTTTTTGTATATATAAACTGCATATGTTTTTCTATATTATTAATTTTTAAGTTAGAGTTGAAGTAACCAACATGACGACATTATATTGTTGTACTTTGTTTATATGCAGGCCTCATTTCCTCCCTATCCTTCTACCCCTCACTTCCCTTCCCACAAATAGACCTGATTTCTTGTCATTTTATATTATATGTTTATGTGCAAATGTATTTCACAGGAAAAAGACGTCTTTTCCTTTGGGCCATTTCTTCCCATCAAACTTGTGTGTGTGTGTGTGTGTGTGTGTGTGTGTGTGTGTGTGTGTGTGTCCATCCTGTTTTCATCATGCATCCTGTGTTCTTTATTCCTCTGTGGATAGGTTGATAAGGTGGGTGATTCCATAACTTATCTACTATGCATAGTGCTACAATAGGAATGGATGTGCAAGTATCTCTGTGGCATATTGAATTAGGTTCCTTTGGGTTATATGCCCAGCAGTGGGTAGTTGAGCTGGATGTAGTGGTATCATAGTGTCAATTGTCAACTTAGCACAGCCAGGAAGAGGCTTAAAATCAAGAATTGCCTCCATCAGATTGCCCTATGGGCATGTCTTTGGGGCATTTTCTTGATTGTTTATTGATATAGGAAGGCCCAACATACTATAGAAGGTACCAACTCTAGGTAGGTGAACCTGGGTTCCATGTATATGTATGTGTATATGTCTGTGTATGTGTATATGTATATGGACTGATCTATCTATCTATCTATCTATCTATCTATCTATCTATCTATTATTTCCTGCCTTCAGGTTCCTATCTTGAGCTCCTGTCATGCTTTCCCTGGATGGTGGAGTAAGACACAGAAGTATAAGTCAGGTAAGTCCCTTTAAATGCAAATTATTTTGGTCACAGTGTTTATCACAACAACAGAGAGGCCAACTTATCATCTACCTTGTTTTTTTTTGGGGGGGGGAGCATTTATATCAGTTTCTATCCAGCTACATCAATTTCACAAGAAATTGCTGCTTTTATTGTCCAGTTTTTCCATATCCTTGCCAAGTTTAATTTCTTTCTTTTCTTTTAAAAAATTCAATCATTATGATACTCAAGTAATAATATCTCATTAAGGCTCAACTTTGCATTTCTTGATGGCTAATATCTTGATGGCTAACATTTTGAAGGCTAAGAGTTTTATATTTTTACATTTAATTTCATGATTTACCTAAAGTTAATTCTTATAAAAACTTTAGATTTTAGTGAGATTGCTGTATGCATGATGTGTACTCACCAATAAGTGTATATTAGCCAAAAAGCATGGAATACCCAGGACACAAAACACAGAACTCAAGAAGGTTAACAAGCCAAAGGGCCCAAGTAAAGATGCTTTAATTCCACTTGGGAAGAAAAAGAAAAAAGAGGGCATAGGAAGGGAGGGAGGGATCTGGGTGGGAGAGTGGACAGGGAAGGGAAGGGGGAACATGACCAAGTATTTGGAGGAGCAGGAGTGAAGCCCCAAGGGCCAGCAGAATGAATGGAAATATACTGCCTCAGGAGGTGGGAGATGGGGGGGACCCTCCAGAATGTACCAGACACCTGGGAGGTGAGAGACCCTCAGGACTCAAAGGGAGGGACCTTAGATGAAATGTCCAACAGTGGGGAGAGGGAACTTGTAGAGACCACCTCCAGTAGAAAGGCATCAAGTGGAGGGATGGGGTTACCATCTGACCCAAAATTTTCCCGTCTAAAAGAACTGCAGGGGCAAAAATGGAGGAGAGTCTGAGGGAAAGGAGGTCCAGTGACTGGTCCAAACTGGGACCCATCTCAAGGGAGGCTTCAAGGCCTCACACTATTACTGATGCTATATTGTGCTTACAAACAGGAGCCTAGCATGGCTGTCCTCCAAGAGACCCTACAAGCAGCCGAATGAGACAGAAGCAGATACTTACACTCAACAAATGGCAAATGGATGGAGCTAGAAAATATCCTGATTGAGGTAACCCAGACATAAAAGGACATGCATGACAGGAGCCTAGCATGGCTGTCTTCTGAGCGTACCTACCAGCAGCTGACCAACCACTGGACTGAAGTCAGGGACCTCTATGGTTAAATTAGGGGGAAAATTGAAGAAGCTGAAAGGGACGGTAAGCCCATAGGAAGACCAGAAGTCTCAAACAACCCAAACCTGTGGGAGCTCCCAGAGACTGAGCCACCAACTTGGCAGCATACAAAGGCTGGTCTGAGGCCTCCAGCACATATACAGCAGAGGACTGCCTAGTCTGGCCTCAGTGGGAGAAGACATGCCTAATCCTGGAGAGACTTGAGTCTCCAGGGAAGGGGAGTGCCTGGTGGGTGCGGTTAACTGGGATCACCCTCTCAGAGGCAAGGAGAAGGAGGAATGGGAGAAGGAACTGTGGATGAGGAAACCAGGAAGGGGGCAATGACTTAAATGTAAGTAAATAAAATAAGAGAGAGAGAGAGAGAGAGAGAGAGAGAGAGAGAGAGAGAGAGAGAGAATCTTATCACATACCCTCACCTAGAATTGAACTTTCAGTTTTTCAACCTTAACTTTCCAAGTGTCAGAATTCTAGACATGGGTCACCATATTTAACAATTATTTTAACTCATTCATAAAACACAGATCATTGAGAATCTGAAGTTGGGGAGGAGTGATGTAAAATGCTTCCAAACACATATGACATGGTGACTGAAACATAGGCACAGAGCAGCTACAGACACCTACATGTACAAGACTGACCCTTCATCATTCAGCCTGGGATTGAGAATGTAGCCCTGGTTCTTATCCATTCCTGGTTGTTACAAGAGAGGGTGTCTTCTTTTAACAATTGGTAAACAAGTTAGAAAGAAGAGGGTTATCATGAAAATGATTATAGAATGTAGAGTTGAATATAACCCAATGCAGCCCATGTGTAAAACTCACAAAATAACAAAAAATATGCATGTAGAAATGGTATATGCTAATGGAATAAAATGATGTTTAGATATCTGTATAAAATGGTACATGTTCTCTGTAATAAATGTTTGTTCAAAATGCAAAAAATAAAACCCTTTAGATTTCTATCAATATTAATTTCCTGCAGCACCCTTTATTGAAAGGGCTCTCTTTCATATGTTCAGTTACTTTGTACTTTTGTCAGATTGTTGGTTCTGTTGTTTCTTTGTTCTTCATGATGTCTCAAATCTCTTGCTGGTGCTT
This sequence comes from Mus minutoides, assembly GCA_902729485.2. Taxonomy (NCBI): domain Eukaryota; kingdom Metazoa; phylum Chordata; class Mammalia; order Rodentia; family Muridae; genus Mus; species Mus minutoides. The sequence goes on along the minus strand of LR753583.1, from coordinate 206,393 downwards.
TGATAAAAATCCTGTTAAAAGTTCATATCCATTCATTGAGAATTCAAAGCTTTTTCTTGACTTTTCATTGAGTAGGGCATGGCATGTCTTCTGGTTTCATTCTGTCACTATGATAAATGCCATAACCAAAAGCAACTTGGAGAGGTAAATGTTTATTTCATCGTATGTGTGCAGTCACACTCTGTCTTTGAGGGAAGCTGGACAGGAGCTCAATCAGGAACTGAATTAGAAACCATTAAAGGATGGTGTTATTTGCTCCTTCCTTCCTTCCTTCCTTCCTTCCTTCCTTCCTTCCTTCCTTCCTTCTTTCCTTCCTTCTTTCCCATTTCTTTTTTCCTTTAAAAACATTCACTCATTTTGTTTTATATGTGTTTTTCTTGCATGTATGTGTGCACCATATGCATGCAGTGTGGGGGCCAGGATAAGTTATCAGATATGTCTGATACTGGAGTTGCAAATAGTTTTGAGCACCATGGGTACTGGTAACCAAACTTGTGTCCTCTAAAAGAACAGTCAGTACTCTTAACTGCTGAGCCATTTCTATGGCCTCTTACCTATGTTTCTTTCACAGAGTTTATTCAGTTATGTAGAGATGGCGATAATAACAGTGGGCTGAATTCTCCTGTATCACTCATTAATCAAGACAATCATAACAGGCATTGCCACAAGTCATCAAAACAGTTTTTCAGTTGGGGTCCCCCTTCTTAGGTAACAGTATGTTGTGTCGAATTGAGAGTCAAAACTAACCAGGATAGCATTTCTCTCCATTCAAGAAAATACTTGAATTTCTTACAGTAACCTTTTGTAACTTTGGCAATAATACATGTTTTCTTTTTAAAGGTAAACCTAAGTGTTTCATATTTGCTGTCACAGTTATAAATGGGATTGAGGCATAAACTGTAGCTTTCCTGTATGTATTGCTGTTGTACAGAAATGTGATAAATTATTTCTTGTGTTGAATTCACTTATTAATGCTTGGATTGTTGGATGATTTGTGGGGATCTTGTATATAGAGAATCATGTCATATTTGTCTAGGGATAGTTTCTTTCTTTCTTTCTTTCTTTCTTTCTTTCTTTCTTTCTTTCTTTCTTTCTTTCTTTCTTTCTTTCCTTCTCTCTTTCTTCCTCTCTTTCCAATCACTATGTATTTTATTTTCTTAGTGTATCAAAGTGGTTATGACCTTGCAGTACTATGTTGAGTAAAAGTGCAGAGAGTGGAGAGCTTGAACTGTTCCTGATCAATTGTAGGGGGCAGTAGTAAATCTTTCACAACTAAGTAGTGATAGCTTATTGTAGGTATGCAGATGATAATACAGTTTTAGAAAAGATAAGTTTTACTATTCTATATCATGTTAGTCTATATTTCAACATCAAAATATTAAAACAGAAGTGAAAGGGGCTTATAGAATAAATCAGAGTAATGGCAGGAGAATCTGGCCTTGATCAATGTGCTCCAAAGAGAGAATCTAGATTTAGAGAATCTACTGCTTCTTGGGCACAGTAGCCAGACAGAATATTTGTGACTTGGACTGAAGCTTGAAAGAAGTGGGGGTGGGATAGGTCTTTGGCCATAATAGTGCACAGGAAACTGCCTATGCCATCCAGCATATCAACGGGCTTTGCAAGCACCCAGCCCAGATGTGTCAGGCCTATAGACACAGACCCTTTTATGAGGCTCATTCAATGGTTGTCTGTGAGCCAAGGGTTTCCCAGCTACCCCCTGGCCAGGGGCATGCTGGGTAGTTGCCAGCCAATGACAGGGTTCATACTCTCCAGACTTTGCCCTGCCTTCATGTTGATTGGAAATTATCTTCTACAACATAAGTGTCCCAGGATACTGCAAACATAGTTGCCGGCTGACAGGGCTCAGGCTATGGGCATTGAGCACTGACTCAAAACATTTGCTGAGAAACCACCAAGTGCAGAGTAACTCAGTAGCCTAGTGGGCAAGGTAGAAGGAAACAACATCCATAAACACAGCTTGTTTCAAATTCCAATCAAATGCTAAGGACAGGAGACCTAGTAAGGAAGAACCTACAAGAAGGGATAGGGTCAGGCATGGGCAGAGCATCATGGGAATGAGAAAACCAGTTGGGTGATGGAGCCAGCTGGATGCAGACTTGTGGAAGATAGACAGTGTACAAGAAGGGAAATAGCAGAGGAATGGAGACAAGTTGGAATCTCAGTGGAGAGAATCTGCAAAGCTAACTCGAAGGCTTTCGAGTCAAATTGTATTTTGGGGCAAAGTGGGATGGAAGACACATATGATGAGTAATAAAACAGGGTGTTTTTCGACTTCCAACCATCTTTCATGAGAACACTCTGATGGTATCTGTTATCACTGCACATTTCCCACACTAGCAATTTAAAGCCCTGGCATGATTAATGATTCAATCAAGTCACAGGCACAGATTCTGAGGGGACATGCTCAAGTAGATGTTTAATGTCAAACTGCATCCATATCTCATGCCTCTGCTACAGAACTCCTCACTGTTCAACATAGAAGCTATTTCATAGAGCTATGGTTTGAATATGATTGCCCCTAGTAAAACCCATATTGAGGTGTGCTTCCCAGGGTGCTAGTGTTTTTGAACAGGTGGAACCTTTAAAAGGTGAGGTCTAATTGGAGGTAATTAGGTCACAGTGACACCATCCTTGGAAGAGATTAATGTCCCATTTCATATAAGTGGGTTGCTGTGAGAACAAATTGTTACATGTTTATCCCTGGTATTTTTCCTGTTCCACATGTGACTGCTTGTCACTCTCACACATGATGTCGTTCATCTCTTGTGTTATGAAAGAGCAAGAGACCTTTGCATTTTGCTATATCCAGTTATCAGACGTCTCTACCTCCCAAACTGTGTGTATGTGTGTATTCATATATGCAAACTACTGTTTTTGTAATATACTCAGCCTTGACACAAAATAAATGAAGACACACTAATCATTTTATGCAATAAAGTAGCCATTCTGGACAATACCTGGACACCAGATACCTGTTGAATTTGCCATGGTGCAGAGCTAAGCCATTTCCTCTAGAACAAGACACATTGCCAAATGATGGACATTAACTCCACGTGAGATACTGTTCACCTGATGGTAAGAGGGGCCAAGACATCCATTTACTTGCATAATAAGATAAATGAAATAAATACCAGCTCATAATAATGCAGGCCACTATGTAGATGCATATATCATTGAACATTAATTGTGAACCAAGCATTTAAAAATCTATTGCCTCATGGGATTTGACCACAAACCATGTAATTGACCCTATTATTACTACAGGGAATGAAGGCTTACAGAAACAAGACAACTTTCTCTAACTCACATAAAGCAAGTAAGCAATCAAGACAGGCTTCAGATTGAAGACTGATTAGCCAAAGTTCCATTGTTTCCACTACAGGAAACCTCAGAGCTTTCTGTTTATTTTTTTTATAATTAATACTGGAATAACTATAAATTCATAGGAAAAGGCTAATTAAAGTACATAAAGGTCTCCTTATTCTTTATACAGTTTCCCCCAAACTACATTTTGTGTAACTAAAGGACAGTATCAAGACTAGGAAATAGGCACTGATACAAACTGGATATTGTGTGTCATTTGATCACATGTGGAGAGTTCTACAACTATCTCCATAATCAAGATTCAAAGCTGTTCCAACACACACACACACACACACACACACACACACACACACTTACCCTTGACACCCAGTAATCTGTTATTTTTCACAGTTGATTGGTTTTATTAGATATTTTCTTAATTTACATTTCAAATGCTATCCTGAAAGTTCCCTCCCCCCTCCCCCTGCCCTGTTCTCCTGCCCTGTTCCCACTCATTTTTACATACAGCTTTCACTCTGAAGTTGCAATGCAAGTTGGTTATTATTTTGCATGAAGTACAATGCACTTGAACTTTATCTGGGTTGTTGCATGTGTCATTAATTTTGTTGTGGTTACTGCTGAGTGGTAAGCTATGGCATACATGTACAATAGTGTTTTAACTATTTACCCATGAAAGAATACCTGATTGTTTACAGTTTGAGGTTATTGTTTTTTTGTGAAATAATTTTGTGGATTCTTGCATCTAGATTTATTTTCTAAGAATAATTTAGTACAAACCTCTTAGACTCCTCATTTTATGTTTTTAAATTTTGTTTTTGTATAATCTATATAACTCATTTACTAGGTATGTACTCCATAAATTTTTAAGTTTATATCATGTTTTCCATCTTAACATTATATGTTATAAGTAAAAAGTGTTTAGTTTTATGTGAATCACCTAATCTATTTTTGTGTATGTATGTGTGTATTCATATACATGTAACTGTGAGTAGGTGTACATGTGTATACTCATGTGTGGATACCAGAGGACAACCTTGCACAACCAAAGGAGTTATGTCTGTTTTATGTAGACAGGTCCTTTCACTGAGACCTGGGAGTTGCCAATTAAACTATACTCACTTGTCAGTGAGCTGCAGGGACTAGGATTACAAGTGCATGCCACCAAACCTGACTTACTTTTTTGTGGGCTGTGAACCACTATGCTACAAACAGTTTATTGATTGAGCTGTATTTCTGGGAAGAGTTTTCTTTTTTATATTATTTATTTTGTGTATGTATATGTGGGCATATTTTACTAGGGCACAAGTGTGGAGGTCAAAGGATAACTTGTGAGAATCTGTTCTCTCCAATATCTTTCTACCACCACTCCCTGACCCTCCCCACATACTTTCTTAAAGACTCTTGAAAATCAGAAAGAACTTTTGGACTTTGACACATGAATTTTTGCATTGATCAGTATTATCTTTCTACCTTGGAATATTGCTAAACCAATTACTATACTGACTGGCAAAAGTGAACCAGATTCACACAATTGAAGTAAACCTCAGTCAGTCATGATGTATCAACAATGTTACATATTGTTTAATTCTATTGCTAAGATGCTTTAAAGAACTTTAGTATTTCTGAGAACGCTTGTATTTCTGAAGCATACATCTCTTTTTGTTGTACTGTCTTTGCAGCTTTGGCAGCCAATAGAATTGGCTCATTAAATGGCTTTGCATAGATTTTTTTTCTTCTGTTTTCTGGAAAAGACTATGTTAAATTGCTCTTAATTAGTGTTCTGCCTTTGATAGCATGCCTCACTTAAACTATCTGGGTCTAGATATGTTTTTCTCAGAGCATTTTAAACCATGAATTCAGTCACTTGGACATAAAAAGTATTTAAATTGTATTGAACAGTTTTTTTCTTAAAGTTTTCATTTTTCAAGAACTTGCCTATTTTCTCTAAATTGTTAAAGCTTTGCATACAGATATGTTCAGAGTTTCTCTTTATTGTTCTTTGTATCACTCTTGATGTTTGTTAATGATATATTCTCACTGATTTTTCTCTGTCAGTAGTTAGACATTTGTCACCTTTTATTGATCTTTCCAGAAAACAAGCTTCTTGTTTTGTTGATTTTTGTCTTGTTTTTAAATTTAATTTTATTGATTTCTCTGCTTTATTATTTCTCCCATCTTGCTTTGTTATGTCTATCCAGCAGGAACTTGAATCTCTGACCCCAGAATTGAAGTGAGACCATCTCTTAGTTGCAGTATATTCACTGAATGGCTCCAATCACCTTCTCCTGACTGCTTTAGCCATGGCTTCGTTTTCATGTCTTTGAATTTTTCCTTTATCCTTTGTGGTCACACTTCACAGAATATGTTCTATATAATTTCAATTATTTTATTTTGAATGTGATGAGGTTTGTCTTTTGTCTCAGGATAGGATCTATTATGGTGAATGTTCTGTAAGTACTTGAAGAGGGTGCTTCTTCTGTTGTTGCTAAGTAAAGTGTTATATAAATGCCAATTAGAACTTGTTAGATGATAGCATTGCTGATTTTTTTTGCTTGTGTATTCAATCTATTGTTGAAAGAGTAGTGTTAAGGTCTCCAGCCATAATTGTGGATTTGTCTACTTCTCTTTGTGAAACTAAATATCATTTTGCTTCACATACTTTGCAATATATTATTTAGTTATTCACATTTAAGCTACATGTATTTTTGATGTATTGATCCTTTCATTAATTTTTTTGGTCTCCAGTAATTTTCTTTGCTCTGAAGTCTACTTTATCTGATATTAACACAGGAACTCCCATTTTACTTTGACATATGTTTGCCTGATATTGCTTTTCCACTTTTTTTAACTTGACTCTCTCTCTCTCTTTTTTTTAACTTGACTCTCTCTCTCCCTGTGTGTGTGTGTGTGAGTGAGAGAGAGAGATATAGAGAGATATATATAGAGAGATACAGAGACAGAGAGACAGAGATAGAGACAGAGACAGAGAGCATGTGTGTGCATGCACATACATGTGGAAATCAAAGGACAGCTGAAGGAATGCCATGTAGGTCTCAGAGATCAAACTCAACACTTCAGGTTTGGCAGCAAGTACCTTTACCTGCGGAATCATCTTGCTTATATTGTTATGCTGAAGTATATTTCTTTTAGACAACAACAATTAGTTGGGTCATATTTCTCAATCCATTTTGCCAATATCTGTGTTCTTAAAATTCCATTTTGTAGCATAATTTCTTCACAACGTCTGTCTCTATGGTATTGTACTGGTTTCTGAGGCCTCACACCATACAGATACGCTATTGCAGTACAGCTTTCTGGTGTTATGCTTTCCCAGTTTCAGTACGATGGAGATAGCTTGACCCCATTTATCATTCTCTACTCCCTGTCCTTTCATACTGCAGCTATCTTAAACATGTCTAAGTATTACAAATTCTACCCCTACTAGAGCATAACCTTAGCTTTCATCATCAGTATAGCATAACAAAGTTCGGAGACTCGCACCGCATGTCACTTTCCATGTCACTCTCAGCTGCCCTCCATTCCTGATTTCTCATTTATTTATTTTCAGTACAGATAATTTCTTTTAGCCATGTTTTGGTTAGGTGTGATCATAACATGATCTCTTAATTATATATATATATTTTTAATGTGATCTTGTGATTTTATTTAAAAGTCACATTGAAAAGGCAAAAAGATTCAAAAGGCAAAAAGAGCTCGGTCTGAGGAGACTGAGGTAGAAAGTGTGTAAGTGCACATCTTTGAGACCAGCCTTGGCAAGAGAACAAGATCCCCATTTCAAAACAACAGCAATGACAACAATGACAACAGCAACAACAAAATCACATGAGAAGAAACACACATGACCATGAAGGTATCTCAGTGTCTGGGCACTCACCCACCGTGCATAAGTCTCTGAGTCAGTCCATAGCACCACAGAAGGGCAGGCAGCAAGGTAATGATGGAGGACGTTACTGTAGGTTCCCTCTCATGACACCTTGTCTGGGAGTCCATGGAATCTACCTAGTGACAGTGAGATATTCTTTACTGTTTCTGCTGTGTTGGCACATGCACATGCAATTCTGGGTGCTATGGTTTGCACATCAACTGGTCTCCAGCTGGTAGAACTGTTGGGGAGGTTGGGGAGCCTTTGACACAAGGGGCCTAGCTAGCCAACATAGGCGGTTAGAACAAGG
>LR753583.1:0-198181 GCA_902729485.2 Mus minutoides | reverse complement strand
TTCTTTAGGAGATATAGGGCTGTTTAGGTCATTAATCTGATCCTGGTTTAACTTTGGAACTTGGTATCTGTCTAGAAAGTTATCCATTTCGTCCAGATTTTCCAGTTTTTTTGAATATAACCTTTTGTAGAAGGATCTGATGGTGTTTTGAATTTCCTCAGGATCTGTTGTTATGTCTCCCTTTTCATTTCTGATTTTGATATCTGTATGGTGTGAGGCCTCAGAAACCAGTACAATACCAACAAATACATGATCTCTTAATTATATTTTATTAGAGTGTGTTCTCAGTTTTTGAATATATAAAATTCTATGTTAACCATTCTGTTTGTTTTAATGCTTAAAAAATGGTCTGTCAATCATTTAGGTTTCTATGCTTTCTGAAGAGTCGAATGCCAGTGTTCAAATAACTTGACTTTACTACAGAATGAATATCCATGCCCCCATTAATATGTTGATACTTAATCACCAGTATCAAGGGGTAGAGACTCACCAAGGTAATTAGACTGCTAACAGTGGAGTTTTCATGAATATAAGGGGCAGCAGAAACCTTGCCTTCTCTTGCTACCATGAGAGGATACAGAAGAAAGATAACCATGTTAAAAGTCAAAGAAGCCTCCCTAGAACCTGTTCATGATGACTCATCTATCTCAGGTTATTATTATTTGTCTCATTTATACTATTACAGTAGATAGAACTGACCCAAACCCAGAACTATAAGTAATACGTTTTCTTCCTTACTTTTAGTTTTATGTCATTGAAGTATGCTTGTGTGTCAGCATTGATTTGTTCTTCCTTGAGAATGTTAGACCTTCTTATTGCTTCTGATTGCTCAATATGTCCTTGAGGCGCTGTTCCTTCCTCAGTGGCTTTCATTCCATTATTCAGATTTGGTGGTTACTCTTGCGTTGCCCTCGAATGTACTGATTGTTTCCTTATTTCCTCTATTCACCCATTAAATATACCCACTGAGTCTTTTAAAACTTTGCTCTTTGGATTTTGTAATCTTAAGAATTTAATGTGGTTATTATTTCATCTTCTATCTCATTACCAAGATTTTTTCTATTTCAGTTGTTTCAAGACTATTCATAACTGCTCATTTAAGTATATTTTACAACGCTTGTTTTAAAATCCTTGTCAGATAATTCTAAAAACTCTGTTATCTGCACGTTAACAGCTGCATATTGTCTTTCCTCATTCAAGTTGTGATTGACCTAGTTCTGACAAGTGACTTTTAAAATATAACCTGGATAGCTGGAATATTATGTTGAGATTTAATTTTTCATTTTAGCAGGCAGTTGCCTTCCTAGTATGGAGTATGCAGATCAAGGTGGTGGGGCTCACTCTCTCCTGTGTCCTACTAATACCACTCCTGCAAAGTCACATTGCCATGCCAAGTATGGCAGTGTACACCTTTAATTCTAGCACTCAATAGGAAGGGAACGATAGATTGCTGTGGGTTCTAGCCTAGCCTGATCTATATACTGAATTCAAGTCCAGCAAAGGCTATAAAGGAGATGCTGTCTGAGAGAGAGAGAGAGAGAGAGAGAGAGAGAGAGAGAGAGAGAGAGAGAATATTACTAGATTATATCTCCTTGTATTAAGTTGCTGGTTGCTGTGGGTGGAGATGGAAATTCCTCATCCCACTGGCCCTTATGAGGGATAATAGGCTGCCAACTGGCATGTCATCTCACTGTTAATGTTCTACCTGATCTTTATAACACTATAGGGTGTTAAGAAGATAGCAAGGCTCTCTTGTTTGGCTGTACCAAACAAGAAAGGAAAGCCTTGCTTATACAGAGAGTAATATTTTTTAAAATGCCTTTGCTCTTTTAGGTCAATTTTATAGTCTTTTCTCCCTTTTATAAAAATGAAAATGTATTAATTTATTTCACCATTTAGAGATGAGTAAACATTAGTCACAAAAGAGAAATGGGAAAAGAACTGGAAGAAATAATTTGCAAAGGAAGACATACAATTAGAATATAATTATATAGCAAGAATGCTGAGCTCTTCAATGATCAAAGATAGAAAAACATATACCAAGTTTTTTCAGCAAATGTAAGCCCCCCTTCTACAAAGAGAAACACACAGAACACCTAATCCCAGCAGGGATGAACAAGGCACTTTCAAATGCCAATGCAGGCAAACAAAAATTAAGGAGATCCTCTTTTTAAAAAACATTTATTTTACTTAGAATTTCATGCATAAATACTCTGTTTACATTATTTCACTCCACATTTTCTACCCTCCAGCCGTTCCTATGTACCTTCCACTTCATTTCAACTTTATGACCATTTCTTTAATTATTATTGTTATACACACACCCATATACACATGTATGCATATGTACAAATAAAGCCTGATGAGTCCATTTAGTGTTGCTCATATGTATATGAATTTAGGACTGAAAGTTTGAGAGCATGTGTCTTATCTCTGGAGAAAACTGAATCTCTTTCTCTCAGTAGCCATCGCTTGCTTGCAGCTATTCATCTAGGGGAAGTCTGTTCATATGTCAGGTGATACAGACTCACATGCCATTTTGCTATGACAGACTCATGTGGTCTTTTGTTCAGGCAAGACCTGTGTGTGGGAGGACACGTGATCTTTGTAGAGAGTAAAAATAGGACTCAACAGACAGGGATGGGGTGATTGTATAGCAATGCTTGTATAGCAATGCAATGTTTTGTTGGTTCACATCTTGGTCTTGCTGATCTTTGCTTCATTGAGAGAGGCACAGCAGAGAATTTCTCCTGCTGGTTCTGGTTGCTCCTGCTGACTTGAACCTATTCCATGGAGGCCTGATGGTTTCTGCTGGATCAGGCTGCTGCTGCTGCTGCTGATTCATGTTTGGTATCCTGACACTACTGAACTAGAGTGCTCATATCCTGACAAAAGAAGATTGGAATCACCTCCAAGAACTAACTACCTCTAAACAGGTCCACATCCCCTTGTCCTATTTACCATCTTTTCTCCCCTACCTTTGGATGTGGGCTAGTGAGGGGAGACAAAGCATTTGAGAACTGTATTTAAAGTAGGTTTTAGAAAAAAAAATCTAAGCCTACATCTAGGAGTGGGACCTTGTGAGATCTCACCCATAAACACTGGGGTATTGTCATATAGGATTTGTTTGAGCTACTTGTCATATAGAACTGTGTTAAGATTTCATAGATACAGCATTCCTATCATATCTAGAAGATTTTAGACCCCTGCAGAATTCCTGGATCTCTTTCTGTATACTGTTCTTTGATTTTTTTCCCTCAGCATTAGCATAGAAATTGTGTTATAGATGTAACATTTGGGATGGGCACCCCACAAACAGTTGTTCTCTGCATTTTAACAGTTGTGTGTTTCTGTGATGATCTATGTCTACTACAAATGATGTTTCTTTGATAAGGTGTGAGAAATGCACATGTCTGTGGATAAAATTAGTATTTGGATTGCAAATTATAGTGGTTGATGAAAGTGGCATTAGTAGGTTTTCCTCTAAGATCAATGATCTCACTACCTAGTGGTACTTAGCTAGGTTTACAATATCACTCCTGTTGAGTAAATTCAATTCCAACTAGATATCTATTATTTACCCCCAAAATATAAATATCATTATTGTAACCACAGGGCTAATCGACCATGTTGGTCATTATTGTAACCACAGGGCTAATCGACCATGTTGGTCATTATTGTAACCACACGGCTAATCTACCATGTTGGTCATTATTGTAACCACAGGGCTAATCGACCATGTTGGTCATTATTGTAACCACAGGGCTAATCGACCATGTTGGTCATTATTGTAACCACAGGGCTAATCTACCATGTTGGTCATTATTGTAACCACAGGGCTAATCTACCATGTTGGTCATTATTGTAACCACAGGGCTAATCTACCATGTTGGTCATTATTGTAACCACAGGGCTAATCTACCATGTTGGTCATTATTGTAACCACAGGGCTAATCTACCATGTTGGTCATTATTGTGGTTCATAGGCTTTACAGCCAGGTAGGACTATTGATTCTCTTCCTCGACAGCTTTCACAGCAATTTCCAATTATATGAGAGATATTCCTAAGAAAGGAGGCTCCTAGATTATTCTTGCTCAATTCCTCCAAATCCTATCCAGGGTGTGTGGCATCTTCAGGAAGATCTTTAAGTACTATGAAGAAATCAAGGGCAAGAATAATAACCTGTAATATTTTTGAAGTCTCTTGGACTCCTCCATTTAACATGCATGGCACTGAGGGTTTTATTAGGCTTCTATGGCTTTTTGAGTGGAGCATTATCATCATAAATGTTGTAACTTCAAAAAAATTGTTTATATAGGTATATAAATATACCCATACATTATATATGTATTTTAAGTAAGCAAAAGAAAAGCCCTAGTGCTCTTTATCCCTGTCCTCATGTTGTCCTCAATAACACCCTCCCTTCCCTTCCACTTCTGCTGCTTCATTTTTGACAACTTGACACAAGCCTAGACATATCTTGGAAGACAGAGTCTCAGTTGAGAAAATACCTCCATCAGATGGACCTGTGGGTCATTTTCTTGATTAATTGATTACCAATTTGGGTAGTACTACATGTAAGCAGGTGATTCTAGGTTCGGCAAAGGAAGTTGAACAAGCCATGAGGAGGAAGTCAGTAAGCAGCACCCCTCCATGGCTTCTGCTTTTTTTTTCTTTATATATATCTCCACATTCCTTCTCTTGTTTGTTTGTTTGTCTGCTTGTCGTGCTTTGTTTTAGTTTTCTTATTTTTATTTTTAAAATTGATTTAACCAATTAAATTTTGTTGTGCTTAGGGTCAAATCTAGGTTCTTACCTATACTAGCCAAGTGCTGTACCACAAAGCTACATAGACAGGTACTCACCTGTTTTCTGACTTTGTCTAGTGAATATTCAAGATTGGAAGTATCTGAATCTATAGTAGAACAATACTAGTATACCTATACTAGTATACTATTGTGAAACAAATACTAGTATATCTATTTGTGGTGGCAACTTGACTGGGTATGTATGTATGGATATTTACAGAGAAGATTAACTGAGGAGGGAGTGTCCACTATTAATGTAGGTTGTACCATCCTATGTGATGGGTCCAAGAATGAATAAAAAGGCAGGTGAAGAAGGCAAACTGAGTGCCGACCTTCATTTCTCTATGCTTCCTGACTTTAGGTAGAATGTGACTGTCTTATACTTGCATCTCCACGCCTTTCCATTATGAAAGAAAGGTTTATTTCTTAAACCATGGGTAAAACTAAACTCTTCCTTCCTTAAGTAGCATCTGCCATGAATTTTGTTACTGCAGTGAGAAAAATAATATACACCATGATAGATAATTTAAGGGTTGGAATTAAGGTCATCCTAGTAATATCCGTCTCTGGCCAATGACGAAAGTCTCCCTTGACCCAAGAACAAGCAAACTGCAATGGGAGCAGAGGAAGGTGAATAATTCCTTGATGATGAGGAACAGTTAGTTATACAGAATGGACACAAACATTTCCTAAGCATCTCCTGTAGCTTGAACAGAGTTCATTAGTGTCTATACCCTGCTCTCAAGAAAGGCCTCCTCGGGGAGAAGTTGACATTGCACTAAGCCTTGAAAGTTAGTGGATTACCACAAGAAGAGAAAGAGGCAAAAAAAATACCTTTACCTGGATGGAACAGTATAAGTCAAATTAGAGAACCTGGAAAGAACACAGAGAAGTCAAGGAAAACTGAAAGTTGGAGACAGGTGTAGGTGGAGAAGTTAAGATCAAATCACAGATGCTCTTGATTGACAGACACAGGAGTTGGGGCTCAGTGCACATGAACAATGCATAATGATTAGATGTAAGTCTGGATGGATTTAGGACAGCTGTATGCATCTCTTCTTTCCTGTGGCTTCTGGAAGAACAGCTTTAACCTCAAGAATTTAGTCCCTGAACATATCATATTAAACCTCAAATTATTTATTTATTGTATATTTATGTATATCTGTGAATGTGGCCTATGTACAAGTGGTCTATGCATAAAATTGTGTGTGGGATGACAGAGGAGGTCTTTGAGTGTCATCTGCTATCACTTCCCATCTTATTAACTTGAGGCAGGATCCATTCCTGTACCTGGAACTTATGCTATCCTCTCTCTCCTTCAAGCCTGACACCAGAAAAGCCCGGTGGTCTCCACCTCTCATGTCACTGAGGTAACAAGTGTAGGAGGCTACACCCAGCTTGTTACCTGAGTGCTGGGGTTCAAACACAGGCATTCAGGCTTATGAGGAAAATAACCTCACCAACTGAGATATCTCTTCAGCCCCTATATCAGCTTTTTAAAAAAAATTTTTTTTTGAGACAGTTTCAGACTGTGGAGCCCATTTTGCCCCCAGTCTGTTGTTATGATTATAAAACTTCCCCTTTTATATGTTATCAAATGGAAGACTTAAGCCTTATGGAAGCTTTAATTTGGAAAGATGAGTTAGAAGACTAAAAATCCAGTTTGGAGAGGAGAGTGGTCATCTATGTTACATAACCCAGAAGTATCCAAAATAAGCTCAGTTCAATATATTTCATTCTGGTCCATTAAGTTATGACAAGAAAGAGAATCCAGATTCCGGAGTCTTTGTTCAATCCAAAACTTTTTATCAGTGCAGTTAGAGTGAATTGCCTTCATCTCTGCCCAACATTTGCTCTCTCTCCATCTGGTCAGAAATATATATTCTCTTCCAACTCAATTCAGTGTACAGTGTACAGGAACTTAAAGCAGATTCTTTTAGTAGCTAGCTGGTTGATCATTACCTATCAACCTGGCAGCAAGTACTCACATGCCAAATATATTTCTAATCAATTTAATTCTTCTTCTCCACCATCTTTATGGGCAGGGTTTTTATGGCTTTTATGCCACTTTCCAATTCTATTCAGTGTGAAGGACTGATAGCACACTTAGCTGAGCCTCTGACTCTGAGTTATTTACTCACTCTTTAGAAATTAGGATGCATTTTTTTAAAAATTAAAATTAAAAACCTTTAGATGACTTTTTTCTTATTTTTTATTTGTTTCCTCCAACATGCCCCTCCAAACTTCATGCCCCTTTCTTTGATGCCATACTAAATCTAGTGTTCCCCATATGTGCGAGGGCTTGGGGCCATCTATTGGAATACAGAAAACCTACCAATGGCCACACTTTCAAAAAACAATGATTTTTCTTCCTTTAGAGCAGTTGTTCTCTTCCTGTGGGTCACAAACCCTTTGGAAGTAGAATGACTTCCACAGGACTAGCCTAAGATCATCAAAACCCACAGTTATTTACATTACTATTGAGAACAGTAGCAAAATTACAGTTATGAAGTAGCAATGAATATAATTTTGTGGTTGTGAGTCACAACAACATGAGGAACTGTGTTAACTGCAGCGTTAGGAAGGTTGAGAACCACTGGGCTAAAAGCTATCAACTGTCAATCGTTCTCTAGTAAGCCATGGGACATGGAGAGCATCTCCCCATCCATGCTGAAGTTTGTGCAGGTACAGATAGCTGCATGAAAGTGGTAGCCATGTTACAGCTAAAAGACAGCATTTTAGACCACTGGCTCCTGCTCTTGTATTCTTTCCATCCCTTCTTCCACAACATTACCTGAACCCTTTGTGAGGGTGTACTGGGAGTTGGGGGAAGTCACTGATAAATGTTACATTTAAGGCTGAAGACTCAGGTTTGTTTTTCCTTTCTCAGACCGTTGATCAAGTGTATAATTCTGCATTGCTACGCATTGTAAAAAGAAGTTTCTCTGACCAAGATTTGGAACAGCCCAGGTCCTATGTCAGTTTGGGCCACCTTCCTGGGTCTAAACTTCCATTGGGAGTTCCAGGTACATTTTTAATGGCTATTCTCCATCTTGGCTCACCTGCCCTCAGTGTCACCATACTCTTTTTCTTTTTTTTTAATGTTAATTTTTATTAGATATTTTCTTCATTTACATTTCAAATGCTATCCCCTTTCCTAGTTTCCTCTCCAAAAGTCCCCTAAACCCTCCCCTCCCCCTTCTCCCCACACTCCCACTTCCTGGCCCTGGCATTCCCCCCGTACTGGAGCATATAATCTTTGCAAGACCAAGGGCCTCTCCTCCCATTGATGACCTACTAGGCCATCTTCTGCTACATATGTAGCTAGAGACATGAGCTCTGGGGGTACTGGTTAGTTCATATCGTTGTTCCTCCTATAGGGTTGCAGACCCCTTTAGCTCCTTGGGTATTTTCTCTAGCTCCTTCATTGAGGGCCCTGTGTTCCATCCAATAGATGACTGTGAACATCTACTTCTGTATTTGCCAGGCACTGGCATAGCTTCACAAGAGACAGCTATATCAGGGTCCTGTCAGCAAAATCTTTCTGGAATATGCAGTACTACTCAGCAATTAAAAACAATGAATTTATGAAATTCTTAGGCAAATGGATACATCTGGAGGATATCATCCTGAGTGAAGTAACCCAATCACAAAAGAACACACATGATATGCACTCACTGATAAGTGGATACTAGCCCAGAAACTTAGAATACCCAAGATACAATTTGCAAAACACATGAAACTCAAAAAGAAGGAAGACCAAAGTGTGGATACTTCGTTCCTTCTTAGAATGGGAACAAAATACCCATGGAAGGCCAGGCGGTGATGGTGCACGCCCTTAATCCCAGCACTTGGGAGTCAGAGACAGGTGGATTTCTCGAGTTCAAGGCCAGCCTGGTCTACAAAGTGAGTTCCAGGACAGCCAGCACTATACAGAGAAACCCTGTCTCGAAAAAAAAAAATAAAAAATACCCATGGAAGGAGTTAACAGAGACAAAGTTTGGAGCTGAAACAGAAGGAAGGACCATCCAGAAACTGCCTCACCTGGGGATCCATCCCATAAACAGCCACCAAACCCAGACACTATTGTATACTCTTGTTCTTATGCCCTCCAAACCTCCTAGAAAGAATCCCTTTGGACTAATCAGAACATAAAACGTACTTGTATTGGCACTATACTTCTCCAGATTACAATTTTGAGATAACTCCCTGCTCAACCTGCTCACTGCCCCCAGGCAGTTTGATACCTTCCTTGTTGGTCTCATGAAGGAATTGCTACATTTGGTCTACAATGGAACCTCATCTGCATTTCAGTAACTGGATCTTACCTTAATTCTGAATTTTAGAGGCTATTCCAGTAAGCAAGCAGACTCTAGAAGCTGCCTGTGCTCCCTAGTACTGAGCAGTGTGGTGTAGCAGAACAGTCAAGGCTTAGAAACTAGAGAGATCTGAGTCAGAATCCCAGCTTGGCATCACACTTGTTTAGGGGTCTCAGCTAATCTTTGAACCCTTGTACTGAGGTTTCTTAGAGAATCACAAGCTTTAAATCATCATGGCATTATAGTCCTTCCACTCATCGTCCCTTGCTCTTCTGGGCTACTAAGTAGAGAGAGCAGTTTATAGAAAAGCAACTGTGAACCCATTTCTTCCACCCATTTTCACACCTAGAAACTAGAATTGGTGGGTCCAACTGATAGAACACTGTATTATGTGCTTTGAGCCCATGAAGTGGCTTTGATCCATGGGTTAACCAACACCATGCATTATAAATAGTCATACCCAGCTTTTGATACCAGGGACAGTATACTCAATCTATGTCCAGGTTGCTTGTCAGATTCCCAGGGCAAAACCATTGAAATTTTGTGCCGTGCACAGAGTGCTGTGTACAATACCAGAGAAGGAAGTACTGTAGGGACCACGTGGCTAAGAAGCAGAACAAATTGAGAATGGAGGCCAGGGCTGGGGGGATTTACAGCTGATGTCTACTGGAGCCGCACACCTAAAAGGCATGGTGAATATTATAGCCTTTTACCATCCTCAGGTTAAGCTTCACCAGCCCCTCCTTTAACAAGTGTCATCTTCCCCCAGAATCAAACAGAAAAATCCATTATTCTAGAAACTGAAATGAAATCTGGAAGGAAAGAGATTTTTAGCAAATCTGATATGAAATTTTTAATCTGTTACCTAATATCTCTAAACTAATTTCTAAACAAAGAGCCAGCTGGGCCTTTGGGGACAATCCCATTTCTAAGTAAATGAAAGTAAACAGGCCCTTACCTGCAGCACTGTCTCCTGGAATCTAGGCCCAAGACCCACAAGTTGGTGGGGGAGAGTGGAATGGAAACCCAAGACAAAGGAGGTAGGCCAGTATTATGAACATCTCATTACTTGCTTTTAAGTGTTATTTATTGTCTAGCTGCTAGTTACACTCACAGGCTTTTCTGAAAGAGATGGGTCTGATCCTCTGAGCAAGGCTTATAAGGAACAAAGATCTGGTCATAGAATCTGAATACTAGAAGTAAACTATGGCTTCCCTTATCTCTCCTCCATTCTCCTGATAATCTGTATGACTTAGCAGGGTCCTTGACAAGTTTTGAACTTTTTCCGGATGATCTCTCAGGCTTTGATAAGGGGCAGCATGTCTATTTTTGGTTGCTCTTTTGGCATCCAACAAAGTATGTTCATCTCATGTATGAACAATGCTGCCCCACTAGTTATGTAGTCACTTGACCAAAGGGAGCCACATTGCCTGCAGCATTTTTTTCCAGACCCACACCTTCTCTCTCTGGAATGTTTCCGTTACACATTGTAGTCCACTGTGTGGCAAGTACATTTCTCTTATCCTAACTCCCTCCAGACTTTCCATTGTTCTCAAGATAAATTATGAGTGGCATCGTGTGTTTACAAAGACCCCAAAGTCTCTCAGCTTTAATGGCCTGCCACTGCCTACCATGCTCCTTTAGTCATTGGCCTCAGATTTAAAAAGATATGGCCAGGGTTCATATTATACATCTTTAATTTTAGAACTGTGCAGGCAAAGACAAAGATATCTCTGTGAATTCAAGGGCATTCTTGTCTACAAAGAAAGTTCCAGGTCAGCCAGGGCTACACAGGAAGACTAAGTAAAATATATTCTTCTCATGTTTGCCAGTATACTCTGGGGACTATATTTTTCCATGGTCATTGTCTTCCTTAGACTGTAAACTATGATGTCTTCATTTGTGCCTGAACTAGTTGTCAGAGATGGAGTAGACACTCAGAACTGCTCTATGGAGTAAACCTCCAACGGTGTTTCTGTATGGGTAATGAGTGACAAAGGAAAACAGCCCATTAAAGGCTTATGTCATCAAAGGCTTTGGTGATCACATTGCTTTTCCAATGTACTTAGTAAGGCATGAGGACACATGGAATTCACACCACTGGATTTGACGGTTGTTGTTATCTAGGTATGTCCCCTCTTATTAGGCCTACTATCCTGACTTCATGAAATAGATCCAATTACAGAGGCACTAAAACTGAAGCCACATAAACATCCAGTTACTAGCCATTTGGAAATGGAAAAGCCTTAGGTCACTTATGTTTGGATAGAATGCTTTAGCCAGCCTTTCCTTGCCCAAGGATTTGGTCACCATGAGGCATTGAGATGCAAATCTTTTTCGGAGAAAGGGTATAGCCTCTGAGATTCCATTTGACAGCTCCTGAGGAGTCTTTTCTTTTTTCTTGAATACACCATCCCTGAGACCTGACATACTATCCTCTATCTCACTCAGCTTGTTCCTTGAGCTGGCATATCACTGTGTGGACACCAAACACTGAAACAGATTGCTCTTAGTTAAAGGTGGATTTATTGAGGGGATAATAATTACTCAGTTAGGACATCATACAAAAGCATCCATATGCTAACATTTAAAGCCAGTGAAGGGCCAGCAACGTGGCTCATTGGAAATAGGTACTTGCCACACAAGACTGGTGGCCTGAATCTGGTCTGTAGAACCCATGTGAAGGTAGAAGTAGAGAACTGACTCAACAAAGCTGTCCTCTGACTTCCACATGTGTGCTGTGGGATGCACCTCTCTCCTCTTTATAGCCCTTTCTCTCCCCCACTCTCAACACATGGAAAAATAGGCTTTTAAAAAAGCCCTGCGAGCTCATTAGCACAAATCCTGGCAGAACTACACCCATGGACACCAACTTGCTAAGCTTAGAAATAGTCACATAGAGTCTTATGTCTTTTGGTTGAGGTTTTTTCTCTGACTACCAGAAAACTCCTTAACAATTTTGTTCAGTACCCAAATTGTGTTTGTCCTTTGAATTATCAAGATTTTTCCTTCCCTTGCCCCTTATTTTTTAATTTTTCTTGTGTGCCTATTTTATTAACTGAGGGCAATGTCCATTCTCCTTCCAATCCTTCATACATTCTGGAATTTTAGTAGCTAGACCAGTGTTCACAGTCCAGCTATATGACTGGATTGCACAGTGCTCCCTTAGTGAAATCTCCAGTCTAGTAGCATAAATACTCAGACGGGGATTGCAAGGAGCTCCATAGAAAATGTGATGGCTTGAATGAGGCTTTGTGCAGACCTATGACACTGGTCAAGGGGAAGAGACTTTACATTTTTCTTTTACTAGCTCAAGAGAAGGAAACAGACTTGCCAAGTAGCTCACAATCGTTTCTTGAACAGAATTTTTGATGCCACCCATTCTATACAGGGATGAAAAGAATGCATTCTACTTTGTAACAAGCCATGCAATAACTTTCACTGTGTAAATAGAGACACATGATTAGGCTACATAGCAGCCATCTAGTGGATGTGTATAGCCACCAGCACAACACTAGGAAAGTATAACAGATTTAAGGGCTTCAATTTGAGTCACTTGGGATTCACCCTGTGACTCAGCCTTCTAGTTTGGTTTGGTGCTGAGGAGGAGGCAATCTAGTTGTCTTGCTATTGCTTTGGACTCTGCTACATCCTGTCCTGATCTAATGAGATGCCCCCACATCTCTGCTAAGGCCACACCACTCAGTGCAGTATAGACTTCTGTCTATTCTACTGTAAAGTACAGGCCTCAGCAGTACATTCAGAATAGTTCCCATGGTTCTAGGCTGGGCTATGAAATGGAACCAATGTCCTCAACATTGACCTTGCCTTCATACTTATTGAAGAGGATTTATGTTCCATGGTGGGTTCCTGAGGAGGAAAAGATACCAACAAAACTGAGAATGGACTCTGGCACCAGAAAATGGGGACTCTGTAATTACTCCATTAGTATTCAAGAAATAAAATGTATTTCCGGTGATTAACCGGATCTATTTATAGACCAGGAGGCCTGAACTGTGATATTTATAGAATGTCATCACATTTAGCAGTAATAGCACAATTACATGTTTATGAAGTAATGGTTTTGCAATTTTTCCTAGAATTCTCTGACATTTAGATCTGGAAATTTTACATTTTAACAAGCAAGAACAGCAGCTATTTATTTAAGGATGAACAGCAGAGATACTTGAATCTTTGGGAATTGGTGTCTTCTTTGTAACTCTTTGCACTCCACTAGGCTGAAATTCCCAAACTCATTTTGTTTTTCTATAAGAAATGAGCCAATGTCCAACAAACAATATACCTATTTTTGTAGAGCTCTGACTTCTTTTTAAATGGTGTCTTTGATTGCTTAGGATTCCTGTGTCCTTAAATCCTTGGGAATTGGTGTAATATGTTTTTCCTCTTTTTATAATGATCTAAGTCAAGCTAAAAGGCTATGACACATGTGATCAATATCCAAGATAATATAATAAAAGTGAAATGAGACCCAGTGTCAGAATCCCACTTTCCTCGAACTCATAATTTTAGACTTGGTGTGACAAGTGGGGGAGGTGGGAATTCTCTTATTTATTGATCTTAGTAGTAAATCAGCACAGTCAGTTGGGTGTGCTGGAAACATTTTGAAGACAGAGTGCTGACCGTTGGACCCCTTTATCATCTGATTCCAAGGTGGCTGGTTTTTACACACATTACTGAACCATACCCCATAGGTGCCTAGATTATGAATATAGCCTGTGGTTCTACAAGGTTGGTCTCCAGTGTCCTGGGGCTAGCAGTGTTCTGGTAGCATTTCCTAATTACCCTAGTGTAAATACTCACATCACAAGGCATGATTCCAAAGAGTAACATGCTGACAACTATTCATTTTCATTAACCTGTCTGAAATGAAATACTCATCTTTGCGAAGTAGGGGAGACTAGCCTAAACACATAGCTGCCTAAGCCAAAAATGAAGCAGTCTTTGCTGTGAGCTAAGAGGCAGAAGTTCTCATCCAATAACAGTTCTATTGAAGCATGCTTCATATTACCTCTTCTGAGCCTCTATTTCCCCAAGTGTCAAATCACCAAGATTTCTGTTCTGTTTCTGCAAAGGCCATGGAGTATCATGAGCCAATGGACAGGGAATGGGCTTTGAAAACAAAACAACAGCTCCTTCCTTTCTTCTTGACAACTTGCTGCCTGTACCTAGCATCTCCTTCTGTCCTTTTCTAAGCTTACCCACATTTGCTGACAGTGAAGTATGTCACTCTCTTGACAGGCCAACTCTATGTGACATTTTATGGGTATTTCAATATTTAAGATGTTAGTGTTCTGGAAGTGGTCCTTGGGTACCTTGCGATGGAAGTCTGAGGGTCTAGTGGAAGTTAAGTAATGTAGTTTTGATCCTAATGGACTTAGAAGTCATCCGTTAGCAGAGCTCTATAACCCATGCCCTCACTCTTGCTGACTGGCCCAGCAGTTCACTTAACCCTTGTCCAGAAACTTAACAAATCTTCATCTTCTCAGTAGGAAGCCTAGATGGCAAAAATGTCTGGGTCACAGACTGGATGTGCCCACCATAGACCAAGCATATGTTTTGGGGACCACTTGAGGACTGATGTTGCCATTGGTGGACTGCTCTTCAATTCTGCTATCTATGTTCTTGCCTGAGCACTATATGTGGGCTATTTCACAGCTAATTAAGAAATGTGAAGACTCCCTTATACTTAGCAGGTTCCCCATGGTCTTTCTCTCTGTGTTTCATGAGCTTAGCTTTTGGAAATCAATTAACAACCCTGTTATTCCTTGGCGAAAAAATGTGGTGGTGCTTTCTGAATCTCCTGTTGTCCCTGAGTAATTTCACCCAGTTCCAGGGATTTAACATTTTTCACCCTTTATTGTCCCACATATCCTCAGCCCTCAGCGTTATGGTGCACATAGTGAATTAAACTTGCATGTTTTATGGATTCCACACTCCACATTGTCCAAAACTGATGATATCACTACAGATTCCTTAGGCTTGCCACCCCCACCTTGCTCTCTCACCCTCTTTTCCTTTTCCGCTCTTTCACTCACTGCTTTCTAGTGTGTGCCTTATTCATGCCTAGAATTCATCTGCTTTCCCCAGCTCCTCTGCCACTACCCTGTCCAAACCTGCATCATTTTGCCTGGATTATTGCAAGACTTATCCATGTCTCCCTCAACTCTCTTTGTGCTCTTAAAACATAGATCTAATGCTACTTTTGCTTTAAAAATATTCAAGAGTATTCCATTACCTATGTGATAGAGAAATTTGCATACATTATCTCTATTCTTTAAAACAACCCAGCAAAGTTGCTATTATTCCAGGAAACCAATTCTGAGGAAGGAAACAATAGCCAAGTCAGGTGTGAATTCAGCTCTGCTGCCTCTCCAGCCCATGCTTTCACCTCATGGCACATGGACAGGGAGCAGTGGGCATGTGAGGTTTATAAAAGCAGTTCAAGATCTTTCCTAACAGCATTCTCTATACTCCATCCTTCAGAGAAACTACCATAAGCAGCTGGTGCAGAATGGTCAGCCATAAAATCCAAGACTTCAAAGGCCATGTGTCTTCAAAGTATTCTCCTTGAGGGCTGTTTGTAGCTTTTGTTAATGTTGCCGTATCAAGCCTTCACAATGCAACACAATGACACATATAGAAAGTACATTGCCAAGGAGAAAGCTTCTCTTGACTTCAGTGATCAAATGGGAAGATAAGCTAATTCCTTGCTATCTTCCCTCTTTGTGTAGCTGAGTCAGTCAAGAAAAAAATGGCCCTGAGCTTGCTTTGCAAACTTGCAATGTGTCATACTTGAGCACACAGGTGTGCCAGGTAGAGCCCTATTGTTCTTCTACACAGTTTCCACAGTAGAACAGTTCAGATAGCTCCATCTGGGCTGAAGAGAATAGAGCAGTTCAGCCCCTCACTCAGGCTGTGTGTTAAGCTTTCTCACTTGATGTTTCTTAAGTTTGGCCAATTAGGAGGCATAGTGTGGTTCTCTAGTTACTTTCTGCACTTACCCTCAATCTCCCACCTTGGGACACTTCTTTTCCTGGCAATGTCTATCTCACTAGCAGATAGATTGCTTCTATATAGGCGCTACACTGGGGCATTAGGTAGAAGCAGGCTGGTCTAAATTTGAATCCTAGCTCTGTGTCCAGCAACTGTACAGTTTGAACAATTTAGCCTCCTAGTGACTCACTTTCACCCAAAAAGAGACTTAATAATTCTTTTGGCATAGGACAAGTTTTGGCTTTCAATGAAAAGATTAGAGTTATTTCAGCATAGTGAATAGGTACCTAATCTGTAAATCACAGAGCTAGGTCATTCTAGACCAGGTGAAGACCACATCAGTGCTAGGAAAGAGGCACTTCTGATATCCCATGAGGTCAGTTGAAAAGAAAGCCAAGTTTCCTGGAGTTGAGGTGAATAGAACAATGGACCAAATCCTTCACCTGCATCTTGATTCTGCATCTGTACATCCTGATGGTCCAGAGAAGGGACAGACTGGTCCCAAGTCTCAGCACACACAGGGAAGAAGTAGGTAGTATTGCCACAAATTTGCATGTAGACCAAAGGAACCAGCTTTGAGAGCTTTTTCATAGCCTCGAAGACAATGGGCAAAAGGATAGCCAGACCTCAAGACAGCTTCTTGCCACCCTTTTCTCTAATAGCTCCACTTTTGGGGTTCCTTGTGGTCTCCTCGGTGTTAGCTAAAAAGCCTCGGATGCAGGTTTTTTCAGCCTTTCCCCAGTTCCTCTCCTGGCTGCTGCCTGGCAGAGCCGATGTCCAACTCGGTGTTAATGATTAACGCACAGCAGTGGGATCTCAGAGTTGCCGAGAGTCCTGTGTCCAAGAATGAACCGCATTGCTAAATCAGTGAAGACAGTTGCCAAGGTAACCCCCATGTAATCTATTTAACTGGCTCCCCAAACACCAATCAAGGTCAGATAACGCACTCGAGCACCATATGAACACACTCAGACAGCATCAAGCTTTGTAGCAAGACAGCAGGGAAGGAAGAAACCTCATTAGGAAAAAAGATAAAAAGCACCCTAAATATCATTTTGAAAAGTGTTAATTGGGAATGCATAGGCTTGAGTGGGGGCAGAGCCCACCACTCTGGTGCATGTCCTGGCCACAGAGGAAGTCACTGGAGGCCATTCGTTAAGTGCTGCTGCAATTTTCCCATTCAGGATCAAAACAAAAGGCGCCACTGGACTAAATTATTTATGTCAATTTGTTTATTAATGCAAAGGTTCATATTTACATTTCAGCCTAATAGGGTGGGTTTTTCTCCCTTTAGGGACCCCTCAACTACCTTGACCATTCAACCAGAAGTCTCCTCCCCAGCATTTTCTAACAGACTGAAATTTCTTAAAAGACTCCTAGGAGCAACCAACACTGCATTTCCTCTCACCTCACCCTGCCAGACTCTCCAGAGAGCAGGCAAAGAAAAAGAGATCGCTTGGCAGAATTGCTGTTTCATGCCATCTAGCTTCCTGCTCTGAGGGTATTCACAGGAAAGAGCCTGTGTGGGGAGCAGGGAGGAAAGAGGTAAGATGTGAAGTAGGAAGGGGAGTCTCACCTCCAGAGAGACTGCAATCCACATAACAAAATCCTGCCATGCAAATCACACCTACCCTAGGCTGCCATTAGGACAAGTAGAATGGCAGTGTTTTACCATAAAGCATGACCCCAAATCAGCTCTCCCAGGCTCTTTCCCCAGACTCATTTAGTCCTCTTGGGCTCTTTGTAGGGTCCCTGATCTGTTGTGACATTTTGACTACCTTATTCATTTGTCTTCTAGTTTGCTGGTTTGTCTTCATCTACTTCACCATTATGGCCTTGCCTCCTATAGTCCCTAAGAGGAGGGTCTCTGGCAATGGTACTGCATTAATTAGTCTGCCTACTCACAGAACATATCCTGCTTTCTGGCTTCATGCTCTCCAGCTGTGGTTAGATTGCCTGGGTTCTAGTCCTTCACTATAGGATACACAACCTTCTGGTCCACTGGCCCATGGATTTAGCTCATCAGCACACCAATCACTTTCTCTAAAAAAGAAAAGCATGTTTTAACCATAGGCACAGCTCAGTTTAGATTTGTCTAATTTGTTCTTGGACCCTCATTTTCAAGCATTAACTAAAGGACCTTCCTGTGAGGCCACTGAAAACTAAGAGAAATCTTAATGCTAAGGGTTTCAACAGAAAATCAGTAGTTTCTGCCTGGATTTTGGCCTATCAGGCAGAATGAGTACACAATGACAATGTCTTCCCAAATGAACTGAAATATCCTGAAGTAGAATCATACTGATTTATGATAGCCTGTGTTGTAATCCTAGGACCCTTGAGCCTCTGCTTTCAGAGCATGTCAGAAAATGCAACTGTGGGTATGGTCACTCATAGTGTAGTAGAGAAGAGCACTTTGCAATTCCCCCAACACACACACACACACACACACACACACACACACACACGCACACAAGTGCAAACACATGTACAGACACACCCAAGGCTCTTGGCAAATAGTTTTGGAGGAAGATTCTCTTTAATAAGAATGAATATAATCAGCTATTTTAGCTTTGACTGACAGGCCACATTAAAAGTACATTATAATTTTGACACTGGCTGGAGTCATACTTCATACACACTACCACTGGGGAGCCATTGTTGTCATTCTTTAGCCTCAGCATCTGCCCAGCAGTCTGCTAAGCACTGAAGGCTTCTGAAAAGGAAGGTGCATGCTAGAGCATCCTTGTCCTCACCGTGTTACTTACTGTCTGAGAAGCTTTCTGGGTCAAGTGTTGAGGAGTGAGTTTTGGTGGAATTGCTCCTGGAGTGAAGGAGAACCCAATGGCCATCTTCCAAGAGGGAACTGTATCCCCTGAGGGAATTAGTGTTGTCTGCTGTGAAAGACATACAGTGAGCACATTAAGCTGCGATCAATACCCCAGCTTCCCTAAGTATCTTTCTGATTTCCTTTTTTCCTCAGCTGGGGGCAGCTGGGGACAGAGACTGCTTCTCCAATGAGAGCAAATGTGAATGGGATGACATTTCATTGCCTGTGCCTACTCCTCTCTCTCAAACCAGTGGACTCCTTACATAAAAGAATCTCACTTGAGAAATAGTTCAAACATCCATCAATAAATGGCCTAATAAACAAGATATGGTCTAATAAAACACAAGAATACTAGGAAGTGCTGTGAAAAACAGCTTAAGAGCTCCAACCAACCTTAGACTTATCAAATAGCCCGCATTTCCACTTTGAGGTATATACCATGGAACTGAAAAACAGGTGTGTAGACAAACACCTGGAGAAGACTTTCCACAGCTGTATTATTCACAATTGCCAAAAGACAAAAACAACTCAAGTCCCCCACAAATAAAGGGACAGACATGTCATGCCATAGCCATCTGACTAAATACAATTTGGCATTTAAAAATAAGTGGAATTCTGACATGTAGTACAAAATATATGACATGTGAGGGCATTTATAGTTTGTGAAATCAGCCACAAAGAAAAGAACTACATAAAATTCTACTTCTATGAGTCATCAAATCCACAGAGACAGAGGGGAACTTGCCAGTCTGAGGGAGGAGCTAGTGCCTCATGGGACAATGACGATTATGCCACTCAGCTAACACGGGGTTGGGAAGATGGCTCGACAGTTAAGAGCTCTTGCAGCTCTTGTAGAGGATCCAGATGTGGTTTCCAGCATCCATGTGATGCCTCAGAACAATCTATAACACCACTTCCAAAGGGTATGATGCTCTCTCTTGGCCTCCACAGACACTGTACTCACATGGTGCACACAAATGTATCCAGCCAAAATACTCACACATAAATCTAAAAAAGAAATTCAATGACTAATGTGGTCAGTGATACATACATTGTACCACACTACATTTGAAAAGAAAAGAACCACACTTGTACCTGCTTACAGGCAAGGAGGCACTTATAAGACAAATTATATTTAGGTCAACATACAAGCATATTCACTTCAGCAAGGGGGCAATCTTTTCTAAAAGGAATTTAAGTAGCGTCCACAAACACTTTGCTGTAGTGTAGAAGTTCAGTGCTTTAGTGGGGTTGATGGATGAAATGAGATCCCCCACAAGCGGGATTGTCATCATAGAAGTACAAGCATGCAACAGGGCCAGTGCACAAAGAAATTTGGCTGTTCACTCTCTGCAGAGAGAAGCAGAGGTGACAAAATGGAGCCTTGCCAAAGAATAAGTACTACTTTCAGAGCCAGAAGACCTTCAAGCACTATTTAGCCCAAGAAAAATCAAGACTATCTCCATGGCAGATTCGGAGGAAGGTGGGGCTCCTTTACAGCTTTGTTTGAATTGTCAGGCCTCTTCCTTGGGCATTTGGGCCAGTCCAGACTCTACTGCAAACAGTAGCTGGAAAATGGGGACTCAGATGTAGGAAACAACGTTTTTAGCCGTGTGGGATCAAGTCCCCTTAAACAAAATCTCTACCATAACAGCTTGACTTTCTCCCCTTGTATTACAAGCTCCAGAGAGATACGGCATATACGGGTGAAAAAAGCAAACAAGCATCCATTTTAGACAGGAAGAAGCAGGGTTAGGAAGAAGTCATCACCTATGGTAATACCTAGTAATAGACAAATGACTGAGTGCCTACATCAAGCAGATGTCCCAGGTACCCATTTACTATGCAGCAATTGTGTGTCAGACACTATATAAAGAAATTTCCACTTATTCCCACAATTGTACTAGGAAGGTGATGCTAACACTTCACTGAATTGATATAGAAGTTGAAGGGCTTGTCCAACTCACACAGATATGAGCTGCAAACTACAATTCTGTTCCCAGACTATTTAGCACTGAACCCCATATGTTTAACCATGAAAAAACAAATTTTTCTACCAATTTGTTTTCTCCATTTCTGAAGAAGGAAAAATTAAGGCCCAGTGAGTAAATGGTTGAAATTCCTGTTCCAAACTTATGAAGCTCGAGGTCAGTCTAGCCTTAGAAAGCAAGATTTAGGACCAGAAAAGTTCAGAGGCCAGAATGCAAAAGACTAATATCAAACACACATATCTTTAGTGATGATAAGGACCTTTATTTTTTTTTAAGTATAATTTTAGTCTGTTAGGTTGCGTTAACTACTATATTCTAGAACATTTTCTATTGTCCAAGAAAGTTTATGTCTATTAAGCTGATTTTCCTGATTCCTTACTAGATATTAATCCATATTTTTCTACACTTATTTGCCTCTTATGAATAGTTTATCTAAATGGCATTATGTATGCTGTCTTTCAGTCTAACTTCTTTTACTTAGCATGATGATATAAATTTCTTGTTAACTATGTACCAACACTTTATTCATTTTTACAATTGATAAAAGGATATATATTTGTTTATTCAATGGATGATGGATGTTTTGTTTGCTTCCTTCTTCTATTATGAGTAATGCTGCCATGGGCATTGTGATGGTTTGTATATGCTTAGCCCAGGGAGTGGCACTATTAGAGGGCATGGCCCTTTTGGAGTAGGTGTGCCCTTGTTGGAGTGGGTATGCCACTGTGTGTGTGGGCTTTAAGACCCTCATCTGAGCTGCCTGGAAGCCAGTATTCTGCTAGCAGCCTTCAGATAATGATGTAGAACTCTCAGCTCCTCCTGTACTATGTGTGCCTGGATTCTGCTATGTTCTCGCCTGCTGTGAATGATTTGAACTGTTCCGACCTGACCTAAGATGCTTCAGAGGAGAAGAATTTCAGTATGTGGCCTAGAGACTTTATTTATTTATTTATTTATTTATTTATTTATTTATTGTGTGGTATGTTGGTGAAGAATGTGGCTGCTTTTAGCCATTGTCCTAAGAGTCTGTCTGAGGCTAAGGTGAAGAGATTTAGATTAATTGCTTTGAAAAAGGAAGTCTTAAAAACAGTGTGGTATAAATTCTGTGGTGTGGTTACTAAAGTTAACTCTTTTTTTTTTTTTATCAACTTTTATTAGATATTTTCTTCATTTACATTTCAAGTGTTATCCAGAAAGTTCCCTATATCCTCCCCGCTCCTGGCCCTGCTCCCCTACCCACCCTCTCCCACCCCTTGGCCCCGGCGTTGCCCTGTATTGGGGCATATAAAGTCTGCATAACCAAGGGGCCTCTCTTCCCATTGATGGCCAACTAGGTCATCCTCTTCTATATATGCAGCTAGAGACACGAGCCCAGGGGGTACTAGTTAGTTCATGGTTATTCTTCCACCTATAGGGTTGAAGACCCCTTCAGCTCCTTGGGTACTTTCTCTAGCTCCTTCTTCCTTGGAAACCCTGTGTTCCATCTAATAGCTGACCGTGAGCTTCCACCTCCATGTTTGCCAGGCATTGGTATATTTCCCCCCCGAGACCGCAATATCCGGGCCCTTTCAGGACCATCTTGCTGGCATATGCTATAGTGTCTATGTTTGGTGACTGATTGTGGGATGGATCCCTGGCAGCTGCAGTCGTTGGGTCCATCCTTTGGATTGAGCTGCACAAATGCTCCCTTTAACTCTTTCAATGTGTGCTTTGTTCTTAATTCTAGGAAGGGGTGACGTGTCCACATTTTGATNAGCAAACCAGTGGCCAACATCAAACTAAATGGAGAGAAGCTGGAAGCAATCCCACTAAAATCAGGGACCAGACAAGGCTGCCCACTTTCTCCCTACCTATTCAATATAGTACTTGAAGTCCTAGCCAGAGCGATTCGACAACAAAAGGAGGTCAAGGGGATAAAAATTGGAAAGGAAGAACTCAAACTATCGCTATTTGCAGATGACATGATAGTATATATAAGTGACCCCAAAAACTCCACCAGAGAACTCCTAAACCTGATATGAAAAGGAGCAAGTTGAGAAAGGAAAAATACAAAATATATGGTTCAAGGTTTCAATTAAAGGGGGTACCAGAGAGTAGATTAGAACTGAATCCTATGTTCTAGAAGATACCAGATTAAGGAAGTGGAACTTTGGGGCAAGATTCCACCCAGATAAATTTAGGTCCAGGCATGGCAGTAAAAGCATTTAATCCCATGAGGTAAAAACAAGCAGATCTCAAGGCCAGCCTAGAAAAGGGCAAATTCTAGGTGAAGAAAACTTAAAATTCAGGCTTGCTGAACCACACCTTTAATTTCAGTGCTTAGGAGACAGGCATGCAGCTCAGAGAGTCAGTATACAAAGCAAGTTCCAGGACAGCCAGGAGTTAGAAAACAGAAAGCTGGCGATATTGTAATGGCTGGGGGGGGGGGGGTGCTGACCACGTTCCAGCCCCAGCAAGCAGCAGAACTCAGCAGCTTTGGCCACATGGCTCTGGCTTTAGAATCCAGAATAGAAGGGACTACTGGGACAATTGATGCTGGTTAGCTGGAGCTAAGAAATTAGCAATGATTAAGAAGAAACCAGCATCATTGAGAGCACAAAGAAGCTGTGTTCCAGAAATAGCCAAAGTTGTACCTCCTGTAGCAGCTGTACTTGGTATTGTGTAAGAGTCATCCAGGTGGTACTGGTTTTGAAGGCATGAAGGGTTCATGGAGAACAGCTGAGGCTTTGGACTGTAAGAGGCCATGGAAGGCCATTGGTGAAGGTACAGCCCCAGTTGCAGTTGATGGCCCAGGACTGAAGGGATCATGCAAAGGATTTGAGGTTTGGCACCATGAAGAGAGCCTATGGGAGTCTATTGCTGAAGCTTAGTTGCAGCAGAAAACCCCAGTGTATTGGATATTCCAGAACCATGGGATGATCATCTAGAACAGCACTGGCAGTAGAGTAGATCAACCTGACCTTAGAGTGCTTCAGAGGGCAGAGCTGAAGAAATGATGCCAGCCTTTGGAAGAGCCCAGAAGGATCAGAGACATTGAAACAAGAAGCATTAAGTAGCCTTGAAGACCCTAAGATATTCAAGATGCCAGAGCAGTGGGGCCATGTGCTGAGGAAGGCTGCTAACAGAGTGGAACTAGCCCAGGAGAAAGAAATTTGTTGCAGTCAACAAAGATCAAAAAGGAGTTGGAGATAGGAAGACTGCTTTGACATCAGCCATGGAAATACTGAGTTTGGGGTTTGCCCAGCTGGTTTCCTGTCTTGCTTTACAGTCAAGTCATTGGATGAGTCTCACAAGAGACTTTGAACTTTGGACTTTTAACATTATTGAGACTGCTAACTATGGGGATTTTAAAAGTAGGAATAAATATATTTTGCATCATGCTATGTTTAGGTATGGCCCCCATAGACTCATATATTTGAACAAGTCTATGGAGGCCGTATATGGTTTATATATGCTCAGCCCAGGGAGTGGCACTATTAGAAGGTGTGGCCCTGTTGGAGTAGATGTGCCACTAACGGTGCTGGCTATAAGATCCTCATCCTAGCTGCTTGGAAGTCAGTCTTCCACTAGCAACCTTCAGATGAAGATGTAGAACTCTCAGCTCCTCCTGTACCATGACTGCCTAAATGCTGCCATGTTCCTGACTTGATGATAATGGATTGAACCTCTGAACCTGTAAGCCAGCCCCAATTAAATGTAATGAATTAACCAGTACCCCCAGAGCTCCCAGGGACTAAACCACCAACCAAACAGCTGGAGCCATGGTGGGACTCATGGCTCCAGCTGCATATGTAGCAGAGGATGGCCTTGTCAATCATCAATGGGATGAGAGGCTCTTGGTCCTGTGATAGCTCTATGCCCCAGTGTAGGGGAATGCTAGGGCCAGGAAGCAGGAGTGGGTGGGTGTGTGAGCAAGGGAAAGGAGTAGGGATAGAGGGTTTTCAGAGGGGAAACCAGGAAAAGTGATAACATTTGAAATGTAAATAAAGAATATATCTAATTTTTTAAAAAATCTTTTAAAAAATGGCCTTATGAGAGACTCCTTGGTCATCATGTCTATTCATTGCAGTAAAACCCTGACAAAGACAGGCATTTTGTCTATATTTTTGTCTAGGTGCTTTTTAGTTTTTTTTGTTACATATATAGAAGTGAAGATTTTTGCCTGTTTATGTTTTTTAGAAGAGTCACATGTTTGCCAGTGTTATTGGTACATTTTTCTTCCCTACCTGAAGTGTATGAACTTTCCAAATTTTTAAGAGTCCCACACTGATACTTCTTCTTTTAAAACATTATAGCCATTTTATTAAGCATGAAGTATGCAATAGAATACCATTATCCATCTTGAAATCAGAGCAGATATGAATACGTTCATCAGGCCCTTACAAGATGTGGCCTATCAGCATTCTTGTGGTAGGTCAGGAGATCCTCATCAAGACTCTACCAACTTGGTTCTGTCTGCACCCTATCCTTAGATGTAAGTCATCCTGTTCCAGTTATATTTGATCTCTGGAGTGAGAATATACAGGTGCTGGAAACTTAACTGAAGGTAAACTCCATCTCTGCATATTACACCCATTGATTGGTAGGCGATGCAGTCCTTGTTTGATCACTTAGAAGTATAATAAATGTAGTATTTCACAGAGATGTGCATGGATGGAATCCATTTCTTTGTCACTGTTTTTTTTTTTCCTTATGTGGTACCACCGCAGCCCATTTCCCACATCTCCGTCCAGCAGAGACTTTGGGAAGAAATGACAAGGGGGAGCGGCAGGGTGGGTTCCGAGCTTGCCTTTTCTCTGTGCCAGCTTTATTCTGCTTCTCTCTCTCTCTCAGGTTTCACAGCTGCAGCCGTTCACTCACTCACTCTGCTCTCTCCTACACTGGCTGGCTAACGCTGGTCCGGTTTCCTCATCTGCTGCTCTCTGGCCTAATGCTGCTGGTGTTCTCCTACACTGGCTGGTCTCTGGCCTAATGCTGCTGCTCTGTGGCCCTGGCTGGTCTGTCTAACCCTGGTCTGGTCTCTGGCCTACCTCATCTGGGGCTGCCCTCAATTTATACTCCCATTCTCACACCACCTCACACCACCCAATCATAAACACGCACATCCAAGGCAGCATGCAGGATTGGCTGATAGAATGGTATCGCGAGATGATGCGTTAATCTCTCCAACTAGTTACGAGCACTGCTTTTACTGTGCATGACTGAGACTCAGATAAACAAGCGAGGTCACAGGGCTTGGCATAAAGCCAGGTGCCATTTTTGGCCCATGCGGCCACGCCAGCTCCCCACAATGTGGCATGAGTCAACTTTTGTTCACATCTCTCCAGAAAGAGTCATACAACAAAATATTATGTTATCATAGTTTTGATTGGAGTTTGTTATTCCATAATGGCTAATGAAGAGATAAGAATACCATAGATCCAGTAGAAGTTTAGATGACATGGCACTGATACTAATATCAGGCATGGGCCTGATAGATTACTAATGGGGGAAGAACATGATTATGGGTAGCAAAAATATGGCTAATTTCAAATGTCTGGAGAACAGCAAACAAAACTATGATATGTTATACAACTAATCCTACCAAAATGCCACTTTTGTATGATTCTGTATAAATACAGCCTTTAGATTAGGGGTTTTCACCTTTTGTGCTTTTTCCAGTGCCTGTGTGTAACACCCTGCAGCCTTTGTGCCAGTCTGCATGTATGCCTGTGTTTGCCTGTGTGTGGCCTGAGCACACTGGAATGTGTCTGGTTTTCTGCCTGTGTTGCCTTCCTAATGGCCTAGCTGCTGGTGAGCAATGTGTACCTTATCCACCTAGGACTGTTCTCATCCTCTTCAACTTTCCAGCCTCTTGAGATTCTCTGTTCTTGCTTCAGGACATGGACCTCACAGTTAATGGTGTCAAATGTCTATATGTTCATTGGACATGCGTATATCTCCTGTAGAGAAATGTATATTGTCTTTTTCTTGTTTGTAATTGGGTTATTTATCTGTTTGTTATGAAGTTGTAAGAACATTATATATCCTAGATATAAGTTTTCTCTCAAGTATCTAATTCATAAATTCATTGTGTTTCCTTCAATTAATTTATCTTTTTTTTTCCCATAGCATCAGACTCAGGAGAATCTTGTATCCCAGAGCTTTCCACAGTCCAGACTTCTTATGCTTGCAATTGTGCTATGATTTCTTTAAATTTTCCTCAGTTTCACTCACTGGTTTTGCTTAAATTTACTTGAAAAGGAAACTTTTTCTCAGTGTTCAAATAGAATACTCATATCTCTTGTAATACAAATGATACAATGAAACCTAACTCATGTTATTTAGATTAAGTGTGATCCTAGTGTCTGGCTGGCCAGAACCTCAGTCATTCTCTTTGATAAAATGGATCTGATAAAAGGAAAAAAAAAAAAACTTAGAGGCTTATAGACACATAGCACTGGCCCAAGATAAAAGTCCTTTCTGTCATCAGGATACTGAAAAACACCTGACCCAAGACAAATACCCACACTTGGTGCCTGGTTGACTATTAACTCTACACCTCTATGTCACCTAAGGCCCATCTCCAGCATGCAAACATGCCTTTGAGAAGTCCTTCTGTACCTTACCTATTATTCCTGGTCTGTTGCTTCTGAAGCCTAGTCTATATTGTGCCAATACCCAGGGCAGCTCTTCCTTGGCATGGGCAAATAATCTCTTAGGACTATTGGCCAAAGGCTTTGTCCAGTGCTGTTCTTAGGGCATGGAAAGAAGCCCTGGAGGCTCCAGTAGGCCCTGCTTCTCTGGCAGGGCCAGTAGCCTCATGCCTTTTATTGAGGTGGGTTATAGAGTACCTTTTACTCAGAGAATCCTTGTTTCTGAGCTGGAGTTAGAAAAGCCTCTATTCGAGCGTCATGGCTTCTTAAATGAATTCACTTGGATTTTCTAAAAGAAATTTATGTGTCTGAAGTTAAATATTTGACTCTTTTTTTTAAACTAGTATTCTTTCTGCTTCTTGATTGCCCCATACCTGAATGTCCCTTCAAGAACACCAGCTGAGGACGTAGCAAACAGGTGGCAAGAGGGCATAAATTGGTAGCAAAAGCATTTGGCTCTTTAAAACATTTTTTTGTCAAAACATATTCTCTTCAATCTTCTGTGATGAATAAAAGTAAACAAAGCAGCCACCTGCAATAAAGAACAAACAATCCAAGTCTGAAGTACCAGGGACCATGATTGCATTCTTCACACAGAGCAGGGACCATCTAATTCATCTCCTTCTTTCTAAAGCCTTACCCCCAAGACCTTACAAATTAGATTTCAGTTTAAATGAGGACTCATTCAAAACATATACATTCAATCATAGCAAAGCTCCAACAAATTAGCTTAGTCTGTTTAAATAGTGTTGACCCCAGTTGGGCAGCCTTTACCTAGTATCCACTGTCCACAGACCCAGCATAGATGAATTGACTCACAGGTTCACAGACTTCCTTGTAGGGCATCTAATCTGCCTGCTCGAAGAGTAACCAGACTATGATGGAGTCTGTTTTCATGTGCTGAGAACAAGTTGCACAAGAGGATACTGAGTTGAGAGGCCACCATCTTACATTTCTCATGGGCAGGGGAAATGCAGTATTCATATGCAATGGAGGTTTTTTTTTTTTTTTTTGACCAAAAAGAAGAACAAAATTATGTCATTTACATGTGACAAAACAAGGCCTTTCATATAGAACAGAACAAAACAGAACATTTTTCATGTGTAAGTTACCTAGTCCACAGGACTTTATTATCAAAACTTTAGTAAATTAATATAGCTTGTTTGCTTATGGCATCCATATGAAAGCTATTAGATGCCTGTACTGGCTAGTTTTTGTGTCAACTTGACATAGCTGGAGTTATCACAGAGAAAGGAGCTTCAGTTGGGGAAATGCCTCCATGAGATCTAGCTGTGAGGCATTTTCTCAATTAGTGATCAAGGGCCTCTTGTGGGTGGGACCATCTCTGGGTTGGCAGTCTTGACTGAGTTCTATAAGAGAGCAGGCTGAGCAAGCCAGGGGAAGCAAGCCAGTAAAGAACATCCCTCCATGGCTTCTGCATCAGCTCCTGCTTTCTGACCTGCTTGAGTTCCAGTCCTGACTTCCTTTGGTGATGAACAGCTGTATGGAAGTGTAAGCCGAATAAACCCTTTCCTCCACAACTTGCTTCTTGGTCATGATGTTTGTGCAGGAATAGAATCCCTGACTAAGACAATGCCCAAAGGAATTTTATGGAAGAAGTAATGTCTCTCAAGTACAGAATGATCTTAGTCTCTTCTTACATCTGAGATTATTCATTGCTTTTTATTTTCCAGAAGAAAACTAAACAGAAATGAGAACTACCTCCATTATGATATGCAGTAAGCTACACAGAAAACCAAGCAAGGCAAGGAAGGATTGGAGACCTCTGTCATTGTGAGGTCCCCACTGGGTCTAAGCACATGAACTGGGGATTAGAAACAACTGGGATGGACTTGGCATTTAATGCTGGTGAGATACCTGGTAAAGCTACCTTTCTCAGATAGCAACTGTGGCCTCTCAGATGTCCCTAGAAAGCTCTGACAATGGAAGCATCTACATTGGCATGGGGACAGCCAGGAACCCATTGGAAAGCAACTTGCTTTCTCACCACATCCTGTAGAGCTTTCAAGTCTGGGAGGTCAGGATATGTAAATAAACCAGATCAGGACTTTGGGCAGCCTACTCAAATGAGACAATAGGCTAGGATAAGTCATCTCCCCTCCCAGAACTGGGATCTGGCTATACAAAGATAGCAGAAGGTTTATCCTCATGGGCTTCAAAGGCCTAGTTGAAAGCACAGTCACTTTAGCTTAGGTGAGCATTATCAACAAAAAAACTAAGCAGTGACCTTTGGTTTACAACCTGTTCACACCCAACTTCTGTCACGAAGTCCTCCAGAAGGCTTGAGGGTATACTGTCCATATGAACATATGTCATGCAGCAGAATCAGAACTCAGACTTTATTCTTTTCATAAGGCTACTGGTGACATTTCTCTAATGCCCTGGGGGGTGGGTGGAGAATGAGGCACTGCATGTAAGCAACAAGAAAGGCAAAAAGCTCAATCACACTAATCACACGCACACCACACCACAGACACACACAAACCAAACACATACCATACATACATATGCACACTATACATACACACCACATACAAACATACTACATGCACATATACATCACACACACACACACACACCCATACACACACACACACACATACATACGCACCATACATATACACACACCACACACCATATACTTCACTTACCACACACAAACTACACATACACTACACACAAGCACTCACACCACACATACCACACACACATACCATATACACACACACCACATAAACACACACATCACATATACACACAAACACACACTCACACATGCACACCACACATACATAAACACACAGACATCATACTCCATACACACATTCAATCCTGTGTATGTTTTAAAGACAGCTGTAGGAAAAAATGCTTGAATTGGAAAACAAAATGTTTTTTTCAAGATACAAAAGGAAAAAGACAGAGAGTTGGGGGTTCAAATGGGTTTCTTGACAACATTTCCAAGGGTGACACAAGGGCTTAAGAATTGCTGAACTGCTTGTCTTCTAGGATCTCTTCGGAGGAAGAAGCAGCCTGCTATTTCTAGTTGATTTCCTGGGCAACAATCAATCAGGCTGAAGCACAGCCCTGATCATTCTCAGTAGTTAGTTATCAGTCATTGTAGAAGCCTAGGTTCCAAGCTCCAAGATGGCACCAAGTATTGAAACAGCTATGTGACCAGTGATCTTATGAGATAATATTAGACCAATTAGTTGATCCCCTGATTCTTCTCAGTGAAGACTCAATGGTGACAGAAACAGAGAATTACAAATTAAGACAACAAACAAAAATCAAACTTACAGCCAGTCAGCCTTTGAAGGTGTTGGGAAAAGCTACCATATCCCCATATCCATCTTTCCTGAAGAATGAAGCATTTTGGAAGAGGACTGTGGATTGATATGTTGGAAAAGTAGTGCCTGCCAGCCTACAGGAACCAGAATTTTAAATACAGGAGTGATTGTGTGCATGGACATGTGTGTCAGTTTATGGACCAGTTTGGAACTATGTGCATATGTACATGAAGGTACATATCTATGGCTATATTATATACATGAACATGTGGGAGCAAGCATGCTTGTGCATGGGTGTGAATGGATGGGTGCACATGCCTGTGTACATTTGTGTGTGTGTACTATTTATTATATGTGCATACTCTATCACTGAAGGCTTAACTGTGGTTCCCTTGCTTCCCCCTTTCCAATGAGGCCTATAATCCCCCATAAAAGTACTTTCTATCTGAGCTGGCTCTGTACCACTGGAACAAGGGAATTACAAATGGAGGTGAGCATCCCAGAGGAAGGCAGGGAATAGGCTGCTATGTGGACAGAAGAGGAAAAAAAATCAAGATAGGAATGAGGTGGAAACTTCTAGTTCTTTGGAAAGTTAGTTATGCTAAATGATGTTTTGCTGAGGGGCACACAGGTGAAAGGATGTCTTGTTAAAGCAAACACATGAAAGACTGTTTTCCTAAGCAGACACAGGTGAAAGAATGTTTTGTTATAGCAAACACGTGAAAGGACCCAGAATGAAGGAGTATAAATATGACTCCACAGACTGTGGGAGATGAGTACTGACCTTTGGTTTGGTTTGCTCCGCCTCGCTATTCTTCATTAAAGACATATGTATTGGTTTGCCTTACATAGCATTGTTGAGCTCAACTCCTACATTGAGAGAAACTCACCCAAGAATGCTTGTGAGGTTCTTGTGGCAGTTGCAGCTTCAGTGGCCTTGTCTCAGGCCAGTTAGATGAGCCTGACAGTTTCTTAATGATTAAACTACAGCTGCCTGGTGCCTGCTTGCTGAAAGGACTGGACTATAGCTGCTGGTTCATGCCTGGTGTCTGCCTGCCTGCCTAAAGGACTGGTTTGCAACTGCTGAATCATATTTGGTGTTTGCTATGGGACTAAACTGCTGCCAAAGAAGATTGAGCTAGCCCCAAAGAACTATTGCTGAACAGGTCCACTTCCCCATATCTTAATGACTTTTCTCTTTCTACTGCTGATGGGTGGTGGGCTAGAGGAAAGGTTGAACCCTTATTAAAATCAGGTTGCAAAAAACTTATGCCTACATACGAGTAAGAAGGATCTGAAACCCATGAACCCAACAACACTTGAACTTAAGCCTGGCTTTGCTATGAGTATCTTCTTAGCTCAGTCGTCTGCTTACAGGCATTGAGGTGCCTGGAGAAGAAGGGGAGAAAACTGTGATTGATGATGTCCCAGAAGACCTCTCCAAGTTTGCAAGGATCTATAACATCATACATAGAGCAGGTCATTACACATATCTTGAAAATAGGACCTTCTATAAGGGGCCCAGTGGTGCTAGGCCATGGAAGGAAGCCATTTCTCCTGTCAAGGGACTGTAGTGAAATAATGAAATGTCCACTTCAGCATGTGATAAATTACAGGCATTTACAACAGCTCAAGATCTGTGTGCACTGTTGAAGGCAGCATTTATAAAAATGTAATATAAAGGAAAAGATTTAAAAATCCCAGCCCACTGATTATTCGCCCGAGTGGACCAGGAAGGGGAGAAAGCATCTATTTATCTATTAAATACGATTAGTATATTGTGGTTTCTCAGGTAGGAAATGGTGAAAGGTGAAACCTGGAGCATTGTCCCTCCACACACCAGCCTCTAGGAGGAGGTTGGGGAATGAAAACTAGAAGGCTGAGCCGCTCCCTACCTGTCTCAGGACCATTTCTCAATTCCTGCTGCTTTAGGTGTTTTCACACAATTCCATCAAAATTTCAGTGAGAAGTAGAGGAATGATTCTGAAAGAACTGAGAGAAACATCCAGCTCTGCTTTGGGTCTGTTGTAATAGACTGTGGCCCCTTCCTAGAGGGGGAAGATTGAAAACCATCAAAATCCAAGTGCCTTGTTGAGGTGCATGTGACAGGACTTGCTCAGTTGGGCTAAGTGATTGTGGTCAAGAGAAGTATCTGCTCTGATTAACACAGAGGAAGTAGGAGCTGTGGCTTGACTAACAAATCCACGAGAACTAGGTCAGAAACAGATTGGAGTCATAAGCAGAGGAAAGCAATGGAAGGTTCTAGACAAGGAAGTTGATCAGTTAGACAAAGCTCAGAGAGAGTCCATCCAGAAGGCTAGAGCTCAGAAGAGAAAATACATCAAGAGCTTTACGACAATGGTGGTGGGGCTGGCTGCAGGTACAATAGGACTAATCCAGGCTCCAGCCCTTACCAGACACAGCCATGCACAAAGTCAAGTGCCACTTAGAAGAAAGCACTGATCACATTGTTTTATAACTGTCTTTTCTAGCTGTTTACATACAACAGTCTCCTCTCCTTCACTGAGTGGATGTCAAAAATACAGCAAACTATTGTGCTAAGAAAGTCACTTTGACAGGTCTAATTTACTAAGGCTGAGTCATTCAAGAGCATAAATACATCTTTCTTGTAAAAGCTGATATTGAATATGGAGAAAATGGATTGCAGAGTTAAGAATACTAATAATTTGAGAGGTGTTTTTATGCTGTTATGAAAATCTGAGCACCATCTACAGCCATGTAACCAGCCTCCTAATAATCCAAATATGCATTCCCAGCAGAATATATCATTTGGATACTCAGAAATGTGGGTGGCTCCAGAAGTGCTAACATTCTGGCTCCCAGCCACAACATCCCTGTTTAAATTTGTTTCACAGTCTCTGTCATTGTAGCATGAGAAACCTGAGAGAGGGTGGAAACAAATTTTCAAATGAGAACATGGACTCCTTAGGTAGAATACAGCATTCCAATTCCTGTATGTTTGTGAATTTTATAATCCCATTGGCACTAGAAGATAGAAGAAAACAGCAAAGAAAATCTCAATGTCCACATGGCCTTTTGCTTCAAAGAGCCATAGTCTGTGTTGCCTTCTATGTGTCACATCTTGAGGTCATAGTCCTACTTCACCTTTTTTCTGACCCCAAGATGATAGGCAGCTCCTCTGATACCTGATGTCAACATTTGCCTAAGACTAGCAAAGATAACTGATTCTCTACATGAAGGTCACAAAAGAGGCATTAGTTGTACTTGGTATAAATGATGCTAGTCACCATCAGGGAGTGAAATGTATGTGTAGTTTTATCACTTCATGGGGACCTGGCAATGACATTTTTTGGACCATGTTGCAGAGATATCAGAAGTGATAAGTTCATATGAAATATGAGCAAAACACAGTGATTTGTTAGCAAGCCCCACAAAGTATGAGCTATTTTACCTACAGAGCAACCACAGATAAGTCAGCATCATCTCCCCAAAATGATGTTCATCACCTTTTCATTTCTCTTTGCTTAATTAAAGACATGTTTTATCCTATTTGGAGAAATTCCCATTTGTCTGTGCATAGATCTTCTAAGAAGAGCCACAAGGCAGTGGAGAAAGCCTGGGATTTTCTACATGCTCAGACAAACTGCCTTGTCACTCCACGGTCAGAATTAAGAAGCCTTGTAGAAGTACCGTCAGATACTTATCACGAAAAGACTATTTGCTTAATGCTTCTGAACTGCAAGGGAAATACTAAGATTTGTGTTCTTCCCAACTGCTATCCCAGAACATTAAGCCCATGGTTCCTAGTAACCATACTAGGTCTTATTAAATCAGACAGCTGTGATATAAGTAAAATGAGTGGCTGTAAAGCTAGGTTGTCCTGTCTCTTGACTAAAATTGCTGGAAGGATAAAATCTGATTTTAGTGCAGGTTTCTATTAAGCAAAGATGAAAGTGGGCTAAGACGTGGAACGGTGGGCCTCCCCCGAAAGCCACTGGGGCTTCCTTTTCACTCCCTGGAGAGGAGAAAAGGGTTCTCCCACAGGAACACATGCTCTCTTGGGTGCTATGTGATACCATTCCTGGGAAGACATTAACAAAGACCTACTTACTCCGATAGTGAACCAACAATAGATAATAGTAAGTATATCACCAAAACCCAACTTGGTGAGCCAATCAGTTTACTGGGGTTATTTACAGAAGCAGAAATAAATCAGAGACAGCTGCATCATTGAAAGCCCACCCCAGCACATGTGAAAGCTCATAAAAATGGAAACCTGCCGGCAGCTCAACACATTAGAGTATTTCTGCAGGCAGCTCACCATGTATCTTTTCTGGGCAGCTGGACTGGTCTCTGCCTGTTCTAAGCATGTCAGCTTATCCAAGAGTGTTTCTTGGTATATATGCTTGGACAAGGAGGAGACCTAGTGAATCTGGTACATTTCAGGGATTTCCCAAAGACATTGAGTTTAATGAGTCTCCCTGTATGAAGGGAGGTTTCACTACCCCTTACAACATCTTATGTCTCACAAAAATGGAAAGTTTTATCCTAGAGGAAATTGCTATATAACACTAGGGAAATATTCTAAGGGAGAGGTCTTAGGAATGCAACCACTCAGAATACTAGCTCTGGTCCTACCCCTGAGAGCTAGATGTCTTCATTATTCATCTGAACAAGAGAGGCACACGCTTTTAAATTAAGTCACTGTAGTTTTCTTGTGGTGGATGAGAATGTTGACCTAAGAGGTGCTCTTAAACATGTCTACCATCTTCTTGCCCCTACCATCCATTAGCATTGATAAATTGTTGGCCTATCTTGTCATTTTCCAGATCTTCCCAGGACAATGGCAGCTTTGGGGAATCAGAAGGATTCCAGGAGAGTCCATGACTGAACCCATAGAAGGATTTGAGCGAATGGATATCAGCGCAGTGTGTTCAGCTTTATATAGAAGCAGGATGATAGGAAATCACAAAAGAAGGGAATGGGCTGAAAATCAGGAGGAGTGCACCAAATGAACATCATTGACCTTCTTGAACTTTGAGGTAAATTTCAACAAAAGCTTTAGAGTGAATGGCCTAGCTCCTGCCTGCTTTTGGAATACAGGCTACCTAGCCCAACATAAAGCAAAGACCATTCAGGTTATTCCTTCATGACACTTGGTTATAAGGTATTCTTGGACTGTGACGACTACTACAGCATGCTGCAAAGCAGGAACTTACCTGCCAGTTCCAAATCCTTTCCTACCTATTCCTTTCCTTCTCTGGAGCTCCAAAGTTCATACCCAGAAAATACTCCAAATAAGCATATCTGAGAAGTAATGTACCCAGCTCTCCTTTGTAGGAGGAAGATGAGATTGTACTCAGCTATCAAATGCCTAATCTTGGTATCTGGGCTCTGAGAGCCAAAGTCTTTGGGCTTTGTATTCACCCTGGTGGCAAACTAGCAGAGACTACAGAAGATCAGACAGAATTCTGACAGAAGCCCTGTCAGCCCTAGTGCCAGTGGAGTAGCAACCAGGTATTTGTAGGGAGAGTGTACGGAGGCAGGGTGTCAATGGCGCAGAGTATGTTCTGAGTTGTGTGTGGTGGGAGTCAGCTGTATGCATGTGTGATTGCTGCTATAATCCATGCTGAAAAATAAGCTGTTTGTGCCCTGTGGACTGACAGTTTCCTTGTCTTCTATAATGGTATTCCTACCACAGATTGATTTGTGGTTTAAGAATGTTTACTGTCACAATATTTAGGAATACAAACTTCATCTATTTCCAAGATGGAGCCTACCTCACTACCTTCCAACTCTGAGC
The DNA here is from genome assembly GCA_902729485.2 of Mus minutoides. Classification (NCBI taxonomy): domain Eukaryota; kingdom Metazoa; phylum Chordata; class Mammalia; order Rodentia; family Muridae; genus Mus; species Mus minutoides. The sequence continues at coordinate 161,493 of LR753583.1, read as the reverse complement.
CTGGCCTGATGGTCTCTGAAAAGGTCCTTCCAAGACTGAAACTCTTCTTTATCTAAATTCAATACCTCAAAGAGAAGGGAAGGATTGTCTTTCAAAGGCACAGGTGTGGGTCGACAGGAGGCAGTTCTCATTATGGCTTCATTCTACTGTGGCTCCATCTCATTTATGACATAGACCCATGCCTTTGAAGCAGCTAAAGTGAGTTTCCCCTGTTGTTTTAATGGCCTACAAGCTTGGGGAGTAATGATAATGCCAAAGTTAAGGACATATGTGACAGCATGAGTTTGGGGAAGAGTCTGGTAAATGGACATGGAAGTGACTCCAGAGGGCCACAGGGCTTCATGTGCTCACTGTGTTGACATTTCATTCCTACTTTGCAAAGTGGTCATCATTAACTTACCACACACATGGGACAACTAAGGTTCACAACCCAAACTTAGAGCTAGTAAGTGACCAGAGAGAAGATTTCTATCCAAATTATTTTACTTCAAAAGCCTATATTCTTCCCTCTGTTCAGTTCATTGTTTCTGGGTTGATAACTCATAAGTTGCCCTAAAACATCCTTTGCGAGTCTATACCTATTTAATGCTTCCTGAATACCATGGTTGTTCAGTCCAGAGTCTCCAGAGCTATATTAGATCAGTTGTTATTTGTTGTCATCTTTCCATGGGAACAGTATTACTCATGCTCACACAGTGTCTAAAACTGTGTTATGTAATATAGTAGCTGCTAGTCACATGTGGCTAATTAGAATATATTAGTTAAAATTAAGTCTAAACTTCACTTATTTGGTGGAGCTAGACATATTTTGGGCGTTCAAGTGTCACACAGTGCTTATTGTAATTTAAGAGTGCAATTAGAGAATATGATCATGATAGAATAAAGTTCTCTGGGTCAGCAGAAGTCTAGAAAAATTCATGGAGCATAGTAGATGCTCAAGAAATTACTCCTTCTGGGATAGTGGTTAATAATTCCATCACTTAGAATATATAGGCAGGACTATCATGAGTTTCAGGCTAATATGAGCTGATGACAAATGTTCTCTATGGTCACTTACTAGCTATAAGTTTGGATTGTGAACCTTAGTTGTCCCATGTGTGTGGTGAGTTAACGATGACCACTTTACAAAGTAGGAATGAAATGTCAACAAAGTGAGCACATGAAGCCCTGTGGCCCTCTGGAGTCACTTCCATGTCCATTTACCAGACTCTTCCCCAAATTCCTAGACAAACCCAGCCTATACAGCAAAATCCTATTTCAAAAAATCAAAGCAAAGCAAAGCGAAAAGGAAAAAGAAAACTCTTGAGTGTGAAATATATATAAAGAAGGTACAATTTCGATGTAACAGAGAAAAGCATTCTAGGTTAAAGGAATAGTACACCAACAGATTTTATTGATTTCTATTCCTGATAATATTTGTCTACATCATTTGAATCCTCCTTCTCAATGTGAATTAGAAAGCAGAATAAAGGAGCAAATTCATGGGCAAATAAGCATGAATCTAAATTTTATATAAAATAAGAGTGGTATGCTATGCGGCTGTGAAGTATAAATAAAAACACACAGGAATAGCAGTATGTAAGCTGGAAGAAAAAAGGTAGAACTGAAGCATTTAAGATCCTTTTATTGCAGGAGAAGATGAAAGCACAAATTAACATACTTTGATAGATCAAAGCTGAATATTATAATCTCTAGGGTAGCAATTCTCAGATGGGGTCTGAGGACCCTTGGCATCTCCAAGAACCTTTCAATGGGCCTGAAAGATAAAAATTCTTGCCTTTTACATTCTCCTTCTTTCACAGGCCTATGATTTAGTGTGCCATAGGCTGTGTGATGTCTCAGCAGGTTGAATATAGAGATGGACATGACAATCACACCATCTTCTATAAAGTCAGACACTAAAAGCTCTAAAACAACACCAGCATTTACACAATGTTTTTATTTAGAAAAATACAGTTATTTTCGATAAAACAAATGGTATTTGTGTTGACATATAACAGTACATTAGTCAGGGTTCTGAACAAGAATAAAACTAATCTCTGGTCTCACTAATTTCACTCTCAAATATATTTTTCTCTCTTGATACCATTCAACCCAGAGTAAAGAGGTCTAAGAAATAGGAAGACAAATGATGTGGTTGTGGTCTCGAATGGTTGAGGCAAAGGAGGAGCTTCTGATTCAGTTCAAGTTCAAAATCAGAAAAACACTGTTTCAGTTTTAAATCCTTCAAGCACTGGAGTTCCCTTTCCCCACATATCTGTATATCTGTCTGTCTGTCTGTCTGCCTGCCTGACCATCTACCTGTCAGTCCTTCTGTCCATCCATCCGTCTGTCTATCTACTTTACATCGCAATCACATTCACATACCTCCCTCCTCCAAGTTCCCCCCTTACAACCCCTCACTCCCTCTTCTCTGAAGAAGGGAATGTCCCCCTTGGGTACCAACCCTAACCCTGGCATCTCAAGTCTCTGTAGGACTAGACAAATCTTTTCCTACTGAGGCCAGACAAGGCAGCCCAGTTAGGGGAGTGGGATTAACAGACAGGCATCAGCTTTAGGGGCAGTCCCCGCTCCAGTTGTTGGGGGACCTGCATGAAGGCTAAGCTGAACATCTGCTACATACCTGTAGGGAGCCTAGTTCCAGCCCATGCTTGTTCTTTGGTTGGTAGTTCAATCTCCAGAGAACCCAAGGGTCAGGTTAGTTGACTCTGTTGGTCTTCCTATGATGTCCCTGTCCTTTCAGGTCCCTCAATCCTTCCTCCAACTCTTCCATAAGACTCCCGAGCTCCTTGTAGGGTTTGTCAGTGGATCTCTTCATGTTTCCCTTGGCTACTGGGTGGAGCCTATGAGAGGACAATCATGCTAGGTTCCTGTCTGTAAGCATAAGAGAGCCTCATTAATAGTGTTAGGGATTGGTGCTTGCCCCTGGGATGGGTCTCGAGTTGGTCCAGTAATTAGTTTTACATTCCCTCAAGTCTCTGTTCCATTTTTGTCCCTGATCATCTTGTAGGTAGGACACATTTTAGGTCAAAGGAGGGCCAAAGGGAGGATGCTTGAATTTCACTCAGAAGGGGAAATAAAATAGACATTGGAGGTGGATGGAGGGAGGGATCTGGGTGGGAGGAGAGTGGGGAAGGGATGGAGGTAGGGGATAACATGTAGGGAGTGGGGATGAAAATTTGTGGCAGCAGGCTGTGAGGGTCATTTCTAGAACATGCCAGAGACCTGGAACGAGGCATGGGGGGGGGGGGAGGCCCCGGAGTCTATGGGGAGACTCTAGCTGAGATTTCTAGAAGTGGTAGTATCTTAGTCAAGGTTTCTATTCCTGCACAAACATCATGATCCAGAAGCAGTTGGGGAGGAAAGGGTTTATTCAGCTTACACTTATATGTTACTGTTCATCACCAAAGGAAGTCAGGACAGGAACTCACACAGGGCAGGAACTTGGAGGCAGAAGTTGATGCAGAAGCCATGGAGGAGTGCTGCTCACTGGCTTGCTTCCTTTGGCTTGCTCAGCTTGCTTTCTTATAGAACCCGAGACTGGTAGCCCAAGATTGACACCACCCACAATGGGTACTCCCTCTGGATCACTAATTGAGAAAATGCCTAACAGCTGGATCTCATGGAGGCATTTCCTCAAGGAAAGCTCCTTTCTCTGTGATAACTCCAGTCTGTGTCCAGTTGACCAGCCAGTACAGCGAGATATGGAACCTGGGGTTCCTTCTTGTTCTTCTTGTTCTTCTTCTTGTTCTTGTTCTTCTTCTTCTTGAAAGGCTATTTCTTTATTAGATATTTTCTTTATTTACATTTCAAATGCTATCCCAAAAGTACCCTATACCCCCCCTGCTCTACTCCCCTACCCACCCACTTCCATTTCTTGGCCTTGGCATTCCCCTGTACTGGGGCATATAAAGTTTGCAAGACCAAGGGGCCTCTCTTCCCAATGATGGCCAACTAGGCCATCTTCTGCTACATATGCATCTAGAGACATGAGCTCTGGGGGTATGGTTAGTTTGTATCCTTATTCCTTCTATAGGGTTGCAGACCCCCTCAGCTCCTTGGGTGCTTTCTCTAGCTTCTACATTGGGGGCCCTGTGTTCCCTCCTAGAGATGACTGTGAGTATCCACTTCTGTATTTGCCAGGCACTGGTATAGCCTCACTCGAGAAAGCTATATCAGGGTTGTTTCAGCAAAATCTTACAGGCATATGCAATAGGTCTGGGTTTGGTGGCTGATTATGGGATGGATCCCTGGGTGGGGTAGTCTCTGGGTGGTCCATCCTTTCATCTTAGCTCCAAACTTTGTCTCTGTAACTCCATCCATGGGTGTTTTGTTCCCAATTCTAAGGAGGAATGAAGTATACACACTTTGGGCTTCGTTCGTCTTGATTTTCTGTGTCTGGCAAATTGTATCTTGAGTATTCTAAGTTTCTGGGCTAATATCCACCTATCAGTATATCCAATGACTTCTTTTGTGTTTGGGTTACCTTACTAAGGATGATATCCTCCAGATACATCCATTTGCCAAAGAATTTCATAAATTCATTGTTTTTAATAGCTGAGTAGTACTTCATTGTGTATATGTACCACATTTTCTTTATCCATTCCTCTGTTGAGGGACATCTGGGTTCTTTCCAGCTTCTGGCTATTATAAATAAAGCTGCTATGAACATAGTGGAGCATGTGTCCTTATTACCAGTTGGAACATTTTCTGGGTATATGCCCAGGAGAGGTATTGCTGTATGTTCTGGTAGTACTTTGTGCAATTTTCTGAGGAACTGCCAGACTTATTTCCAGAGTGGTTGTACCAGCTTGCAATCCCACCAACAATGGAGGAGTGTTTCTCTTTCTCCACATCCTCACCAGCATCTGGTGTCACCTGAATTTTTGACCTTAGCAATTCGGACTGGAGTGAGGTGGAATCTCAAGGTTGTTTTGATTTGCATTTCCCTGATGATTAAGGATGTTGAACATTTTTTCAGGTGCTTCTCAGCCCTTTGGTATTCCTCAGTTGAGATTTCTTTGTTTAGCTCTGTACCCCATTTTAATGGGGTTATTTCTTACTCAGGCTTTTTGCTCTATTCATCGGCCGGGGTGAGTCCCATCCATATAGGTGCGGGCAATGTGCTTTACTCATTCTATTAGAGAAATGAATGCTAACATCACAGAAATACTGTCTGATAATTCTGATTTTTATTTTTCTTTAAAAATGGGCCCTTTTACCTGTTTGTTTCCTGTTTTAATTTTCCTTGTTTATTTAGTCAACTCTATCTTAATTTTCATGGGAAATTTCCATTGAAGCCAGACTCTTCCCTGGCACATGGAATGGGTTATGGCCCTTTCTTACCCAATAGGTAGATAATAAAATCAATGTATATAAGCTTAACCAATGCCTTAGTGAAATTACTGTTTCATACATACCTAAGTGATACTTGCCAAGATCTTAGCCCACAGGTATGCCTCTCCTGGTATTACTATCTTTCTTTCTATGTTTCCAATGCATACTGAGCCTGAATATATCTGGAGTTTATGGTTTTCATTGTGTAACTCACTGTGTTTAGGAGGGGGCCAGTTCTATAAACATAACCCAATAGAATCTATAAAAATAATATTAGAGCACAAGTTATCTTCTATTGGTGATATGAGGCCTTTGTGTGGACCTTGTAACATGGTATGGCATCTCTCTAATCAGGCAATAGTATAAAGAAACATTCTGAACCTGAGAGAATATGCTACCTTGACCTAGAGAATTTACCTCACAGACAGTCTCACAAGACTCAGGCCAGTTTCCCCCAAAATAACAGATGGGAAAGCCTAAAGTTACAGCTTTGCAATTTATCCAATTAATAATTTTTTTAAAAATCCTTATCACTCCAAGAGTTATAGGCCAGGTCTCAATGGTAGGCCTAGAACAATCTAGGTAAATGATACGATTCCATGGATGCTTATCTAGGTATCTCTAGTATGTGAAACCAGAAACGTTGGGTCAGGAAGAGTTTCTACTATCCCAACTCCAACATATTTGTGAGATATGGTATGGAAGAGCCATGGAGACTCCAGGGCTGCTTTACCACTTACATTCTTGGAATGGAACAATTCAGCACTGATCCTGACAAATGCCTATTACAAGTCAGGAAATACAGGTCAAATAAGAATTGAGTGAATGGTTGAGGATATCTTTACCTACTCCTAGATACATTAGGGTAACACTGAGCTTAGAAGGGGACTAAGGTCCTGTCAAAACTCATGAAAAAGTATGACTGATTAGTGACATCCTATATAAGTAGGAATTAGGGAAATGGTAGTGCCCAGAATCTGCCATTTGTATGTCAAGAACTTGTTCTGTCTCCAAGAGAGCATTCTGGAAAGGCAGAAGAGCAGATACAGAGAGTAGATGCTGAAAGTCATGGTGAGAACTCAAGTTTGGGTATACCAGATGGTATCCATTGACTCTCATACTGAAAGTCCTTTAAAGTTCATCTCTCACAGACATATAAGACAGAGCCTCTTCCCTGCAAGGCAGAAAGAGAGGGGGATAATGTATTCTTCCAGTTCCCTGAGGGGAGTACAGGACAGGAAAATAATAGTTAATGTTTGCCCCAGGACCCGAAGAGTGGAAAAGCTTCCCACAGCCAGGTATAGGAAGCTGTTTTATAATGATCCCACTTCCCTTAATGGTGCTTTATGAGAGTACTGTTGCTTCTGTTCTGGAATAAGATCTTCACAAGGCAGGTCTGAGGTATTAATCTTTTATACATTGGTAGATATTTGAGTCATCTTGGTTTTCCTGATGCACAGATACTTTATTAGTGGTGTTCAAATCTGAACATACATCACAGTCTCTTAAAGGACTGGGCAATTCCAATTGCCAGGTCCTCCTCCTACAGTTTGTAGTTCTGAAAGTGTGCTTTCCTAACGAGTTCCCAGATGGTAATGGCACTGCTGGTACAGTGCCAATGCTTTAAGAAACACTATATTAGGACAGCTTCCTCCTGTGGATTTGAGGAGGGGCAGGTCTATATGAAGAGTGGTAAATGAATAGTATCTGACGAGGCATTTCCAGCTCATACTCTGGTATAACCCCTTGGCCCTTTCCTTAGTTTCTGCATATTTAAATGGGGACAGTAACAGTCTTAATTCACAAGTGGGCTGTGAGAGACTATTATCATGTTGTTGATAACCCAGCAGTTCCTGTACTCCTAGTATGGGCTCAGAACTGTGTGCTTTTGATACCTTAAGGATTGCCCCCTGGCCCTGCTTCCCTGACTCAGTTGCTCACATAACAGCAAGACTCCTGCTTCTTACCTGCTACTGCTGCAGGCAAAAGCCTGAAGGGGCAACAGGGCTATTTTCTGTTTATTGTGGTTCCCACTTCTGTTCTGCCTGGTCTTCTCTGGGCTCTAAACCTAGGTTCATTTCATCAGGAAAGTGACAGCTTCTCAGCCACTGACTTCCGACTTTAAGCATGTTGGATGAGTCTGAGCAAAGAAACAGTGAATTTAATAAAGCTTAAGAATCAGGAGAGCTCTCTCACCCAAATCAATCCTCAGTGTGTTTTTAATTAAATTATAGCCCTTGTGATTAAAGAGTGTGAATTTCATTACTGTGACCATTTATCAAAGAACATACACACTGAACCTTCCCAACATGCAGGGAAAGAAGGCTTTCTTTAAACATTTTGATTAACACCAAGTTCCCTGTTTCTATCTCCATTGACTCATCAACTGCACACCTATGCAGTAGTGACAAAAACACACTTGCCTCCATGTTCCCTTCAATAGGCTAAGGCAGGTGAGTAGGAATCTTTTGATTTGGTGGAAGTGTTCCTTACAACATAAACTAGGAGCCAACATTCATATTTATGTAGCAAGGAGCTTGGACATCCTTAAATGTTGAGGTAGCTTGGACTGACCACAGCTTGTGTGTGTGTGTGTGTGTGTGTGTGTGTGTGTGTGTGTGTGTGTGTGTTGCTTTCTCTGCATTTACATGCATATAAGAGTATGTATGTGCATTTTTTGTGCTTTTAACAATTTTAAATTCAGGCACTATATACAGAGAGCACCAGATCACACAATATAATCCAACTAATTTCACTCCATGAGCATGTTCATATAACAAGAGTCTACATAAAAAAACAAAAACAAAAACATGACACTCTCCTGCAACCTTCACAGGGCCTTCAAGGCCACTAATCCAGTCTAATAGAAAGCTGACAGGTTTTGTTCGGTTTTCGACTGTGTGTGTGGTTGTTTGACTCAATGTTATGCATATAAAATCTAAATATGAATGTCATAACTACATATGCTAATCCGGATGGGAATTCCCAGTGTGGGCAGTATGAGCATTGTTGTTGTACACATTTCTGTACCTGTCTCCTGGTATTAATCCTCAGCCATGAATCACAGCATGATGACAATGCATTTTGGAAAGTGAGTGGTGTAGGGCATGCGTGTGCACTCACACACACACACACACACACACACACACGCACATATGCACACACGCATACACACACGTGCATGTGCCAAGAAAGGGGTGGAGAGAACCTAGCAAAGATAGTATCTGAAGTTGTCTTTCAAGTGCTAACATTAATGTTATCACTGTTCCTTCCTATCTGCCTCCAGCTTTCATTAATTTATATAGCCACACATGCTATTTACAGACTTATTTACAGCAATATTACCACACATTGGTGAGCAATGCATTGCATTTTGTAGTTATGGCACATATGATGTCACTCAGCAATAATAATTCTAAGTTTTACTATAATCTTATAGGAACACTGTTGAATATGCTCTCCTTTACTGGCTGAAACATTATGTGGTACATGGCTTGTATACCTTATCTGTAGCTATAGTACTTAGTGCAATCGTTAGGTCATATATGTATGTTCAGCAGTAGCTGAACTACCATATTCACATTCTTATTTCCATGGTAGTCAAAGAATTTATGCTTCCACTGGCATACACAAGCATTGCAATTGGTCCACACTGGAATGTAAGAGTTCTAGTTGGTCGATATCATCAGGAAAACATGGTCATTTTATATTTGCAATTCATATAAGAGTGTTGTTGTCTCAGATTTTATTTCTTGGTGAGTATACTCTAAAACAACAAAAAAATACAATACAAGAAGTTTACAGGGGATTAATATCTTTGAAGGAGTAAGGAGAGTGTACCCCAGTCAGCTTCACAGAGAGCAACTGGGATAAACCTTTAGAATTGTCTCTAAATTAGACTGGGCGCTGAAATCTATCAAATGTCCTGTATGAGGAACCATTTGATTTAGCTCCCCTGCAGGGAGAAGTAGCTTCTTGATAGGCAGAAGCTTTTTTGCAGTTAACAAATCACTAGGAAGAGCAGCCAGGCTATGGATTGTCATTTTTCAATGTTGGTGGTACCTGGGGACATGAGAAATTTGCTTCAGAAAGTGTACTGTAGATACTGGGATATGCATTGTAGAGGCTGCTATGCTACAGTCGGATAGCCATCCATTGCAGTTTTGTTTTTTTCTCTGATGAGTTCTAGAGTTAAACATATTTAGTCCCTTATGTAACTTTTAAGTAAAACATTTATTGAATATTTTGCAAAATTTTCCATTGGGTTATCAATCTTTTTCAATGATTTGTAGAAATCTTCCCTTTCTTATTTCTTCCCTTTCCCTCTCCCTGTCCATTCTCCCTCCCTTCCTCCCTCCTCTCTCCCTCCATTTCTCCCTTCCTTCCTTTTTTCCATCCTTCTTTGTAGAAAGTTTTCTTTGATCTAAAGACAATCATCAGGGAAGAGATAAGCACATAGCCCAGGTACAGGCTAAAAGCCCAAGAGAGATGACAAATGTGACAAACTGTTGAGAAAGCTGTCAGTTGCAAAGTTGAAGGTGTAGGACAGGAGAGAATGTCAATAATTAGATACTAAGCTTAGCAGGAGCCAGAAATTAGTGGTCCAAGTTTTTCCCATCTTTAGTACTCAAGGGGACCAAGGAGACCACACTGTAATCTCTTTGATTTCAGTGTAGGGCCCCAAACCCAAGATTTTCAGATGTCTATGACATTACTAGGAGAGAATAATTTTCTAACTTTCATGTACTCTTATAGAATCACTGTCATATAAGCAGTCTGCCATTGACTGAAATATTGGTTTATCACTGTATATACATTTGTGTATCTGGTAAGTGCTCTCCTTGGTTTTGAGGAAAGGAAGAATGAAAGACACCCTTAATGTCAAGTCAAGTCAAGAAGGGAAACATATCAGCTAGCTGCTAACTGCAGCCCTGCCCATGACTGTTCTGCCCATGCCACCAACATGACACCCTTAATGAAACTGGATCCCTCAAATTCACGGGTTTGCATTTCAAACATAGGGAGTTGTGATTGTCCTCAGTTCAAGAGTTGGCTTGGTATGGGCATCCAGGTACAACTCTGAAAAGGTTTAGGCAAAACTGCCATTGTCTTCATTACCTCAGCAAAAACCAGGACAATGTCTTGATCCTTCTGGATGGTTCTGTGAGCTGTCCCTCTCCACACACTACACACACAGGGCTCCAGTTCTTTATTTTCCCCAACATGTTCCACAAAGCAGATAATGATGTAGAAAAAGGGATATCATGGATCCCCAGTCAAATCAAGCTATCAGGAATGGTATAGCCCTGCAGTCACGGGCAGGGCTGCAGTTAGCAGCTAGCTGATATGTTTCTCTTCTTGACTTGACTTTGTAGGACAAGAGGACATTTCTTTAATGTTCAGATAGTTCTTTCTGATATCTCTGTCAATCGCTGGTCATCTATTTCTAAGACCTATCCAGAATATATAACATAACACAATATTTTGTATAAATCAATATGAAAAGATTGGTTTCCCAACATAAAATTTGGCAAAAGATTTGTATAATACCATCTCTTCTGAGCATAGCCTTTCCCCACTCTTTTAATACAGTCTAATTTATGATTTTAAGTGGTTTGAGTATTTTATGTCTCATTTAAGTATTGGTTTGCAATGAGAATATATGTGTTTGCATGCATATGTATATACATACATATATATATATATATACATATATATATGTATGTATATATGTGTGTGTAATACATATATATGTGTGTGTATGTATGTATATTATGTACAAATATGGGTAGAGAGCAATCGTTTCCATCAGAAAGCTTATTTATGTTCATGAAGCTGTCTGGGCTTGGTGGCACATACCTTTAATTACAGCACTCAGGAGGCAGAGGCTGGTGGATTACTGTAGATTTCAGACCAGCCTGGTCAATATAGTAAGCTCCAAGCCAGCCAGTACAGCATAATAAGATCTGGTCTTAAAATAACAACAAATATGAAGACATGCTAGGTTCCCTGTAAAATATACATTTTTTTGCTATTTACACATTACATAAAATTGGTTTGCATATATAACATGAGGTAGAAATCTCACAATATGTTTTTTTAAATGATATTTGATTGACTGATAATAGCTTGTTGAAAAGACAGTGTGTACTTTTTTTCAGGCATCTTCACTAGCTACTTTTCTAGTTGACACTGGAGTGTGTTGAACGACTATGACATCTTCTTTATGACTGCATTTGTAGTATCTTCCAGTATGCGACTCTTAAAAGCCTGTTTGAGTTTTTATTAGGATTCTACTGAATGTACAAACTAATTTAGAAATAATATCTTTGTAATATTCTGTTTTTTAATCTGAGATTTGTAGCATATCTAGCCTTTTATTGATATCTTCATGACTTATGTTTCAAGTGTACAGATTTTATATATTTTATTGCATTTATTTCAAACATTTGACATTTTCTAATGTTATTGTAAATGACATCATTTATAATTGTAATTTGTACTTATTTGTTGTATATAAAACTGCAGCTGAGCATGGTGGCGTACACCTTTAATCCCAGCACTTGGGAGGCAGAGGCAGGCAGATTTCTGAGTTTGAGGCCAGCCTGGACTACAAAGTGAGTTCCAGGACAGCCAGGGCTACACAGAGAAACCCTGTCTCAAAAAACTAAACTAAACTAAACTAAACTAAACTAAACTAAACTAAACTAAACTAAAACCGCAATGCCTTTTAAACTATACATTAACTTTGTATTTTGTTTTATAGACTCCACTGCATTTCTGATTTACTCAATAATACAGTTTACAAATAATTGGTTTTTATTTGATTCTAATATTTATTCCTGTCCTCCATATTCTTATATTATTGAACTTGATTAAATGTCTGGTCTAGTGTGGACCAAAGTGGTGAGAGTGGGCAACTTTTTCTTATTTTCAGTCTTCAAGGGAAGATTTTCTCTTTCACCTTTGACTATGTAACATGCTATTTTTTTTGCAGCTTTTCTTCATTAGATGAGAAAGTTCCCTTCCATTTGTAGATTGCTAAGAAATTTTTGTTTTTATTTCATCCTAGATGGCTGTTGAATGTTGTCAAATGTTTTTCTGCATCTCTTTAAATGATTATATGTTTCCTCTTCTTCTGTTAATATGATTAATCACAGTAGTTTACTTCCTAGTGTTAAATCATGCCTAGAATAAAACTCAATTAATTGTTGCCTTAGATTGTGTTTCCATCAGAAGCCACGAGGTCAAAGCTGGAGTACAAATAATTTATTTGGCAAATAATCCCTGAAAACACAGGATGGAGTAAGAAGGTGAAGTGCTGTCTACTCAATACATGTGCTAATAGAACAAGAAATATACACAAATATATACGGGTGGAATCAGAATGACTATGGACACCAACTGACAGAGGGCCAGGGGTGTGTCTATCTTGTCTCTATGGCTGATGCCTGTGCTCTTAGGGACTATCTTGTATATGATTGTAGATGCAGGAAAGGGATGAAAAACATAGGCAATGATGATTCTGTACTCACACTCATATATATATATATATATATATATATATATATATATATATATATATTACAATAAAAGAAAATTTTTGTGAAATGAAATATTTACTTAGTAGCAGCTAGGATAAAAAGCCAGAATATCCCTTACCCACCCAAGAGCTTTTCTTTCTATATACTCACTTAAGGACAAATTGATACAGTGTATTTATCAAAGCACAGTCATGAAGGAATGGACCTGAAAGGAAGGGGAGAGGGGGTAACTAAAGTGAGAGGAACTCATGCTCATAGAAAGGACAGCAAAACAAGCCACACTGTTTTTGCTGGTCTAACTCAATCATTTACAAACTACCATAACATCTATCAGCTTACTAGAATCACCTCTAAAGCCCATGAAATGAGCATGAAAGGAACCTCATCTTTTTTTTTTTATGAGTGAGGTAACTAATGTTGAGAGAGGAGGGGTGATATTTTGCCCAATGACTTAGAACTAGTGTGGGAGACTGCCTAACGGTACTGTTTATACATTAAACCACCGAAACCAGTAATGATGACCTTACCTGGCAAAAGGGACTTATAGATATGACCGCATTAGGAATCTTGAGATAGATACAGTACATTATATGTGAAGGTTCTAAAAGTAAGGTTCTGCAAGAGTTCTTGTCAGAAGGAGGCAGGGGATAATTTGATACAGAAAGAAACGGGAATATAACAATGAGGAATCATGTACCTTAAGCCATGAAGGAATGTACCATGAGCCAAGTTCTATAATTGAGTTTTACTAGCTATATTTCCCTTAGAACCTACAAAAGTGGCTAGCTAGCCCTGTCCACACCTTGATCTTAGCACAGTGAAACAGATTTTAAAGTCTGGGTGTTCTAGAAGTATGGGATAAAAATTTGGACAGTTTGAAGAAACTTGGTAATTTGACAGAGCAGCAGAACCTGACACAGTTGGTAAGTGGTATAGTTGGGAGGAAGCCCATCATCTTGTCATCCAGATAGAGAGGCACATGCCTCCTCTTCTTAGAAAAGCCTCTTCAGCACCCAGATGTGCACATAAAAGATAAGAATTCAGAAGTGGTCATAATGGCTCAGGAACAGGAAGATACTAAAAGCCACCTGCTGAAAGTCCTTTTCTTGAAGTATGTCACGTAGTTATCTGAACATGTCAAATCTGAGAGTAGAAGCACGGAGCTTATGGCTTGTCCTCAGCCCACGAGAAGGAAGGTCATTCCATTGCTGGCTAAGGTTTCTAGAGGTAAGACTGGAACACTGATTGAGATATCTGAGGTTGTGTCCACCTCTACCCCAGAATTAATGGCAGATACAGGATACTGCTTGCTCTGCTGAGCCAAAGCAGTCCCCACTCGTGATCTTGCTTTTGTTGGACTCAAGTTAGTATCATCCCGAAGGGCAGTTTGGGACAACTTTCATCCTTCCATTGGTTATGAACATCAGCCATTGCAGTGAGAGAAGAGCCCTTTGGCAATTGCCCAGGGCTCTTCCTTCCCTTTTATGTACCACAGTAGCTGTGGGCAAGTTAGGCTGGGGAAGAAAGGGGTGAATTCTGATTTCCTTTCTCCCTGAGATACATCCATGAAGACACAGTAGGTAGTTAGATAAATACAGTGGTTGACAGATGGACAGTGTTTTTATGATGTGAAAATAAAATCCACCAGGAAATATTCACATTCACTCTACTCCTCCCTCTCCTGTCTATCCTCTTTTCATCTATTTATCCTTTTTCCTGGTTCATTTAATCTTAGTGTGAAAACTCTATTTCTGGTGGGTGACTGGAATATGTGTCCTTATGTCCTTACTACATTCCAAACATTCTATTGTTAAGTTTTGTTAAGTTTTGCATTGTAGAAATTGATTTTTCACCAAATTTCACTTTAGGCTTAAAGATCTTATTCAGCTAAGCACTGATAGGAATAAATGCTTCATTGAGCCTACTGAGCTAACCACTGAGTAACTCAACATTGATGTGGACATGTTTGCATTGAGCAAGCTTCAGCTCATGAGGCACTGTGTCTTTAAGTCCTTTCTATAGAGAAAGAAGCCAATGTTTATCTCCAGAAGGTGTTCTGTAAATAGCACAATATATGAAGTACCTTTACAAATTTTATCCTTAACTCTTGCCATTATTGTGGGGATTAGCTAGGGTATTGTCCCAACCCCAGGACCCAGAAAAGGGTACTCCTAGGAATGAGCTCCTGAAATAGTGGACCTGAGACGAACCACATCTGGATTTTAGATATTGCCCGGGATGAAGCTAAGAAGGGGACTGTGTGTGAGACTATGTTGGATGACTAGTATCCTTAGATATAGAACAGGCCTGGAACTGTGGTGCTAATCAAAAGTCAGTGCAAAAGCTCTGCTTTCACATAGCAGAACATGCGGGCCTAGAGCTGGGGGGTAAATCATTATTTTAAAATTGAACCTTTTAAACCCCTGGGATCTTGCCATCTATTGAAGCCTTTAGAGACCTCATTTTATGAAACAAAGCTTCTTCTAGTAATGCAAATTGCCATCCTATAATTGGCTTTATTAAACATCTATGTTAACTGATTAAAGAGGCCCAAGCCCCTTCTCACTAGAACAGTACTTTTATATTGATTCATCACAAAATGTGGTCTTGAGGTCAACCATCACCTCTGTGATGATATCTCTTGGCCGAGAAATAATGATGTACCTGGACCTAGGGCAGATCTGACTCCCCCAACCCTTTCGCTCCCCCACCTCATGGAGGTTTGCAATAGAGCAGTTAATTGGAAAGCAGAAAGTGCAAGTGGCCCACCATACCACCTGGAGCCCTCTTTGAGAGAATGCCCATGTGCCCCAAGGATGGAGAGGAATACCAATTGCACAATTACAGGTCCCCTCAGGAGCCACAAGAGAAAATTAAAAGGCATATACACACCTAGAGTAAAGGGCCCTCTCTTCATAACTAATCACTGAAATCAGTTACCAGATTGTTCCCTCCCCCTTTGGTGAACTAAGGTTTTCCTCTTGTTCTGTTAGATGTGTGGGGGTAGGGCAATTTTTCTTCTGGTACCACATCTCCACATTCCAAAGTCCAGCTTTCTTGAATTTCCCTTGCATTTCTCAGCAGAAGCAGACACAAGAATAAGAGGAGAGAGCCAGCCTGAAGGCGAGGCAGATTCCATTCCATTTTGAAATGTGACCAGGGTCCACCACTGCCATTATAGCTTGAGAAAGCCATCTTGCATAGCAGGCATTGTGAATAGGGTTAAACCCAGGACTTTACTTTCTGGACCCCGATCAGATGAGTGCTTGCTTCTGGTATAAGGAGAGTAGGATGGAGAGAGAAGTATCAAAATGAACATGTGAAAGACCAATGACAGAAGAACTGGAAACCACAGACTAAGGCTGCTTGGCTACTTGTAAGGGAGCAAGATGTGTGAACAAAGCTCACAAATCTCCAAATGTAGAAGGTAGGTGCTATTTAAATGAGCCAGAGTTCTGACTCTCCTGGCCAATTCCAGAGTCATTCAACTAGTAGTAACCTTTCCCAAGTCTCCATCTCACTTCCAGCCTCAACAGTACTTTTTCCTTTAACAAACTGGCTCTATTTACAACACCATTCATGTGTCCCTGATCTAGTTCTTTGTTCCAAGACACAAGAGTCTAGAAATCATACTCCAATCCATGCCTACAACATTGTTGTTATTGGCCCCTGCTGCTGGCCATGTTGGCTCCAGGACTGGTAGGCAGTTGGGAGCTAGTAGGCAGTGTCCTTAGATAAATACATATAATCCTGAGGTTAGGAGAGGCTATACACCTTGGGCAGCCAGGAGAAGCAGTGGTGACAGTTATTAGCATTATTGTAGAAGCAGGCCTGGGCCAGCCACAGGAGGTACCTTTGAAATACCCACTGTTTACTCTGTGTACTTACTTTCCTCTACTGGGCCAGTGAAGAGTTCGGTCCCCTGCAGTTCAAGGTTATTTTCCCTATGAACTTGGCAAAATTGACATAAGCTCAGTTTTTGTAGCCTGTTATAGCTGGGAACACTTATCTCTGTGAATGTTTTGTGGGTAACTTGGCCTTTGTGCCCGAGCTTGGTGGGAAATACTAATGCTTATACTGTAGTATGTTGAATGATAGACTTCTCCTAAAACATATGCCTATCCTAGATTATATGAATGTGACCTTATTTGGGAAAAGATTTTAGCAGATGTAATTCAGAGAAAGATCTCACAATGGGGTTGTCTTGGGTTATTCAGGTGAGTCATAAATCCAGTGACAAATAGCCTTATGGAAAGCAGGCAGAAGGCAATTTGAAACCCATAGAAAGAAAGTGAATCAAAGATAGAAATCAAAATTGAAATCAGGGGGCTGCCAAAAACTGGAAAAAGGAAAGGTCGACTCTTGTCAAAGCTCTTCTGACACTTTTGTTTCAGACTCGTGGCCTTCAAAACTTTGGGAGAGCAATTGGATAAGAGAAGAAAGAACATCTACACTTTACATACTGTAAAGATGTGTGGGCTTTGTTTTTTTGTTGTTTATTTGTCTTTCCTTTTCCTTTTTTTTGGTTGTTGTTTTTGGTTTTTTAGACAGGGTTTAAATAGACAGGGTGTAGCCCTGGCTATCCTGAAACTCAGTCTGTGGACCAGGCTTGCCTCATACTCAGAGATCTGATCTACCTGCCTCTGCCTCCTGAATACTTGGATTAAAGATGTGCAACAACCACCATTGCCTGGCCACAGATGATGTTTTAACCACTGAATTTATGACTATTTCTTATGGCAGCCACAAAAAACAATATGTGTTACTTAAAAAGCACTATGAAACATAAACAAACAAGGGCGAAAAAGAGTTCCTGTAAGGGTCTTTGTTGGCCATGGGCTGGACTTCAAAACAAGAAGTTTTAGAACCATATGCCTTTATAAACTGCAGCATACATCACTGTCAGTGATGGGCTGCTTCATTTCATCCTGTTTTTTTTTTTTTTAAAAAAAAAAAAAAACTACCATTAAGTCTTGTGCATCTTATTAATCACATTGCATTAAACTTTAAGACACATAGTAATTGAGCTGTCTATAAGCTGGACTTTGACGACTTTATGTGATACTTAGGTTGGACTCTGTATTCAAGTCCTGTTTCTTCATTTGAAGCAACTGGTTATCTTAGGTTACAAAAAGCCAAATATACCCACATTTACAATTGTTATTGTTTTATTGTTATTCTTTTTATTAAAGTATGGAAATTTCTACAGGAAAAATTGTATCGAATCAAGAATTCACTACTCCCTAGCCCTCTGATATGCTCTTAGAATTCCTGGTAATGCAAGTGGTTCAGTTAGAAGGTTGGCAGTCACAGGAGAGTACAGGGCACAACACCAGCACTGTACATTTTATCCATGTCTGTTGAGCTTGCTCACATAGCTAGCACTTCTGTTGGGGTTTAAATGTTCATGTGTTAGAAAGTTAATTGTCTAATTCATATGTGGACAATATTTGGAGGAGGAGATTTGGAAAATATTTAGGATTAAATAAGGTCATAAGGTTAGGGTCCCTATAATGGTGATAGTGGCCTTATAAGAGGAAGAGAGCCTCTTAATTTATATTCCTTTTATATTTCCTGTCAAGGATATTGTTCTATCACTAGAAAATGGACTAGGACAACAGCATGGAATGCTTTTGTAAAACCCAATGACTCCCTTCCTAGTTCACTGCCGCACCTAGTAGGTGCTCTATAATGAGAACCTTCTTTCCTTGTAGTAAGTGGATAAATGAGTTCATTGAAAACTGAGGCTCAAAGCAGGACCCAAAATAATAACAGGCAGACCTGGGATGATGATGGCACATGGTGACAGCACAGCTTATGAACTGCCTTCTTCTCACACCATGTGGCCCTCTCTTAAGATGGGGCCCTGGTGGGGGCAGCTATGAAGACTCCTAGGAATAAAGAAGAAATTGGAAAAGTCTCAAGCTTCTAAATGAGCAAGGTAGGATGGCTACCCATAATTTAGTGTTTCTTAAGTTTGGGAGGTTCCAGAGACAGACTTTAGGGGAACTATGAGAGCCCCTGAAGATTGGACCTTGGGATGTAAACTCTACCTTAGGGTATAGATGAAAAAATATCATTCTTGTTTTTGCAGAAATGCAAGGCAATAGAATAGAGTACAGTATGCTTGGCAAATAAGGAAGAATCATGAAAACTTTGTGGGGATCTACAAAGCCTACTCGGGTTCATCTGGGGATCATGCTAAAGCTGACTCTCTGTGCCAAGATACCAGCAAGCATTCACAGCTGTAGGCAAGGGGTGACCCTTGGCTCGAGAGAGCGGATGCAGAAAATGGATCAGTTAGAGAAGCCAGTGCAGAAGTCAGACCTTTGAATGGCATCTATCATTCTGGGTGATTCTGAACTTGTCTTTCAACTTGTTTTATTCCTGATGTTTCCCTCTTCACTTGGGTAAGTCTCAACTAGAAAATGCAGAAGCAGTAAAATTCACAGATCATCTTTAATCTTGTTGCACAAAAACCTACTATTTACCTTTCTGAATGTGAGGTGTCATATGCAAGAGAAAGTAACATAACATACACTTTAGTGAAAAAGACATTCTAGTTCAGTGAGTTGGCCCTAAGACTGATCGTGATCTTTGGGTAGATATTCAGGAGAGGACTGAAACAGTACGCAGGAATTGGGAAGTCTTTGCCATAGCAGTGAGGTTTGAGCTGCACCTCAAAAAGTGAGAAAGATGGTGACCATATGTATAACATGACAGGCAAGGGCGAAGCCATTGGAGGTGCAGAAGTAGAAGAAGGCCAGATATTGTGGGGATGAAAGCAGCTAGGCAAGGATGTAGTGAGGGAGGTGATTATATGGAAGGAGTGGGTGGCTGTAAAGCTGGGTCTGATTGGTAGGGGGAGCAGGGGAGCACAAAGGCTGGGAACAAGGGTTTGAGTCCTTATTTGGAAATGTGTTTTTTTTTTTTTTTCAGGTTTAAAGTCAGAATCATTTCTTTTTAGTTGTTATTAAGAAAGGGGTCTCACTGTTTTCACTGTTTCCTGGATTGGCCTTGAACTTTCTTTTTTTTTTAAAGCATTTTATGAATTCTTTGTGAACGCCATACAATGTATTTTAATCATGCCTACTCCTATTTCTTCTTTCTAGATCTACCCTACTCCAAATCCATGTTCTCTTTTTATTTATTTGTTTTTTTTTTTATTGAATTTTGTAATCCATTGAGCTCAATTTTTATTGCCAGTATACTCATCATGGGTGTGGGTCCATGGGAACATGGCGACTACACCTTAAAGAAAATTGTCTCTTCCCAAGGAGCCATTAACTGCCCATAGCTCATCAGGTAGGGGTGGAAGATTATGCTAGACATTGACTGGCTTGATCTTGTGGGTCCTGTGCAGGTCCCATGCTAGTAGCCACAGTTGCTAGGTTCTCACTCATTTGTCCTTGAGTACTCCACAGACATGTGTCCTCTGCACTTGGGTCCCAAGGAATTTCTGTGTTAACTACCTTCCACAAGGAAACTTCTCTGTTAAGGACTGTGTACTATAATATCTATGTGTGTGTGTGTGTGTGTGTGAGAGAGAGAGAGAGAGAGAGAGAGAGAGAGAGAGAGATTTAGAAAGAATTTGGTATTATATCCATTTAGAAAAATTGTGATAGTAAAAGTTCACTTGAGTCCTGTAAGGTCCCTAGGCTTTCTTGAACTTTCAATCCTTCTGCTCTAGCATCTGGAGTAGAAAAAAAAGTAGAAGATAAGGATCTTAAGAAGGGTTTAGCCTGGATTTGTTTCAGTGGGCCCTAATCTAATGATAACTGATCTTAAAAAGCAAACAAACAAACAAACATCCCAGACATATAAAGAAGAGGAACTATGGAGAAGCCATATAAAGATAAAAGCAAGGACTGCTGTGACATTGCTACAAAGCAATAAAGCCAGGGCTTGCCAGAAAGCTAGAGGATACAAGGAGATATTTTCTCCACAAACCTTAGAAGGGAACATGGCGTGCTCAGCCTTGACTGCAACAGAGTGATCATGATTTTCTCCAAGACCACTGGAGCTTTCTAATCTACCTTACCCAGCCAGTAATGCACTCTCTGAAGTCAGCAACCATGTCATTTTATTCAACATTATAACTCCAGTTTCTATCACAAATCTGGGAAGATTTGGGGTCTTGCTTCATTGAAGGATGTATGGGGACATTGCTGGAGGTTATGCCTGAATCCTCATGTGCAAGTACAGTTTTTAAAATTCAAGGTTCATATGACTGGTGCTGAACTCAAATCAAGTATCTATTTGTGTTCATTATATGTGACAAATAAAAGTAATGCTACCAGCAGTTACTTAGAAATCTGCAAAATGATTTGTGTTGACAATGAATAAGTGAGGCCTGGTTCTGTGGCTTATCCTTTCTGTCACATCCTGTTTCTAACTCAAAATGGAAAAGTCACAAGAAAAGGCTTTCCTGTCCTATGCAGCTTCTAATCCATCAGACCCCTTTTAATCCTGAGCAGGTCCTTTTAGCAAGGTGAAGTGGTTTACACACTGCCAGTGACTAACAGCCATCTCACAGACACCTTACCTGCATGGGTTTAAGAAAAGTCTAGCCTGCCAGAAACACCCAAGATGAGTCTGCTCATTTTTATGCCCTTGTGACAAGGCAAGTTCCTAATTTCCTAAGTAGAAGGAATAGTGTAGGGAAAGACACCCCTGCCCAGGAGGTCCTCTTTCACAGTCCCTGCAGGGTATCTTTGTCTTGAGTTAGTATTTTGTAAATAGCTCACTCCTTGACTTGCAGATGCCAGTTCCAGAAAGGGATTAAAGACAGGCTTTGGAGAGCTGCTGGTGCACTGGAGACCAAAGGGCTGAAGAGGAAGGGCTAGAACTACTTACCTTCAATAACCTGCCAAGACTTCCTGTTTTGCTCACCTAAACTGCTTCTTTAATTCTTGAGATTTTATCTGGAGTTAACAGGTAGGGCATGAGAACAGACAGAGCTGGGCTTAAGAAGGAGGGGGATGCTTGTGAGGTTACCCCACTGAGATGTACCTAGATTAAGAGAAGGTTGATTTGGTTCCACTATAGCACCCTGACTGGAAGGTGTTTAGGTCTGGGGGATTTTCTTTGAGCTCTAAAAGGATCTAGAGTTATGGCCTTCTGGTTTCTTCATGGAGCGGTAGAGAGGCTATGAACAAGTCTCCTAGGCAGTCAAAACTAGAGTGCTCTAAAGAAAGGCAGCAACAATACTAGTACAGGAGATGATGAAATGGAGACTGTGGGAAAAGTTGTTAATGGGAGAGTGAGGTTGGGGCTCAACAGGCACTGTGATCCCTAATACTTGGTCTGGTCAGGGAACTTTCTCAAGAAGCCCCTATTCCATAAAGGCTATGAGAATTGAAGGGCAGTCTACTACCTAAAGCTCTTTCTGGGAACAGTGTCATTTCAGGGCACGGGCAGGAGGTGGGAGGATATCACATGCCTTTAACATCCTAGTTGTTGGAATTTCATTCACTTTCTTGTTTTGAACATATATTTGCTGATGTATCTGGTAAAATGAGTAAACAAATAGGTTCTAAATAAATTAGCTGTGTTTATGTTCAGTTTATTTTATGAGCATGAAAGGTTTAAACAGAAAGAATCCATATTACATGGATTAATTAGAAGTTTTAGGCTAAGAGAGGAAAACAGAAAAAGCAGAACCAAGAAAATAAGTTGCAGAGCATAATATAAAACTCAGCAGGCTTTGATTTTCTGCGATGAAGCTATTAAAAAATAATTAAGACACAAGCCACAATCTTACTCTAAGCATGAATCAGACCTATCAAAGGCATATGTTTATTTTTACATTATGATGTACATAAATTTAGCCCAAACTATGAACTTGGGCTGTGAATTGAGCTAACCCTGCACACTAATCCGACGCCAAAAAGAGCAGACCGTGGTTGGTGATGATGCCTTTAAAGGAATAGACAGCAGGCTTGAGGCTGTAAATGCAGGGCAAAGGGGCCATTAGGGTCCTTAGACACCAGAGAATCCCCCCCCACACACACACACATAGGAACCAAAAGGCATATTGCTTCATTCCATTTGCAATGCAAAAGCATCTCTTAGGATAGTTGCCAGAGTTGGGTTGTTTTGATCCAGCTCTGAGATGCCTGCAAGCTAGTCCTGCTCCCAAACTCAGTTGTGTCTACATGTGTCCTTAAACTTTAGTATTCTAGCAGAAAACCGCAGAGACAGGAATCCATGCTTCTAAAATCACAAGCAAGCTAGAAGAGATTACTAGCTTATTGATAAGTGTTCCCAAACATTTCCATCACAGACTAAATACAAAGACATATAAGGTACAAACAATGAGGATGTCTTAACGTTAAGAATTTTCTACTTCTGGAAATGATGGTATTTTGCTCCTGTGGACTTTTTTGAGATGACAGTGGTAAGCTCGGTATAGCTACTTGTTAAAATATTTTTTTCCTCAAAGGTGTAATTGAATTTGGAGTCACAATCTGCCCAAGCCATATTCTGACTCTCCCTTATAAGTCAATAAAAAACATCAACAGTGTGAGCGGAAAAGGGGATTTGTTCAATGTGGCCACACTAGGAACCAAGTTCATTCTGAAGTGAGATTAGTTTAAATAGAGGGACATGCACCTCTAAGCAACCCTGGTTAAGGCATAGTCTCACCTACTATTGGCTCATCCTTATCTTGACTTCAGTCTCTTCCTATAAGGTGTTCTGGCAAGTTGTTACAACAGTGTGAACTCTCTTTCAGGGAGACAAGTTCTTGTGACTGGGCCCCATTCCTACCATGAGATTCTTGAGAAGTCACTCCCAATATATTTGGGGTTCATGGTTTCAATAGTCTGTCAGATAGAGACATGTGTGTCCCTTTAGAACATTTTGCTTTCTGTTAGTTTCTCTGGTTCACTCCAGGTACAAGGTCCTTAACTCCTGGAGGGCAGGCAAAGGCAAGAAGAAGGAAGAAGGGAGCATGAGGAAACATGCAGTGAGGAAATATGCAAGTGCCATGACAAAGGTGGTCTGCACAAACGAGATCCTAGCCTAAAATGAGGAGGACAGCAGCCTGGTTCACTCACAGGTCTCTAGCCTCCCTGTGCAGGGGGAGGAACCCTGGTGCTGGCTCTCACTACAGTCTGGCCATTCCTGTTTTACACAGCTGCTCGGGAAGGAGAAAGATTGCCCATTTTCCCAGGTGTGAAACCCTCTTATGGCCACTTTTCTCTTTGCTTCTATGGATTCTCACAAGAACAACCCCAATTGCCATCTGAGAACACCAAGTGAGACCTTGTGAACTGAGAGTGTGTACAGGATGACGCCAAACTTTCCTGGCAGCCAAACTCAGAGCATCTCAGCCTGAGGGGTGGGGAAGGCTCCTGCCCATGGCCGTCCTGGCGAGATCTCCAACTGCTGATTAGTTCTTACTTTCCTGGCTGGAAATACACCAACTCTTTTTATCCAAAGATTTACGATTCTCCCTGGAGGGTTAAAACATAAATAGCAGTTTCTAACCACACTAATAAATAGATGAAGCTAAGCAAACAATTTATCAGCTGTCCTCACAGCCCCTCAGTGTGCCCGTCTGCCTTCTCACCTCACTAATGTGCCCACCACTTTCCCTGGGCACGCTCTCATTCTGCAAAGGCTGAGAGAGAGGCTGGCCAAGTGGGTCTAAAAATAAAATGAACAAGAGGCAGAGAACAAGCTGCTACCACCCAAGCAGAGGATGTTGTCTGCCCAGAGACAAAGCCATAGTGCCAGGAGCTTAGAGCTGTCTATGAGAGGTTTGGTTTCCCTCAGAAGCCAAACTTGCCCAGATTAGTATTCCCCTGGTGTGGGGAGCATGAGTTTCCTTTATCCTTTACCTTATGAGGTAGCATGTTTCTGAAGCTGAAGTGGAGTGGAGGGTCTGGGTCCCAAGGTGATCTGTCAGTCTCTGGGTGGCTGTGTTTCCTTTCCCATGCAGTCAGAGATGACTTGTGCTGTCTTAGAGTGTTCTACAATGCTTTGGGCTCAGGTTGGTCCATTTCCAAGAACATAGGAGGGATAGGTAATACCTCTCATATAAGGCAGACTGCAAGCCCAAGGTGCTGAAAGGTAGGATGACCCTGACCACAGAAGCCAGCAAGGCAGGGCAAACCAGGGACCTGCATCCTGGGCCAGGCCTCTGTTCAGGGCCTTCCAATAGGCCAGTGGGCCAGGGAGGACCCAGCAGCTTATCCAAGGCCCTCAGAAGTAGCAAGCTCAGTGCCAAGCCAGGTGAGACATTTCCTCCTGGTGACTCTGTAGGCTTGCCATGGGTCACTCAAAATCCTTCTCCAAGGTTCTCCTAAAGAGATGGTGTCTCTCTACAACATGGCTTCCAAGGGTACAGGATGCAGCTTAGAAACAATTGCCCTGGTCTCAGGCTGGCTTGGCTGCCAGAGCTTTAGCCACTGGGTTCATAAGGAGGCCACAGCAGGTCCTTCATTCCCTGCTGCTTAGCAGAAGACTCATAACGGGGCTTTGCTCTGAGTCATCCCAAGGAGGGCACTTCTTCTAGATAGAAATAGGCCTGTGACTCACTCAGCAACCTGTAACATTGGGCCACTGTATAAGAGATGAATCACTAGGCATAGGCAGGCCTCTGGCCTGGCTTGGATGAACACAGGGATTTTGATGGAATGCAGCATGACTCTAGTGACAACCTTGCTGTGCCATAGCATTAAAGTGCTTGTGTCCTTGGCATAACAGGACCCACTGCAGAGATATAGCACATACTCCAGCCATTTTCCCCACTGTCCTAGATTGAGTGTCTATGGAAATCCAAGCAGGATCTACAGCTCCTGTCAAGGGATAGATGACATTTAGGTAAGGCCAGAGGGCATGCTTAAGTGACCAGGACAGTGCTGGATGAAGGAGATTGGTCTGGTAGAGGCTCCTGGGGCAGCTAAGGGATCCTAAAACAGTTCAGCAGCTCCCATAACAGGTCTCCTGGAATTCTCTGAAATCAAAACCTGTGTGGTCTTTATAGCCATGGTTCTGGGGGTAAGACTGAGGTGCAGTTTGGAGAGGGGACTATCATTCCCTGAGTATGGGTGCTTCTGCCTCAAACTGATATCCAGCAGCCTTCTGGATATGGTCTGTTTGGATATACCTAAAGACTCTCTGAGTAACTAATAAAGTCAGAACTTCTCTGACCCTCACCTCCCTGGCTCTCAGGGAGGTCACTAAGGTGAAACTGGAAATGTGCTCCCTAGTGTCCATCACTTGTTCCCTCAGATGTGTCTATTTTCCCAAGACTTTCTATTGCCAGATCCTCGAAGATAGTCAACCCATCAGCACATCCTCTACCAGGTTCCACAGCTCGATCCTGGAGTGGTTTACCACAGATTTCCTCTGTGATGCTTATGTCAGCATCAGCTGACAAGGCTCAGCCTCTTCGGGGATCTCATTCCCCTCTTCTCCCAATGTATACTTCCTCAGACATGCCACAGGCTTGGCTTTGTAGAGTCTCCCTTGGATGGGGCTCTACTGCATTCAAACTTTTCAAGGAGACACTGGTATAGCATCATTCCACAGGGGAAAAACTGGTTACTAGCTTGTGCAAAGTACAGGTTTATTTTGTTTTTCCTGACTAATCCTATTGGCTTTCTAGTAATCAGTTTAACTGTTCATAGCCCCTTTCTTTAAACTACATTTTTGTTTGTGCATTGTGTATGTTGAGTGAATGATACCCCCATGTCACTGGCTCTCCACAGGCCCTACTTAGGCAGACCAAAAAAGGGAGGGATTTTGGAATTGGGGCAGTCTTCTGTGCAAACTGACAGGCATTTATTAAAATAGTGTCTATGCAATCAACTATATTGTCTTTCCTTTTAGGTTTTTTAGGAAACAAAAGTCTGGAAGGAATCTGGCTTTTGATTTCCTGTTGGCCTATATGACCCACCCTCTTCACAATGCAAAAAAGCAAAGATCAGGAACCAAAGCGACCCTTGCCTGTGAAAAGGCTGTATTCCGCATTCCTCAGAGAGCTGCTGACATCTAGAAGCAAGCAGGCTGCTGAGGGACAATTAGGTTGATGGAAGCTCTCTGGATTCCCATTCCATTTCTTTTTAACTGCCTCAGTGCCAGCTGAACTAAAGCCCCAGGAGGTGAAATTGAACCCAAGGATTTCCCCAGCTATCTGGAATGAAGCTTTCACTTCTATAATTAGAGTCCTAGAATGTCAGGGCTGTTGAGGCCCTTAGGATCAGCTGGCCTGTCTCCATCACATCATTGACAAGCATGAGTTGAGGCCCAGCTGGGAGCCTCCCTCTTGCCTCCTCCTGCTTCCCTCCCTGCCAGGGTCTTCCTCTACTCTAAGTGCCTTTTCTGGCAGCCAGAGTATTCTATGGTACTTGGTGAATGGATTCAGAGCTGTTGTGCACTCTCTCTGTTTGGGGCAGCAGTCAGGCTTCTCAGCAAGCGGGCATTAAACTTTCCCTAGAGATTCTAAGTCTTCAGGAAAGCACACACAGAGTCCTTCATACTTTATTTTGGATAGTTCTGTTCTCTGAACATTCCAAGCAGATTCTCATCCTCTGGCCACTGTCCCAACTGTTTTCAGAACAAGATGCCATCCAAATCCAGTCCTTGCTGAGACCCTTCTCATTCAGCATGGTCTGTGTTCTGGGTTTTTTCCTCAGCAAAGCATTTCAAAAAGATTCACTCATTTACTCAAATGCTATTTCATCAGTGTCCCCTGGATGCCAGGAATTTCTCTAGGCCTCACCAGGGGACAGCAGAAATTGAGATGATCTCTGCTATCATAGAGAAACCATTCTAAAAAGGGGGGAGAGCGCTAATGAATATTTCAAGCTTTTAAATTGTTATTCATTATCTGATGTTTGTGAGCATGTGCTTGCATACATATCTGTGCACCACATGTGTACCTCATGTTTGTGAAGGCCAGAAGAGAGGATTGGATGCCCTTGAACTGGGGTACAGACTGTTGTGAGTCACAATATGGGTTCTGGGAATCAAACCTGGGGACTGTAGAAAAGCAGCCAATGCTCTTAACTGCTGAGGCATCTCTCCAAGTCCAATCATGCAGGCTTTTGGAGTTTGTTTCCCCTGCCTTGCCTGGATATCCTAAGCGTCAGTCTTTGCGTTACATTGGTTTGTGATATGGTTACTTAGCTTATGCCCCTGGCCTTCTGTAGGGACTGAGCTCCTTGAGAACCCAATACCAGGGCTTCTCTCCAGCCCTGAGAGCACTGGGAATCTACTTAAGAACTGTTTGGGGTCAGATGTAGTGGACCACAGGTATGTAGTTCCTACCTACAGAAGGCTGAGATAGTAGTCCTGGCCTACCATGCATGAAGCCCTGAGCCTGAATCCTGGCACTGAAAGTAAGTAGACAAATGAATACACTGCAAATAGTTAGGGGTGTATGTATGAATGAGTGGATATTTGTGACTGAATAAATGAGACAGTAAGGATCTCACAGTCACTACTGGAATAGTGTGGTAGAGAATGAGGAAAAAATGGGGTGAGGAGAAGACTCAGTGAATGGGGGAACAGTGCAGGAGGGTACTAGGAATTGGAGCCTACAATGAGTTTTCAATTTTCTGAAAGAAAGTTTCTGGAGAGAGAGAGAGAGAGAGAGAGAGAGAGAGAGAGAGAGAGAGAGAGAGAGAGAACCCACAAAACCTCTCATTAGTTTTCACAGCACAGAACAAATGACAGGTGGCTTGAGACATCAGATTCATGGACTATGCCACATTTCAGCCTCATGTGACTATGTACTCTGGCCCTGTTTTCAGGGAATGATGTTTCCAGAGGACTCATTTTGCTGACTCAGCCCATGTGCTTCAGGGCACACTCCCATACTCTCATATCACCTTCTGTCTCTTTTGCAAACATTGGTAGTACTGAGAATAAACAATACCATTCCTCTCATTAAAAAAGAATTTTTCATCTCCACTCTTCCTATAGCCCATTCTTTATTAATGTGTCCTGGAATTAACTAATCCCATCACCAACCCCCCTATAATTATTTGCCAAAGCTTTCTAGATCCCTTTTTTACTAAATGAATCTTAAGTTGAAGTTTAGTTTTATTTGCTATTTAAACTATTAAGGAAATGATTTTATGATCTAAAACATGAAGAGCCTCTTTCAAGCAAATTAATTAGTGGTATCATGGAACTATGTACGTTAGTATTTTCTGAACAGAATCTGCCACCAGGACTCTTTTTTATCAGGGGACCTGCTTCATCTGTCTACTCTTTATACACACTCAGTCTCTGTAAATATGCTTTTGTCTCTTCAGGGAGACTAGTCCTGAATGCTTTGGTGCCCAGCAGCTGTGTCAGGAAATTGAGATGAGGGCTGCAGTGTGCAGAGTCATGGATATTCAGAGTGCATTTTAGATATGTTTAAGGTCACAGTGTTCCATGAATTAGTCCAAGTCTAGCTATTGGGTTTTCCTGCTAGTTGACCTTCTCTGTTAGTTTTGGTAGTTGTTTTCATTATTGCTACTCTTATACTGTGTCTGATAATGGCATTGAAAACACAGTTGCTTAGTGATCAAAAATATACTTCTGGATAGCCCTATGATCAAACTGTGTTCAGTATGCAAAGCAGATCCAGTTTGTCATGCCTAAAGGGGCTGAATGTGCGTGCCTCCAAATCCCTCTTCAACTCTCAAACATTCAGCTGTGTAACACTGCTCAGCAGCCTGACAGAGGACATCTCTAAAGAGTTAAGGCCACTACTCCTGATTCTCTCCAGCATCATCTGAGCTTTCAGGACTGAGTGGTGGAAAACACCCCCCTAACTACTTTATTTATGTCTTCCATCAAACCAGAATCATTTCTAAGCTTCCAAGCTGGAAAGCTTGGCACTACTTCTCAGGTTCCAACTTCTTCCCTCTTAGACTGACTCATAGCAAAATACCATAATTTCATCCTTCTGTT
Organism: Mus minutoides; assembly: GCA_902729485.2. Classification (NCBI taxonomy): domain Eukaryota; kingdom Metazoa; phylum Chordata; class Mammalia; order Rodentia; family Muridae; genus Mus; species Mus minutoides. Next base: position 131,692 of record LR753583.1, on the reverse strand, counting down.
CTAAACATCTCTTGAATGCATCTCTTCATTTCTGTTTTTACTGCAACCTTCTTCATCCAGGTCCTTGGGATATCAGCCTTGAAAGGCTAGATTAACATCCACATTTTTTCCAGGCTCCACATTGAGATATGGTTCTCAGATTTATCATCCTAAAGGGATTTTTTATAATCTCATTTTTCGTTTTGTCTCTGACATACCAGAGTACCCCTTAGCTTATTGGGTCAAGTCCAAGCATTTCTAGTTGACTGTCAAGAAAACCCTTGATAATCTGGCTATCCCTATCTTTTAACCCTTTAGTCCTTGTTGAGGAGTCTATTGTCAATAGCTGTTTGGTGACCTTTGCCTGTTTTGGCATTAGAAAAAAGAAATAGAGTGAAGGCACAGAAGAGTGAACCTAACAAGCTCAGGAGTAAATAAGCTGTGAATGATGACAGAGAAACACTGCACATAAGTAGAGAATGGATTGTCTTCTCAACGTGTAGAAAAATAACCTGGATATTTTTAAGGATTAATAAAAATGAAGTACGACTTAGATGGTAGAGGTAAAACTGTAAGGCTTTTAGAACGTCATATAGGCAAATGTCTTCCTGACCTAAGGTTTGGGAATGATCTCTTAAACACAATGTGTATGCATGATTAAAGCAGCTTCACTGGGTTACAATAGTAAACCCTCTTTGTTCAAAAAACAGCACAGATTGAAAGAGCAAGCACAAACCAGAAAAAGGGATTTGCAGAACCCAATGCTGGTAAAGGTTTTTATCTAGAAAGATGTTAAAAGTTGTAAAAATTATTAATAAATAGGTGGATAATGCAATCAAAAGGCTGGCAAAAAGTGGATAAATATCAAGCCAGGAGATGCAAAAGATTAATAACTGTGTGATACAGTGATAGATTTCATATTAGGCAGAGAAATTAAAATGAAAGCTACTGTGAGGGTCACTACATATCATGATGACCTAAACTACCTGGAGTGATGACAGCAAGTGCTGGTAGGGATGAAGAGTCCTGGAAGTCTTCATACTACTTCATTGTAGAGTATAGAACAGCAGTTAGGAACCACATGTATATCTAGTAGAGCTGAGTACACTCATATTGAATGAGCTAGCACTTCCATTTCCCTGTATACCAGTGAAATGAGTACACATGTGTATCAGGAGAAACTGATGATACACAGAGAATCCAAACTCTGGAGACACTTAGTTGTTCACTGTGAAGGGCGAACAAGTAAGCTGCAATATATTCCTATGGAAAGCATGTACATTGGTAGTAAAGACGTATCTAAAAAACACTCTTGAAACTAACATTGTGCATGAGGGGACAGGAAGATTGTAAGAGCTAAGGCTCAGGGAACATTGTGCATGAGGGGACAGGAATAGTGTAAGAGCTAAAGGATCAGGGAGTTTGCTGTGAGATTGTGTGTCCTAGTAATATCAAAAGGTATACCTGTAAAGTCTCACCAACATGATTGCCAAAACATTAGCTGAACAAGGACACCAATGGACATGCCAACATGGACAGGGAAAAGCCCAGGAGGCTTCAACCCTACCCAAATACTATAGGCAACTAAGTAAAGCTGGGAGAGGTAGAGGTGCTCTTCCCCAGGGAAGAGCATACCAATTCCTTATCCAGTGCCAAACAGTCATCCCTGAGAACATAATACAGCCCACATAATGTGGAATGAATGACTTTCATTCAGTAATATACATTTATATACATGTACAAGTGTACATGCAATGACAATTAGGAGAAAAGAGTTCATGAACTTGAAGGAGATCAGGGACAGGTGTGTGGGAAATTTTGAAGGGAGGAAAGGGAAAGAAGACCTGAGATTAAATACCTTTTGAAGGGAGGAATGCCTAGGAAGGCATGACCACAGGACATGCTTCTTTTATGTGAGGAGCATGGCATGTATTCCAGGTAAGACATCTGGCAGGGAGCTGATCTTAAGTCTCAGGTGTGTGCCCACAAAGTATTTGGGTCTCAACCCACACTACCTTACCAAAATTCCTGGCATGGTTTTACTGTCCAACACTATTTGACTTTGAGTTCTGTGAGGTGTGAGTCCATGTGGAGCTCCAGACTAGCAATTGTGCCCTTCAGGAAAGGGAAACTGGTTTCAAGCAAAGGTCATGATCTAGCCCAGCTTATTTTGTAGACTACATACACTCTTGGCTCGTGAGATGACTAACTGCTTACAGACACTGGCTTTTCAAAACAGAAAGGCCTCAGGAGAACATCTGGAAAGGAGGAAACTTCTAGTGAGCATCTACTAATGGAACTTCTAGTGAGGACTTTGAACCCAAGGGGATAGCTTAGTGCTTACACTGCCACAGTGAGAAAAGAAGCAACATTATGGCTTCACAATGTTGCTATGGCATAACTGAGTCAACTGCCAGGATCCCAGAGCTCTGTCCTGAACTGTCACACCCCATCACCCCAAACCTTAAGAAATACCCCTGAGGACTCTGAAGAAATTCCAGCTTGGCCCTATGTTGGCTACAGGACAATTGCTGCCCACAGCTATATGTAGTCAGTCACTACTGGGGGCTAGTAAAGTCAGAGGCCAACACACTGCCATCCCATGTTGGCTGCTAATTTTATGATTGGCATTCTGCTATCTTGCCAAGCATCTACATTTCTTTTAGGATGCTATATTTTAGCTGATTTCACTACTTAAAATGATTTTCTACTTTTTGATATCTTATTTGTTTTGACAAGAAGCAGGCAATGCCAACACAAAGCAAGTAACTCTGGATAGAGATTCTAGACTAGTTCAGAGAGACTGGGGGTCATGTAAGAATCACCATTTTGACCCAGGTGGACCCTTTGACTGCAAGCTATTGTGAACCTCTAACCTCCATCAATTTTCTGGAGTCCCAAGAAAATTATTAGAGGGGCCTGGACCCTAATGATTGGAGCTATGTAAAGGTTTCAAAGGAGAACACATTAATGATGATGTATGCCAGTGTTAGGCAAGCCTCAAAGGGACTTCTTAGTGTTACTCCTTATCCTCAGAATGCATCTCATTCACATCTCTTCCACTTATTACCATAGGATCTCTGATAAAGTGACCTTGACCTGGTTATAGGAATCTCTTTAATGGAAATGACACCCCCCCACTCCCACCACCATGAGTTATATAGACAGGACTCTAAAATCCCTGTTCTGTATGAGTTCTGCATAGTGCTCCCTGGGATGATGTTCTTGCAGGAAAGGCCATCATGGGTTTAATCACTGTATGTATCTTGAGATCTCCCTTTTGCTGAACATACTCTATATAGCAACAGCCAGAGGAAAAGGGGAAACCTACAAAGGTGGAAAGCATCTTGAGGCCTGTGGGGCCTTTCTGACAACTACCTCCTCAGCATCCAAGTTCCTTATCCCACTGATCTGTGTGTCCAATTAGAACAGCAGATTGCACCTCCTTGCCAAGATCCCACTTGAAGATTTATCACCATCAACAACAGAATGGGGAGTTGACTTCATCTCCTTGCCTTTTTGGTACAGAGATGGCCTGCACAGCAACAGATGTTCTGTTTAGGACAGACTCTTATGTATGAGCCCTGAGGACAGATAAGAGAAGGGTCAGCAAGGCAGTCAAATGCCCTATAGAATGGGCAACAGAGGACACAGGAGACAGGTGGCAGTGATTAGTATTTGTGTCAATAAAACATTTGTTTGCTCTGAAAAGCAATGCAGATAATCACTCCCCAAACCATCTGACATCTGTTGGTGGTCTCTTGTGAGGTCCTGGTAGCAGGGCCCCACACCAATCCATCTTGCCATATTGGTTTTTATCTTCTCTATCAGAATATATGGAATGTTCAATTGGGCCAAATTATTAATAGCACTNAGCACTCAGCATAGTTTGCATTATTTTGGCAGATTCTTATCTTCCTAAGTGGAAGTTTTCAGAAGGTTACAAGAACAGCCAGCCCCATGGTTGGGTCATGAAGACCTGGCTGGACCTCCTATGCTCTCTTATCTGGTACTGCATGAACAGTACTGGGAGCAGTTGACCTCCCTGAGAGCTTGGGCTAAATCTGGAGCCCAACAGAAAGAAAAAAGCTGATTAGAGCTGAGGTAAGAAGAAGGGACAAATGCGAAGGTTCGATCTTCACCACTAAGGGAAGTGCTTAGGGCTCAGACTTGCAAACAATTCACAGAGCTCTGGCAGACATGCAGGGACAGAGCATGGAGACATTCCATGCACTTGAGTTCAGGAAGTGCTGCCAAGTGGTGGGAGGAAGGGCTGAGGGAGACATTAGATAGCTTAGGCTATGAATTCTTGGGAGAAGTCACTTCTCCAGAGTAGTATAAGGTACAGTTCTGCTGAGAGCCTCATGGCCTGAGGACCCAATACTTCTTGCTTCACAGAGCTCAGAGAACAAAATGTACCCAAGAGACACAGGCAAAGATGCTCTCTTCTACCATTCCCTAGAACATCATTCTGCTGTGTCATGAGGAAGCTTGGATAGTCTGGACAGTACTAGGGCCAGATAATTAGAATATTCTTGGGCCAGACCACCAAAGGTATCATAAGCAAAATAATGTCATGAGTTTCTTGTGAGAAGGGAAATTAATCATGGAAACAAAGAAACATGATAGACCCTAGATAATAAGAAGCCAACAGAGACTTTTGTGAACCATTCATGAGTGCCTTTGGGGGCTCCAGAAATACTTGAGGGATAAGGCAGGGTGAAGAGTAGGAACACAAACTGAGCCTCTGACAGTCTTAGTTCTTGAGTCCCTATATACATAGACTGATGAACACCTGGACCTATGGATTACAGGTGATTTAAAAATCTGTAAAGAGGCAGTGTTATAGTACTGGGGCACAAATGCCCCATTGGGCAAGCCTCAAGATGTTGGCACTTATAAGCTCTCTAGTATCCCCATCTTTCCTTAGGCATTCTTTTCATTCTAAGGGCTAGATATGGTGGTGATGACTTCCTTCTATGCAGAGCTATAATCTCTGGAGTTCCCGTTCCTGCTGTATAGCAATACATTGCCAGGAGCTATATAAGAAATGGGTGATATTGGAAGACAAATGTGAAGGAGATACCAATATTGGAGTAGTTGATGTTCAGTACCCTAATCTCCTGATTACTCTTGTTGATAGAGCAGCTGGTAGCTGCACAGCCACACAACTTCTTTATTCCTCCTCCTCCAGCCTCCTCGAATGTGTATATGCAGCTCTTGCCAAAGAGTGGGGAATTCTGAGGTTGGAGGGGAAAAAAGACAGGTTGCAATCTATTCTGTTCTTGTTCCTGTTCTATTTTTCCTGCTCAGCATCTGACATGAAGCCCCACCAGGCTCACACAGGACAATAGACACCATCCCTATGATAACCCTCTTACTATATAGCAACCGGACTATCATGTCTAAGGGATGAACATTGACTAATTCAGTCACTCCATCCAGCATGGTGGTTCAAAACATATAATACCAGCACTTGGGAGTCTGAGGCAGCAGGATTGCCACAAGTTTGAGGCCAGCCTGGGTTACATAGCGAGTTCCATGGCAGCCTGTACTATAGACTAATATACTGCCTCAAAACAAAACTAAAAGCAACGACCACACATATCAACTCTGTAGTTGAAAAAAAATGCTTTTCCATTGGCTCATTAGAAATTTGCTTGGGGTTGTTAGAAGACCTTGAGCTTTCACAGCAGTGTCAGGACTTGCTACCCTGGGTGTAGCTATTAAAGCCCAGCAGCCAACATGCAGCATATAGCCTCATGTCAGACCTCTTGATGAAATGGAGCCCTTCTTTTCCTCACAAGATCTTAGACAAACTTCACTCTCAGTTTAGGCTTTAAGCTCCCCATTTGTATGGTGACTTGGAAATATTGGTAAGTCTCAGGCATATTTATAGTACAAAATATACTTTGCATCAAAAATATATATAAAGGTACATACAACTTAATATGAATGATAATCTTACTTTCATGTATTGCTTAACATTACTATAAAATTTATACTTGGATAGTTTCTTTTATTAAAAAAAAGGAAAGTAGATCTTCCTTCTGAGCCCAGTGGAGGCTGCTAAGGCCTCGGGAGTGCTCTCCACACCACAGGACCTTGGGATCATCTCAGGATCACAGGTGAGTGGAACGCAGCATCAGCTTCAAGAATTGCAGAGGGTCTTGTGCCAGAAGGAACAGGGACAATAGAACCCCTCCCAAACAGAGGCTGGGATCTCTTCTAGCTGGGTCCCAACCCCCTACTCCATCTTCCTTCTGAGCCTAGCTGAGGCTGCTAAGGGCTCCAGAGTGCTCTCCATGCCTCAGGTCCTCCAGATCACCTTGGGATTACAGGATCCCTACCACACCTAGGACCTCCTGATCACCTGAGAGCACATGGGCAATATAAGCAACAGAGCTTCTTGGACAGGGTCCTGTTGGGCCTTCAACCTCAGCCAGGAGACAGATAAGAACCTGACCCCTGGGCACATTCCTTGTCAGAGGAGAATCAGCCTTCTGGGAGGGTTCTGACCCTTGAACTCAGGAAGTGGATCAGAGCTCCATACTGCTGGACACCTGCCCTGCAAGAGAAGAGCTTGCCTGCAGAGAGTGCTCTGACCACTGGAACTCAGGTGAGAGTTGGACTCCCAGGAATGCTGACAGAGGCTAACAGAATCACAGGAGGATCAAGCTCCAACCAGAGACAGCTTGAACATTAACATCAGAGATATCCAGATGGCGAAAGGCAAACATAAGAATCTTACTAACAGAAACCAAGAACACTGGGCATCATCAGAACCCAGTATGCCCACCACAACAAGCCCTGGATACCCCAACAGGCCCGAAAAGCAAGACACAGATTTTAAATCATATCTCATGATGGTGGTAGAAGATTTTAAGAAGGACATTAATAACACACTTAAAGAAATGCAGGAGAACACTACTAAACAGGTAGAAGCCCTTAAAGGGGAAGTACAAAAATCCCTCAGCGAATTACAGCAGAATACAGCTAAACAAGGAGAAGCCCTTAAAGAAGAAATACAAAAATCCTTCAAGGAATCACAGGAGAACACTGCTAAACAGGAAGAAGCCCTTAAAGAGCTACAGGCAAACACTGATAAACATGTAGAAGAAACACAAAAATACCTCAAAGAATTACAGGAAAACACAACCAAACCGGCGATGGAATTTAACAAAACCATCAAAGATCTAAAAATGGAAATAGAAACAATGAAGAAAACCCAAAGAGAGACGACTCTGGAGATAGAAACCCTAGGAAAGAAACCAGGAACCATAGATGTGAGCATCAGCAACAGAATACAAGAGATGGAAGAGAGAATCTCAGGTGCAGAAGATTCCATAGGAAACATGGACACAACAATCAAAGAAAATGCAAAATGCAAAAAGATCCTAACTCAAAACATCCAAGAAATCCAGGACACAATGAGAAGACCACACCTACGGATAATAGGAGTAGATGAGAATGAAGATTTTCATCTTAAAGGGCCAAGAAATATCTTCAAAAAATTATAGAAGAAAACTTCCCATACCTAAAGAAAGAGATGTCCAAGAACATACAAGAAGCCTACAGAACTCAAAATAGACTGGACCAGAAAAGAAATTCCTCCCCACACATAATAAACAGAACAACAAATAGCACTGAATAAAGATAGAATATTAAAAGCAGTAAGGAAAAAGGTCAAGTAACATATAAAGGCAGGCCTATTAGAATTACACCAGATTTCTCACCAGAGACTATGAAAGCCAGATGTTATGCAGACCCTAAGAGAACACAAATGCCAGCCCAGGCTACTATACCCAGCAAAACTCTCAATTACCATAGATGGAGAAACCAAAGTATTCCATGACAAAACCAAATTCACACAATATCTTTCCACGAATCCAGCCCTTCAAAGGATAATAACGGGAAAACACCAACAGAAAGATGAAAACTACACCCTAGAAAAAACAAGAAAGTAATCCTTTAAAAAAAAACTAAAAGAAGACAAGCACAAGAACAGAATCCCAACTTTAACAACAAAAATGACAGGAAGCAACACTTACTCTTCTTTGATTTCTCTTAACTTCAATGGACTCAATTCCCCAATAAAAAGACATAGACTAACAGACTGGCTACACAAACAGGACCCAACATTTTGCTGCTTACAGGAGATCCACTTCAGGGACAAAACAGACACTACCTCAGAATAAAAGGCTGGAAATCAATTTTTCAAGCAAATGGTGCAAAGAAACAAGCTGGAATAGCCATTCTAATATGAAATAAATTTGACTTCCAACCCACAGGTATCAAAAAAGATAAGGAGGGCACTTCATACTCATCAAAGGTAAAATCTACCAAGATGAACTCCCAATTCTAAATATCTATGCTCCAAATGCAAGGGCAGCCACATTCATTAAAGAAACTTTAGTAAAGCTCAAAGCACACATTGCACCTCACACAATAATAGTGGAAGACTTCAACACCCCACTCTCACCAATGTACAGATCCTAGAAACAGAAACTAAACAGATACACATGGACACTAACAGAAGCTATGAAACAAATGGATTTAACATATATCTACAGAACATTTTATCCTAAAACAAAAGGATATACCTTATTCTCAGCACATCATGGTACCTCCTCCAAAACTGACCATATAATCAGTCGCAAAACAGGCCTCAACAGATACAAAAATATTGAAATTATCCCATGCATCCTATCAGATCACCATGGACTAAGGCTGATCTTCAATAACAGCATAAATAATAGAAAGCCAACATTCACGTGGAAACTGAACAACACTCTACTCAATGATAGCTTGGTCAAGGAAAAAAAATGAAGTAATTAAAGACTTTTTAGAGTTTAATGAAAATGAAGCCACAAAATACCCAAACTTATGGGACACAGTAAAAGCAGTCCAAAGAGGAAAACTCATAACCCTTAGTGCCCCAAAAAAGAAATTAGAGAGAGCATACACAAGAAGTCTGACAGCATACCTAGAAGCTCTAAAACAAAAGGAAGCAAATTCACCCAAGAGGAGTAGATGGCAGGAAATAATCAAACTAAGAGCTGAAATCAACCAAGTGGAAACAAAAAGAATATTCAAAGAATCAAACAAACCAGGAGCTGATTCTTTGAGAAAATCAACAAGATAGACTAACTAGAGGACAGAGGGACAGTATCCTAATTAGCAAAATCAGAAACGAAAAAGGAGACATAACAACAGATCCTGAGGAAATCCAAAACATCATCAGATCCTACTACAAAAGGTTATACCCAGCAAATCTGGAAAACCTGGATGATATGGACAAATTCCTAGACAGATACCAGGTACCAAAGATAAATCAGGATCAGATTAACAATATTAACAGTCCCATTTCCCCTAAAGAAATAGAAACAGTCCCCACCCCACCCCCAAAAGCCCAGGACCAGATGGGTTTAGTGCAAAGTTCTATCAGACCTTCAAAGAAGACCTAATTCCAACTCTCCTCAAACTACTCCACATAATAGAAACAGAAGGTACTCTATCCAATTCATTCTATGAAGCCACAATTACTCTGATACCTAAACCACACAAACATCCAACAAAGAAAGAGAACTTCAGACCAATTTCCCTTATAAATATCAATGCAAAAATACTCAATATAATCCTTGCAAACCAAATCCAAGGACACATCAAAACAACCATCCTTCATGACCAAGTTGGCTTCATCCCAGGGTTTAATATATGGAAATTTGTCAATGTAATCCACAATATAAACAAACTCAAAGACAAAAATCACATGACCATCTCCTTAGATCCTGAGAAAGCATTTGACATGATACAGCACCCATTCATGATAAAAGTCTTGGAAAGATCAGGAATTCAAGGCGCATTCCTAAACATAATAAAAGCAACCTATAACAAACCAGTAGCTAACATCAAAGTAAATGGAGAGAAGCTGGAAGCAATCCCACTAAAATCAGGGACTAGACAAGGCTGCCCACTTTCTCCCTACCTATTCAATATAGTACTTGAAGTCCTAGCCAGAGCAATTCGACAACAAAAGGAGATCAAGGGGATACAAATTGGAAAGGAAGAAGTCAAAATATCACTGTTTGCAGATGATATGATAGTATATATAAGTGACCCTAAAAATTCCACCAGAGAACTCCTAAACCTGATAAACAGCTTCAGCGCAGAAGCTGGATATAAAATTAACTCAAACAAATCAATGGCCTTTTTCTACATAAAAGATAAACAGGATGAGAAAGAAATCAGGGAAACAACACTCTTGACAAAAGTCACAAGTAATATAAAATACCTTGGTGTGACTTTAACGAAGGAAGTGAAAAATCTGTATGACAAGAACTTCAAGTCTCTGAAGAAAGAAATTGAAGATCTCAGAAGATGGAAAGATCTCTCATGCTCATGGATTGGCCGGATTAATTTGGACAAAATGACTATCCTGCCAAAAGCAATCTACAGATTTAATGCAATCCCCATGAAAATTCCAACTCAATTCTTCACTGAGACAGAAAGGGCAATTTGCAAACTTATCTGGAATAACAAAAAACCTAGGATAGCAAAAACAGTTCTCAACAATAAAAGAACCTCTGGCGTAATCACCATGCTGGACCTCAGGCTGTACTACAGAGCAATCGTGATAAAAACTGCTTGGTACTGGTACAATGACAGACAGGTAGATCAGTGGAATAGAATTGAAGACCCAGAAATGAATCCACACACCTATGGTCACCTGAACTTTGACAAGGGAGATAAAACCATCTAGTGGAAAAAAGACAGCATTTTCAACAAATGGTGCTGGCACAACTGGCAGACAACATGTAGAAGAATGTGAATTGATCCATTCTTATCTCCTTGTACAAAGCTCAAGTCTAAGTGGATCAAAGAACTCCACATAAAAACCAAAGATGCAAAAATTTATAGAGGAGAAAGTGGGGATAATCCTTGAAGATATGGGGACAAGGGTAAAATTCCTAAACAGAACAGCAATGGCCTGTGCTTTAAGATCAAATATCGACAAATGGGACCTCATAAAATTGCAAAGCTTCTGTAGGGCAAAAGATACTGTCAATAAGACAAAAAGGCCACCAAAAGATTGGGAAAGAATTTTTACCAATCCTAAATCTGATAGGGGGCTACTATCCAATATATACAAAGAGTTCAAGAAGCTGGACTCCAGAATTTCAAATAACCCCATTAAAAAAAATGGGGTACAGAGCTAAACAAAGAATTCTAAACTGAGGAATACCTAAGGGCTGAGAAGCACTTGAAAACATGTTCAACATCCTTGATCATCAGGGAAATGCAAATCAAAACAACCCTGAGATTCCACTTCACACCAGTTAGAATAGCTAGGATCAAAAATTCAGGTGACAGCAGATGCTGGGGAGGATGTGGAGAAAGAGGAACACGCCTCCATTGCTGGTGGGATTGCAAGCTGGTACAACCACTCTGGAAATCAGTCTGGCAGTTCCTCAGAAAACTGGACATAGTACTACCAATTGATCCAGCAATACCTCTCCTGGGCATATACCTAGAAGATGTTCCAACTGGTAATGAGGACACATGCTCCACTATGTTAATAGCAGCCTTATTTATAATAGCCAGAAGCTAGAAAGAACCCAGATGTCTCTCAACAGAGGAATGGATACAGAAAATGTGGTACATATACACAATGGAGTACTACTCAGCTTTTAAAAACAATGAATTTATGAAATTCTTGGGCAAATGGGTGTATCTGGAGGATATCATCCTGAGTGAGGTAACCCAATCATAAAAGAAGTCACTTGATATGCAGTCACTGATAAATGGATATTAGCCCAGAAACCTAGATTACCCAAGATACACCTTCCAAAACACAAGAAAATCAAGAAGGAAGATCAACACGTGGATACTTCATTCCTCCCTAGAACAGGGAATAAAATATCCTTGGAAGGAGTTGCAGAGACAAAGTTTGGGGCTAAGATGAATGGATGGACCATCCAGAGTCTTCCCCACCCAGGGGTCCATCCCATAATCAGCCACCAAACACAGATACTACTGCATACGGCAGCAAGATTTTCCTGAAAGGACCCTGATATAGCTATCTTGAGAGAGGCTATGCCAGTGCCTGGCAAATACAGAAGTGGATGCTCACAGTCACACTCTAGGAAGGAACACAGGGTCCCCAATGTAGGAGCTAGAGAGAATATCCAAGAGCTGAAGAGGTCTGCAACCCTATAGGTAGAACAACCATATGAACTAATCAGAACCCCCAGAGCTCGTGACTCTAGGGGCATATGTATTAGAAGATGGCCTAGTCTGCCATTATTGGGAAGAGAGGCCCCTTGGTCTAGCAAACTTTATATGCCCTAGTATAGGGGAATGCCAGGGCCAAGAAGTGGGAGAGGGTGGGTAAGGGAGCAGGGCGGAGGGAGGGTATAGGGGACTTTTGGGATAGCATTTGAAATCTAAATGAAGAAAATATCTAATTAAAAAAGGAAAGTAGTAGCTCTATTACTTATCTCTTTATCTTTTAATTTTAATTATATTTATTCACTTATGTGTTTATTTTTATGTGTTTATTTATTTATTCACTTATTGCTTTATTTATTTATTTATTTATTTATTTATTTATTTATTTATTTATTGTGCATGTATGTGAGCATCCAAATGTCACAGTATGTCTGTGGTCAGATGACAACTAGTGGGAGTCAGTTCTCTCCTTGTGGGTCCCAGGGATTAAATTTAGGTCATCAGCCATCTCACCAGTCCATTTGATATTGTCTATAGTATTCTTTTTATCATCTGAAGTTTCCAAATATATTTAAGTTACTACCTTGATTTTTGGAAGAATAAAACATAGGTCATGAGTTGTGGTTTGACCAAATCTCGATGTTCCATGGAAATCTAGCTGACCTGTAAGAACTTGGCTATTATGGGATTTTTAGGGGCATCTGCCAGTGGCCTCCTTAAAGTAGCTTTTTCTGAGCATAGATCCCTGGAGAAGCTGTTTTCCCCACCAAGGTGGGTTGAAGACATTCATTTTTTTCTTGGGAGGGGACAGAATCCAAGGCTCCAAAGCAGAGTTCATGTACTACAGTGCCAAGGCCTGGAGTGTCCAAAAGTCAGTACACCTCAGCGACTAGTACTTTGGGTCACTGCTTTGAAAACTACACTGTCAGGACAGACACTAGGGAACCATAAGGTAGGCCAAGGATCCTTTCTGAGACAGCAATACTGACATAGCCCTAGGCTCTGGGATTCAAGATTTTTCCTATGGCATTTAGGGGATAAAGATGGCTAAAGGAGCCAGTGAGGGCATGACATTGGCCAAAGTGTTATGGGCAGTATAGAACAAGGACTAGACTCCAGTGTGCCTGTCTAGGTATTGTTTTGAAGGCATTTGTTGCTGTACATAGTGCCTGCAATTAGTTGACTTTAAGAAAGAGAGTTTAGGGGCTGCAGAGATAGCTTAGTGGCTAAGAATGCTTGCTGTTCTTGCAGAGAATCTGGATTCAGTTTCAAGCACCCACAAGGTGTTAGAGATGTGCTCTCACAACTATCTGTAATTCCAGTTCCATGGGATCTAATGCCCTCTTCTGTCCTCCGGGGGCAATGAACACACTGTGCATACAACAAGCAGGCAGACACACATACACATGAATAAAAAATAAGTAGAAAAATTAAAGGAAATAATCTTCAATAATGTGTGTTCTTGCCTATAGCTCCTGAGGCCTATGGCAGTCTTGACAGGAGCTTGAAGGGTATCTGGGCTAGGGAGTCCAGGGGTATTTTGACTTTGAATAGCTGAGGCAGCATAAATAATAGTGTGAAGCTGGTGCATTTTGGCTTTAATACTAAAACAGAAGTGGAGGCATCTATTGGATGGAACACAGGGCCCCCAATGGAGGACCTAGAGAAAGTACCCAAGGAGCTGAAGGGGTCTGTAACCCTATAGGTGGAGCAACAATATGAACTAACCAGTATTAGCTGCATATGTAGCAGAAGATGGCCTAGTCAGCCATCACTGGGAACAGAGGCCCCTTGGTCTTGCACACTTTATATGCCCCAGTACAGGGGAATATGAGGGCCAAGAAGTAGGAGTGGGTGGGTAGGGGAGCAAGGCGGGGGGGGGTATATGGGACTTTAGGGATAGCATTTGAAATGTAAATAAAGAAAATATCTAATAAAAAAGATAAAAATATATCTACTGAACAGTGTGGACAAAACCTTCATAGCCTCCTATGATTTAGATGAATGGTTGTGTGGGAAGAAACAATGTACTACTCTATCCTATTTAGGATTATTATAATTAGCATTAACCTTTAATGAGCACTACCTATAAGCTATATATTAGCCTTGTATATGGAAGTTATCTTAGATAACAAGGGTTTGTGTCTCTAGGCTGATAGATCTCAGGGAGTTCATGCAGTAGGAAGCATGAAAGAAGAGGCAGGGAGTCAACAGGAGGGGGAAGAGAGGAAGGTCCTAGGAAGAGAACCTCAGGGATTCCCTGAGTTCTCATGATTCACAGCTCTGGAAGCATATTCTAGTAAGCTAAGAATAGCACCAAAGAACTCCATGTAAAAGCTAGCTACAATCTTCATTATCACTTACCAGGAAATGGGACTGAACTTGCCTCTGCTTTTCTTTTATGGTTTTCCAACCCAGGACAGTATCTAGAAGAGCAAATATTATGTTTGCTGTTATATCATTGAACAAAGTGCATATGGTGATTGTTTTCGAAATCTGAGGAATTAAGAGTTCTCTCTACTGTTTCAAATGGAACAAGGCATGGCAGAACTCTGAAAGCAAACAACTGTGTCATGGAACCAGGGTAGAGAAAGACTCCATCAGATGAACTGTGTGAAAAAAGAGGGCAAGAATGCTACCAGCCACATTTATTCACAAGGAAGTGATGGCCCCAAGGATGAAGGGTTCTGTTCATGGCCACAGAGGAAGTGACCTAGGCCAGGTCAGAGGGCTGTAAAGAGCACTACAGCACACTGTCCTTGCTAGAAACAGAGACGACACTGATTGTACCTACATGCCAGGGATTCGCACACTCTGTGTCACTGAAGCCCAGCAGCAGGCAAGGACTAGGCCATGTTCTGTCATGCTGCATAGTCAAGAAAGCATCTTGAACCTGCTCATAGTATGAGGATGTAAAGAGAAGCACAGACTCTGCAAATATGTTAATTACTTTATTCAGCCTCTGTCTACTGCTTCAGACCCTCATCTGGTCTTCCTCCTTTAGATACTATGATAAGAAAAACTGCTATTTAATACAGTTTCTTTACCTCCCTCCTTTCTTCTTTCCTCACTCCTCCTTCCATCTTTCTTTCTTTGCTGAGGATAGAACTCAGGGCCTGGCAGATTCAAGGCAAGTCCTCTACTGCTGAGGCACATATCCAGCCAAACATTTCACATTTATAATTATATGATTCTTTGGCAACAATTATGCTAAAAATGATATGAAATAGTAGCAATTATCATACTTCTGAACCTTGTCTCATCTCAGAAAGGCTTCCCCATTAAGCAGCTACTTCTCTCTGCCCCCTCCTCCAGCTCCTGGTAAGCACTAATCTACTGTCTGTCTCTATGGATTTGCCTCTTGTGGACCTTTCATACAAATGGAATCAGACAGTATGTGACCTGTTGTGTCTGGCTTCCTTCACTTAGCGTATCCTTCTAAGGTGCATCCATGGATTAGTACTTCATTCTTTGTTGTAGGAGGATAATGTTCCACTATACAGATATAGCGCATTTTATTTATTCATCCATCAGTCAATGGACATTTTTATTTCCAGCTGCAAGCCCTTATGGTTGTTAATGTTGCTATGGAGATTTCTCAAGCAGTCACCTGTCATCATTTCTTTTAGATCTGTACCCAGAAGTGGAATTGCTGGGTCATATGATAATTCTATGCTTTACATTTTGAGGAACAACCTAACTTTTCCCCACAGTGATTACTTTGTACAATGGATCTGAGCTCTCTGCATTCTTGCTATTATTTATTATTTTCTGGAGGTTATTTTTCTGTTTTGATTCTAGTGGGTGTGAAATGGTAACTAACTGAGATTTTAATTAATATTTCCCTATTGACTAGTGATACTGACCATAGTTCATGTTTCATGACCTTTTCTATGTTTCTGAAGCAAAAACAAAGCATTGTTGTTGAGACTCCAAGATCTGCCCCATTCCTGTTCCTCTGTGTTCACCTACCCTCTGATTATCACTGTGTACATATGTCACCTGACATTTGCCCTTTGCCCTTTCTCTACCCCCTTGGAATCTCTAAACATACATCGTGCTGATGGGACAATTCCTCTTCCCTGATTCTTGACACCTTGGATGTCTTCCAAGTCCTCCTCAGAATGTTACCATGTTACCATAATATCACCATACCATAGTGATGGGTTTCTTGCATCTCATCTAGCACTTTCCCTGTAGCAGGAGCTGAGTCTGGAATATTCTCAGTGAGTCTAGCTCTGAGCTGAATATTGGACAAACATAATGCTTCTGTTCACAGCAACAGATCAAAGACTGGACTGAAGATCCATAGGTCCCCTACTCAGATAATGGATACTCTGCCTTAGGATCACAGGTTGCTCCTAACTGAGTCTGTTTCTGTTACAACCACCTATTCTTAGGGTAGAGGACAGCAGAGGTATTCCCAGTGTCTCCTGTTGATATCTTTAGAGCAATCCATCCCCAGCTGTGGTCTGTTATGACTCATGCCTTCAAGGGAGGATGACTGTTGTCAGAAAGTGACTCATGGTATAGCTCCTCACCTTCTGCAATTTTGGCAAAGAATGCTCTGATGACGTGAGAGTGAGGGAGGCAGGGGCCAGACTTCCGGTCCTAGTCTGTGGTGACTCAGTGTGTGATTTGGGAGCTCTGGATGTTCAACCTGTGAAGTAAACCACCTATGGAAACAATGTAAAGGTGAAGTGCCTATCCTGTGTCCTCAACCTAAGGTTGTCATTTAGTATCAGGCACAGAGCTCAGAAAAGCTATATTTGATGCTCAACCTAGCTTGGAGATTTTACAGAAACGTCTTTAAGAGCACTGTTTGTTATAGATGTGAATCAGTCTGAAGAGCACCCACTGAGAGTCCCATGTTCTTGTATCTTGTATTAGATACAAGAGCAAGGACATATACATAGTGGAGGAACTAGAGACGGCTTATTAAGAAAGAGAAATGAATTTATTCTCCTGTGAATGGAAGTGATACAGAGAACTGGGAAAGATCTAGGGCTTAAAAACCCTAGGTTCAGAATGTTAAGACCACTTATGAGTCATTTACTTGACACCCACCTTTCCCTGCAGTTTGAGATTGTGAGATTTTCCTGTGTATGCTCAGTTCCTTATATGCTTATATACTTGTAGCATGGGGTTTGTGTCTTTCAGCTAATTTTTGTATGTTAACCACAATGCATTTCTCCATGGCCTACTGTCCTGCTACATGTACATTCCCCCAGACTGTGGATCTGTAACTATAGAGGCTCTTTCTATCATGGTTTTACAGGACACTTGATTGGTCCCAAGCAAGAGCACGTTGACTTGGGTATATTTGCCAACTGTGCCAGCCTTTAAGGGTAGACATATTCAGCCTTTTGCAGTGATTTTCAAACTTCTAATCTACAATTACCCTGTGACAATATAAATGTATAAGAACATGATAAAGGTACAGATTGAAGGTGTGGGCCAGGTGTGGTGGAGAATGTGGCACACACTCCCCCCATTACAAGGGTACTGATAAAATCCAGCTGCAGCAGCCGAAGTACTGCTGTGATAGGAGCAACACACTTGGAAGGGTTTTGAGGACAGTGGACATATGGTAATGGCATGGGTGAGAGGTACAGAAAGAAAGCCTGTGGGAATGACATTGTGGAACAGTAAGAGAGGCGCTAGAATACAAGGGGAAGGCAGTACTGGTATTGTACAGTGTACATGAGGTATTAAGATGATAGGAGTATTCAGATGGGCATGAGAAATGGGATTAGATGTCTAAAAATCTGTCTGATTCTTGTCATCCCTGCAGTACAGCTACAGGCCTGTGGAAGAGCTACTAGAAGCAGAACTGGTAACTGTGGCCCGATCAAAGGCTGATGAATGGAGAATTCCTGCCCCCTAACTCTGTCTCTCTTGGAGTTATCCACCATTGGCAAAGTACACTCAAAGAACTATCCAAAATGAGGATGGTCTGAACAGCGTGAGGCTCATGGTGGGGCTTCTAGCAGGAGTGTTCCTTATCCGCTAGCTCTGTGTTTTGAGCAGGGAGGAGGTCTATTTCTTGCTGCAGTCAGATTTTGTGTCTAAAGGGAGTTGGCATGTCTCAGAGTAGTTAGGAATTTAGCACTCTGGATTCACAGTTCATCTCTACTACTGAACCATGTAAGATAAGCTAACCATCTTTTCTAAGGTTTAGATTATTCTTTCATGAACTGAGAGCCCCATTAGTTCCTGACTACAATTATTAATGATATGCAAGCAAAAGACTGTATGGATAAAGGCCCTGTATAACTTCCTGACTTTCTTCTCATTCATTATGGTAGAAGAGAAACCCTTTCAGCCTATTTGACTTCATGACACAGATATGCTGCCAAGTCCTAAGTATGTATTGTAGATCATAGAAGCCCATGTAGATGAGACAGTGTGGGGACAAAGATTTTGAAGAAGGGATGGTGGGAATGTACATTCTCAGGAGCAGGTGCAGGGGGAAGCCACTTAGAGCTACTGCCAAGGGACACACAAAAGACCTAACACTTCTAAGGAGGGGCTGAAGAAAAGGATTGCCTAAACCTGGATCCCTTGGCTCTGGAGGCCGAGTCAGCGTGGCCTTGGCATGGCCTTGGCATGCTCTCATAAGCAAGCTGTGCAGCTGCTAGACACTGCTCCCTGCTCTGGAGACAAGGTCAGCTATGGGCTGTAATCCAAGGTTGTGGGCTCTAGGGACTGGCTAGAGAATAAAGAAATAGCAAAGGAAAGTATCTCTAGGGAAGAAAGTATAGTTCAGTGAAACCCTAGGCACCTAGGCCCAGATTCAATGTATATATTGCTCCCAAATGACTTACAGTCTATGTAGCTGGGCTCTGAGTCAAGGTAAGGGCATCTATGGTTTTAGAGCTACAGAGCTGCCAGACTCTGGCGCAGGCTGCCTCTCCTCCTCTTGCAGGCAGGCCACTGCCCAGTAGCACTTTGTGTTTCTTTTGTGGTCTTTGATTAAGAACCACATGCAGGGCTCCAACAGACAAGCCCCATTACCTACAGGCCCACTAAATGGTACCCCACAAATTCTTGAAGCTAACTATCAGTCTTTCAGCCACTGGGGTAATCTGTGAGCATAGCTGGCTTCTAGAAATATGCTTGATTTGTTGACAGCTTGTCAAGGTACAATTTAGGCTCTTCACTGGGAACTTTTTGTTGAGATAGGGTGTCATGTAGTTCAGGCTGGCCACCTATTCATTATGTAGCTGATGCTGATCTTAAACTCCTGATCCTCCTACCTCCACCTATCAAACCCTGGGATTGTAAGCATGTACACCTGGTTACCAGGTTAATACTGAGAACATCCAAAAGGCCCACTTTTGAGGTATAAGCACCTGCTTACTCCCTTTCCCCATTTCCATTGTCAAGCCCCATAGGCCATGAGGCCACACCTCCATTATGTAACCAGCTGTTCCTCAGCCCATGTGCACAGCAGATAACTCCTTTTATCTTAGCGAAAGCCAAAATCAGATAGACTGTGTATGAGAGAGAGAGAGAGAGAGAGAGAGAGAGAGAGAGAGAGAGAGAGAGAGATGAAGGCTTTAGGTAAGTCTGAGGATCTCCAAAGAAGTAAAAATTCTGCCCATGAGAGTTAACAGAAAATTCTGTTGGGTATTACAGCCTCTCGATCAAAAACTGCATCATTAACCCTCACCTCAGTTTCCAGCCTGCCCTATGTTCTTCAGACGTGTAATTCCCTAAACTAGAAAATATAGTTCCTTTAACTCCGTATCTCTCTGATCTTTCTTGTTCTGTCTGTTCCTTTCTGTTCATTCTGATTCTTTGGAAGTGTTTGGCTACAACAATGGACAGGCAAGTTGAGTGAATGTGGCAGAACCACCACACACAGAAAATATGAACCTTCTTATGGAACTATGTGTGCCAGATCCCTAGTCTGCTTCCAGCTCTTCCCCACCCCATGTACACCCAAATATGTTCCCTGCACAGCTGCTACTCATATGTCATTTACAGGAGCACCAGTAATGGTGAGAAGGGCTACATTCCAAATCTACCATGAGCTGGAGTGATGTCCCTTGCCTCCTTGTGTCATATGTCTCAATAGAAACTGTGCTTCCCAAATGCTTTGTGCCACAAGGAATCTCATTCTATAGGTTGATATGGAAAGTGGTAGACATATGCTCCTCTGTTTCATTGGTGTGTAGGGAGTACTGGAAATCTTCTCTGAACCTGTTCTTCATGATTGCCTTCTTCCTGAGTCTTTCTACCTCTCTGCTATGACATGCCCACAGTGTACTCCTCTGCCCACTCCCTGATGCCCTGGCTGCCCTTAGAGTCTCATCCTGCTGCCTTCACTTTGATAATAGTGAAAGGATGCAAGTTTACTACTGACAGTTACAAGTCTTAATCCATCAGACAGAGGCTCCTTTAGGAGCTCATTTTGAATGCTAGGGTCTTAGTGTATGACAAAGATATTTAAAGGCACCAGAAAAGTGTAATTTTGAATGCTAGGGTCTTAGTGTATGACAAAGATATTTAAAGGCACCAGAAAAGTGTAATCCCACACAAGGTAGAAAGCTATACATTTACAAGGCAGCCTACTCATCAGGCTTCCTGAGAACTAGCACACTGAAGGCCTAAACTGTCCAAGAAACCCATGCAGCTGCCCTGCAAATTGAGAAAGATGGCTTTGGCTTATTTTTCCTTCCATCCTTGGGTTAGTGAAGACACTTCAAGGAACATTATTTAGATATTGCCAAAGGAACTGGCAAACTGTTTGAGGACATGACCTTTATCTGGATGTCCTGGATAATTATATGCCAACACAATACAGCTAGATTCATTTGGGAAGAGGGAAGCTCAAATGAGAAAATACCTGTAGCAGAATGTAATGTGGGGAATTTTCTGGATACTGATTTATGATTGATATGCATGGGCCTGCCCCCACAGAGAATAGTGCCTCTTCTAGGAAGGTGATCCTCGATGATATAAAACAGCAGACTGAGCAAGCTATAAGAAAAAGCTAGTAAGCATTACCCCTCCATGCTGTCTGCTTCGTTTCCTGCCTCCAAGTTTTTGCTGTGTTTGACTTCCTGAACAACTCTGAATGATGAACTGTAATATGTAACTGTAATCTGAAATAAAACCTTTCCTCTGTAAGTTTGTCTTGGTCATAGTGTTTTGTCACAGCAGTAAGAACGCTAAGACTCTGAGCTTCATTCTAGATGAAGCAGTGGTGGACACAGAAACACAGAACCTGGGTCATAGTGGCCTCACTGTGTGTACTATGCCATTTCTGCTTCTGTCCCACTAGCTCAGAATTAGCATGGGATTTGAGGCCAAATGTACTCACCTATTCCAGTGCCATTCACAACCCTGGTCACTTTCCCCTTCTGGGGACTTGGAATGGCTACACAATGATGCAGGGCTTCTGAAGGCTTTGAAGTACAGCTGCTTCTGAGCCTCAAACTTTTAACAGGTCTCTGAAAAGAGGTAGTGAGCACTCTACAGGACCAGAGCCTCTGCTATAGTTTTCTTTCTGACTACCTGGACTATACCTTGTGGAGAGACAGAGATCACCAGTGTGATCAGGATGATAGGGACCACTATATCCAAAGATATCCTTTGCAGAACTAAGCTGGTTCAAAGGCAGCTATAAGTTTCTCTCTTTGCCATGCACTACTTACGGCACGTTCTCTAGACTACCACCTTCCATTGAAGTGACACTTAAAACATCCGTGGCTTATAGAAGACACAATATCATGGTCTGATTCTGTCTATGGGGTGAATAGCCTCCTACCACAGAGTGAGTAGATGATCTCGGGCAATGGAGGCAGCAGTGGAGCCAAGCCAGGTTCTTAATGACATCCCTCTGCTCCCACCATGAACTAGACAAGGAATGTGGCACAGTAAGGCATGAGTGTGGAAACAAAGAACAAAGTAAGCTGTGTGAGTTTAAGCCCCTGATGGAGCTGCTATCATGGCATCTGTGTCTCACTGGACCCATTGTCACCAGTAACTTTCTAGGAAGTGGCAGGGGATTAAAATTTATGCACATAGATCAAGGAAAGAGTAATATTTTCCAAATGCAGGTCTAAGGAGACAAATACACTTCTGTTTCAGCAGACTTCCCTCCCATATGATGACTACCTTGTGCAACATTCTGTCTCACAGTGTCACCACAGGCAAGCATGGTCCAACTCTGCTCCTCATACCTAACAGAAGGCTTGATACCCTCTCTGAAAAAGGGGGAAGTGGCAGATTATGGAGACAGTGGGGAATTCCAAGAAGCCAAAGTCAGACATGTCCATAGATTTCAGCACCATTGGTTGTCTAACAGACCCCAGCCCTCAATCCAACCTGGTCAAGGAGTCCAGGGAAAGTATTTCAGGCTTGATGATGGTCTGTTTCCCGGTTGGAGTGAATTATGCTACTGGGGACTGGAAATGGCTATGTAATGACTGTAATGCTTCTTTCCTTGACATATTTAGCTATCTCTCAGCAAACACTGGACCGTTCTTGATGGAGATGACAGAAAAGCTCTTAGTCAAAACTCTGATAAACTAGCTTTCTTCAGTCACCAAATACCTCCAAATCTGATCTGAATCATCGAGAAAAGGATGGAACAAGTTAGGCAGGTGAATTGGATCGCCTTCTACCTGAAGTGCCCTTGCTGTGAGCTCTGTTGCCAGGCAAGTTTGTTTTGTTTAATCTAGTTACTTTTGATCCACAGACTTCACATTTATAATTTCACCTTCCAATATAAAGCTTCTCACAGGCACCTAGTAGGCCTAGTAGTCTTGCTATTCCAAGCTCACCATCAAATGAAAGACAAAAGGGCTCCATGAACCCTCACCAGAGATCTTTGGGTCCTAGCATTTAGGTAGTTTATAGGCTCAGCAATTTGAGCCCATCATGCTGTACTACTGTATGAGTGTCCTATGGGGGGGGGCATAACAAGTTACCACAACTACATGGCTTTAAGCAACAGATATGCATTATCACAATGGTGGAAGACTGAAATCCCATGATAAGCAAGGCCACACAATCTCTCCAAGTATGTGTCAAAACAAAACAAAACAAAACAAAACAAAACAAAACAAAACATCTGTCTCTTGTCTCTCAGGGGATTAGTAACCAATTCTGGTGCCAATAGCCAGCTTTAGGTTGCACCAAATATCATCTTCCAATATTGTGATAATTTCATAAAGTTTTTATAGGAGCAGAACAATTGAAATAATCAAAGAAGATAGTTTTCAGTTATGTTTTTGGTACATCAGGTATTAGGGTAAGCATATATCAGGTATTACAACAGAGTGGGGAAAAAGCTCTGTCCTAGGCTTTAGATGTTATCTGATGACATTCTTAGTCTTTGTGTTAGTAGAAATTAAGGGTCTGTTTGTAAATCCCAAATGATTTACTTAATAATTACAATAGGTCACACACAGAGGTGGGTAATGAATGGCTTTTAAGGAGGCTACAGAAAACCCAAGATAATTTGGCAGCCAATCTATAACATGATGCCAGCCTTCCATGAAACCAAAAAGAGCTATAATCTTAATCCTCTCCCTCCTCAAGCAACTGGTATTTCATGTCAAATCTTTATTCCTTGGCAGCATCAGCACCAGCATCTCAGTCACTTCTGAATCTCTACTCTAGCTGTAAGTATAAGCTTCTACAGGAGACTTGCAAACTGGATAAAGAATTGCCAGTACTCCCAATCTTTGCAACCCTACCCTAGACTTCTCACCTCTAGTCTGCCAGGACCCTTTACGAAATGGAGTTCCAAAGTAACCAAGAGTATAGTTACTGTCTTGATTAGAGCAGAATCAAATTTTATACTCCAAATATTTGATACCTGTGCCAAACACCTGACACTTGGAATCTTCTGACACTTAGAGTCTCATTGAATCCCAACACTTTTTTGACTTAGTTTCTGACATTTTTACACTCATGGAAAAAATTGCAAAAGACCATTGAATCACAGAAAGGTTTATTTGCTCCAAGCCATACAGATAGTTGTGGTAAAGTCAAAAGTCTGCCTATAGATTCTTTAGTGTCTTGTTTAGTACATTTGTCTGTACTGCCAACGATCTTTTTCAAGTCTGTCATACTTGAGTCTGTGCAGTTCCTCTGCAGAAACACCCCTCCCTCTTTTCCCCTTTGCCCACAAGTGACAAAATCATCAAGAACCCTGAAGATGCAGCACAGCAGGCGGGCAAAGGGCTGCTGGACAATGCTAGGAGCTGGCACCACTTAAATTGAGAGCAATTCCTGGAAATCAGGAAACTATTGAGGCCAAAGGCATCAGAATTAAATTGGCCTTTGAAATAAACAAGTGCATCTCTGCAGGCATCAATTGTGATTCTGTGAGCTTCCAAGATGAGCCCTAAACGAGATAAAGGCTTTCAGTAGAGGCTGGGCTGGTTACCTTGGGGGCAGAGAGTGGGGCGATCTATGTCCCTGTTTGACTTGGAAGCTTTGAAGGAAACTGAGAGAAGAGAATCTAGTCCTTAGGTCTTACATGTGGTATACTTTCCTAGCTATGGGGCTTTGTAAGTTCATTCTACCATGCTTATGTGATGATGAAACAATGTATTTCTCTGATCCCCACAGTAAAATAACACCTGACATTCTCATAGTCTCTCTCTCTCTCTCTCTCTCTCTCTCTCTCTCTCTCTCTCTCTTATCTCTCTCTTTTCTCTCTTTCTCTGTCGCACGTGTGTGTGTGTGTGTGTGTGTGTGTGTGTGTGTGTGTGTGTGTGTGTGTGTGTATGTGTGTGTGTGTGTGTGTGTGTGTGTGTTGCATCCAGCCTTCTGCAGGAATTTACAGTACATCATCTGGAGAGAAGGGAAACATTAGCACTTTGTGTGTTCTTCCTCTTCACCACTCCTGTAATAAGGCCAACATTAGAAGCATGCCTGAAAATACTGATGTGTCATTCCATGAAGACTCTGAGCAGACATAACTACACAAAGTTGCAGTCACGTAACAGGGAAACCCGTATCTCTACCTGGATTGTTGTACCTAGCTGGCATTTACAAAAGTTCTGGGGACCCAATCTCTGATCAGGTTTGCCAAGAAAAGACTATAATAACCACTGAGCAATCTACCCACGCCACACCTTATCTTTTTCACTTTAAATTAATTATTGATTGATTGACTTTATATTCAGACAGCAGTTTCCCATCCCTCCTCTCCTCCTGGTCCTTTCCCCCATGCCCTATCCCCCTACCCACCCCTCCTCCATTTCTTTTCAGAAAAGGGGAGGTCTCCCATGGATATCAACCAGTCTTGGCATATCAAATTACAGTAAGAATAGGGGCATTTTTTTTTCTACTGAGGCTAGATGAGGCAGCCCAGAAGGAAGAAAGGATTTTAAAGGCAGACAAAAGAGTCAGAGACAGTCCTTGCTCCTGCTGTTAGGAGTCCCACATGAAGACCTAGCTGCACAACTGTTACATATGTGTAGAGGACCTAAGTCCATCCTACTCATGCTCCTTAGTTGATGGTTTAGGCTCAGTTGATTCTGAGTGTTTTCTTGTAGCACCCTTGCTTGACCTCTGGCCCCTATAATCCATTCTGCCCCTCTTCCACGGGATTCCCCAAGGTCCACCTAATGTTCATCTGTGGATCAGTTTCCATCAGTTGCTGATTTATGCTAAACTCCTGTCTGCATGTATAGCAGAATATCATTAACAGCTTCAGGGTGGGCTCCCGCTCATGGCGTGGGGTGCTTCATGTCCTGGATGATTAATGAACCCCAGGACTTTACCTCCCTCTGCCTCTCAGCATTGTGATTACAAGTACACACTCTGGGGATCAAACTCACATCCTCAAGTGTGTGGGGAAAGCGCTTTATTATCATTCTAACCCTCCCTGTTGAGTTTTCCATTCTGAGCACAGCTGCTGAATCCTTGTGACCCAGAACAATTTACTACACATGGCCCCTATCTTAGGATGAACTGTACTATTGGTATGTGAAGAAGGTAGTCTTGGTAGTCATTCCTGAAGCGCTCCCAGAGTAGAGAGCAGGAACACTCTTACTAAGTGGCATGTAGCCTTTCAAGTGCTCTAGACGAGGCTCTTAGCTTCAGCTCTGAAGACTCAATGGAAAACCCAAGTGGCAGGGGCCTGGTCCGTGGAGGATAAGCTCCTTCACTGATCATTGCTATGGTGAGGAAAGGAAACAGGAATAGGCATGAGACCTAGTGAGGAGCCCATCTAGATGAAGCCACATGTCCTAGGCTAGCAATAGTAGCCAAGGTTAGGCCTGATTCTGCAGTTGATAGGCAGCCATCAAAGCTCCTGGCTAAGGGAGACAGCATAAGTAGATGTGGTGTGGAATCCTGTGCAATGCTTCTGGGAGTGAAATATGTTTGGGGTACATGGGAGGTCCCTCAAGTCAAACTTGTGTTCCCAACAATAGGAAAATGTTCAGTGCTTTCTCCACTGTGACTTTTTCAGTGGGTACCATTGGAATCAGAACAGTGTCATCAGCTGCAGTAGTTGGCACAGGATTGTTCACTACTGCACATTTGCAGTTAAACATAAAGATAGGTTCATCTAAGAATGCCCTTAGCAAGGCAGTGAAAAAATTTTTCTTTGTCACTTCTATTGAAAATGGTTTTTCCCATATACTATAACCCAATTGTAGTTTCCCCTCCCTCTACTCCTTCCAGTTTCTTCCCATCTCCACTCCTATCCTGATATACCCCCCTTTCTGTCTTTAATTAGAAAACAAATAGGCTTCTAAGACATGATAATAAAATACAGTAAGATAAAACGAAACTAACACATCAGGATAGGGCAAAACAACCAGGCAGAAGGAAAAGAGCCAAAGGAAAGGCAAAGAAACAGATGTAGACATAGAGACCCACTCATTCATACACTCACAAGTCACATAAAACTACTAATCTGGAAACCATAACATAAATGTAAAGGACCTGTAGATAAAAAGAGATAAAATTGAATGAATAGAAAATACAAATAAAATAAAATAAAAAATGAGGCAATTAAAAAAAAAATCCCTGATAGGACATTACAAGACAAAGAACCTCTAAAGATGCCATTGAATTAATTATCTGTTGGCCATGTACTGCTGGGCATGTGCCCTACCCTTAAAAGTAGTGTGTTTCCCCATGAAAGGAGTTACAGAGATAAAGATTGAAGCTAAGACAAAAGGATGGACCATCCAGAGATTACCCCACCCGGGGATCCATCCCATAATCAGCCACAAAATGCAGATACTATTGCATATGCCAGCAAGATTTTGATGAAAGGACCCTGATATAACTATCTCGAGTGAGGCTATGCCAGTGCCTGGCAAACACAGAAGCGGATGCTGACATTCATCTATAGGATGGAACACAGAGCCCCCAATGGAGGAGCTAGAGAAATTACCCAAGGAGTTGAAGGGGTCTACATCCCTTTAGGTGGAACAACAATATGAACTAAACAGTACCTCCAGAGCTCGTGTCTCTAGATGCATATGTAGCAGAAGATGGCCTAGTCAGCCATCACTGGGAAGAGAGGCCCCTTGGTCTTACAAACTTTATATGCCCCAGTACAGGGGAATGCCAGGGCCAGGAAGTAGGAGTGGGCGGGTGGGGGATCAGGGAAGGGGGAGGGTATAGGGAACTTTTGCATTAGCATTTGAAATGTAAATAAAGAAAATATCTAATTAAAAAAAAGAGTAGTGTGTTTCCCTAGTGAGACTTCCTTAGAGACAATGAAATTTTCACTGGTAAGTAGCTATCAATGGGAGACAGCTTCTGAGTTAGGGGTGGAGGTATGTGTTGGCTTCTCCTTTCAGCTCTAGGACCCCATCTGCTGAAAACCTGTGCAGGCTACCTCAGCCTCTGTGAGTTATATGTGTGTCAATCCTGTTGATTTAGAGGGCCTTGATTGACCCTTGAATCCCCATTTTGTTTTAAATTCTCTGGGACAAAATGAGAAATATGCTACAGCACCTCTCTTATAGAAGCCATTGCATTGGTTGTCTTGAGGCATTGGTGTGACTGTTCAGAGTTTTCAGCTGAACTGGCTGAGTTCTCATAGATTGTCATATTTACTTGAAAGAATGACTAATGTTATTCAGACTTGGGTATTTGGCAGACATTTTCTTGTAGATGAACTGAGTAAGCCTGTCATTCCAAGGAAAACAACTGTATTTATTTTTGCCAATGATAAAATTTGAGCATTTAAGCAAAGATTAAATTTTCTTAAAGCAAATATCCACCACTGTGATCGTGACAGCTTTGCAACAGTTAAGGGATTTTTCCAATGAGGGAGATGGCAATGTGAATCAGTGTGGTTTTATGATACTATGGAGGGAAACATATCAAAATATGGGCACTGTGCATTAGTCAGGGCCCTGATGTGACCAATGAACATTCCCAGCAAACAGCAAATGGGGAGAAGATAGATATATAAAACAGAAAAGCCAGTGGGGCTCGATGGGGCTGAACAAGGAGAGTTCACAGATATGCTTCATGCTCCACATTGCATTATTTTTGGAGAAACAGCCCCTGGTCAGGCTTTGGTGTCCTGTCTGAAAAGAATGTCTCAACTGATCTCAAAAGCACACCAAGTTCTCTTTTCTTTTTCTACTGCATATCTGCCTGAGCCTGGGTTTTCTTCATAAACAGCCAAAGCAACATATCACAACCAAATAGAGACGTGAGAATCCAGCTGTGTCCTCTCAAGCCAGACATCAGAGACATTTGCAAAAATCTAAAAGAATGCTTCTCTTCTCAGCACAAGTTTTGTTTTGGAAAATATAGCTATTTTCATACAAACATTTATATTTTCTTGTACTGTATTTCATGTTTTAATTTAAAAATAAATAATAAATAAACATTTTAGTTGCTCCCTAATATTGTTAACATGAATAGCTATAATCCACATAAACCTCAGTAAACTTTTGTTGCTTAGTTCACTTTATTCTGATGTTATTGAGGTGAAATTTGTATGACTTGAAACTCGTCATTGTTAAGTGTATAATCAGTAGCTGCAGCCGTCACCCCTCTCTAGCTCCCAAAGGAAATCCCATGGCAGTTAAGTGTCCACTCCTTCCCACCGTCCCCCAGCCCTTGGCAACTACTCCTCTGCTCTCTGTGGACTTACCTTCAATGAGTTTTAAAAGTATACAGGTTCTGAAACAAAAAAGATAATGAACTACTGACCGAGTATACAAAATCTCAGTTGTGCTTTTATTAGCTGTATAAATCACAGTTTCTTGAGCCTTCAATTGAAGATAATGATGCTGTACCCACAAAGATATGGTGAGGATTAAATGGAGAGATACTTGGCAGAGAGTAGTATTCAATAATTTGCAGCTCTTATCACTAATTATGACTGGCAAGCAGTGTGGTGGCACATGCTTTTAATCCCAGCACTTGAGAGGCAGAAGTAGGCAGATATCTGTGAATTCTAGGGCAGCCTGTTCTACTAAGCAAGTTCCAGGACATCCAGGATTACACAGAGAAACTTTATTTTGAAAAAATATTTATATTTCCAAAGTGAGACCTTGGGTGATCTTCTAATGTTCTCTGTACTTTCAATATGGTTTGAAGGTTTTAAGTGATCATGCACCTAACCATTCTGCAAAGTAATAAAACTACTTTCTTTTTTTTTCATCTTGAAAGCTCATTTGTCAAAAAAAAAATTAATACATTGCTTTGAATTCAGCTTCACTCAGATTTTCAGGGCCAAATGGGAAGTTTTCTTTTATGGAATGTAATGCAAATGGCCCCTTGTCTGTTTAGTGACAGAATTCTTGCTCTCATTCAAAGCCTTAGGAGTAATCTCTATTGCCTGCAGCATTCTTGCCTTCTTTTTTTTATTATTAGATATTTTCTTTATTTATATTTCAAATGTTATCCCCTTTCCAAGTTTTCCCTCCGAAAATCCCCTATCCCCTCCCCCCTCCTCCTGCTCTCCAACCAACCCACTCCCATTCCTGGTCCTGGCATTCCTCTATACTGAGGCATAGAGCCTTCACAGGACCACCAACAAAACAATAAAGAAATGCAGAGTCTGATGCAACATTAACACATAGGTTTGTATCAAAGCTGCCTGATGTTTATAACTAGGTATAGAAGAACACAGAAATATCTGCAAGAAAGAGCTCTGCCAAAGTCACACACACACACACACACACACACACACAAACACACACACACACACACACACACACCAGGCTGGGCTATTTTAATATCTTAGGACTAGGAATAGGACAGATCCTTTTAAGAGTTCTTGGAAGAAGCCGGGCATGGTGGCGCACGTCTTTAATCCCAGCACTCGGGAGGCAGAGGCAGGCGGATTTCTGAGTTCGAGGCCAGCCTGGTCTACAAAGTGAGTTCCAGGACAGCCAGGGCTATACAGAGAAACCCTGTCTCGAAAAAAAACAAACAAAAACAAAAACAAACAAAAAAACATGTTTAGCGTATTCTGTACCTTGATCAGTTCTGTGACAAAATATGTGACAAGTGACAACTTCTAGAAGGGTGTATTTTGGCTTACAGTTCAGAAGAATACATCTATGTTGAAAATAGGTATGTTATGAAGAAACTGGTCACATTCTATCCTCAGTCTGGAAGCAAAGGGAACTAACTACAGGTGCCCAGCTTTGTTCCTCTTGTTTTCTCTTTACTTACTACATAGGATGGTGTTGCTTACACTTAGCATGGGTCTTCCTTGTTCAGTTATACCTTTTTTATAAACATTCACATAGACACACTCGCCCATATGTTTTATAGGTGATACTAATGCTGGTCAAGTTGACAATAAGGATTGCCTATAAAAGAAAGTTTTAAAACACTCAAGATTTAACTACTGTCATCATTTATTAAGGTAATATTAATAACCCTTCTAATATATAACAGATTGAAGAGTAATTACTAGTGACATTCTCTTTCCAATTTCTAAAACATATTTAAAGGTTGGTTGATATGACAAAATTGACTTTGATATTCATTTAAAGATCTGGAGATGAGAGAACATATTAGATTTTCTAAATTTCTTCTAACTATAATGATATGTCTTTATTAGAGAGATAGTGATAGGGTTTTTGTTAGTATCACAGAGGAAAATTTAGTGACAGAACTTGGGATTGGAATGATGAGTTACTATGAGAAAAAGAAGTTGGCCTTGAGACACTGAAAAGGGCAAATATAGTGATCATCCATAAGACTTTTCAGAATGAATACAATCTTGTCAACAGTTTTAGGCTTCTGATTGTCAAAAGCCTATGGATAGATCTATGATGTGGGAAGCTTATAAGCATATGTCAATTCATTATAGCAGCCTTATGAAATGAATATATAATTTTGCTTCTGTAAGGCACTTGCCCTTGCATTTGGTATTTTTTATACCTGGAACTCAACATGTAGACCAGGTTGGCCTTGAGCTCACAGAGATCTGCCTGCTTTTGCCTTTATCATTGACTCCTAATTGCTAGGGTTAAAGGTGTGTGTGTAACATCATAACCAGCACTTTGTAAGTTTTTTGGGGGAGAAATGAACTGTGTCGTTGGTTCAGCTTTCTGTTCCACAGATGTCAGAAACCATGTAGGAAAGGCCAACAATATGTGTGTAGGTTTTCTGGAGAGAGCCCACTGTTTTTCATGCTGCAATAGGTAAACTCTGAATTGCAGGGCCTACAGAGTATGTCATTCCAGGTTGCTTCATGTGGCTTATATGCCTTTTCTGTCACTATTACATAGTCTAATGACTCTTGGGCATTAGCCCACTCTCTTGGACAGATTTTCTGCAGATCAACAGAAGGATGAACTTTCATGAGTTAATGGTGTTTAGATAAATTAACAATTTTATAGAATTCCTGATTTAATTCAAATAATTTTAGGAAGAAAGTTTTAAGAATTAGTTTTAGATGCCAGGACCAGGAAGTGGGAGTGGGTGGGTTGGGGAGCAGGGGAGGTGGGCGAGGGTATAGGGGATTTTCAGAGAGGAAACTAAGAAAGTCGATAGCATTTGAAATGTAAATGAGAAAACATCTAATAAAAAAAGATAATGATGGTGAAGC
This sequence comes from Mus minutoides, assembly GCA_902729485.2. Classification (NCBI taxonomy): domain Eukaryota; kingdom Metazoa; phylum Chordata; class Mammalia; order Rodentia; family Muridae; genus Mus; species Mus minutoides. The sequence goes on along the minus strand of LR753583.1, from coordinate 99,456 downwards.
TGAATGAGATTGTTGAGTGAGTTCAGGAGTGGCCTGTGGAAGACAGAACTTTGTATTTGGTATTAAGATAAAAGATGTTCACTTAAAAAAAAGAAGAGTAAAACAAATTTCTGAAGAATATACATAAACTCATTTTTCAGGAAAGAGAATATTTCCCAAATATAGAAGAATAAATGAGGCATGAATAGACAGTCCTCCCTAATAGAAAAGAAGATAGCATATGGAACAGTATAGACAGTCAACTTTTCCCAGTACATTTTGTCCTGTGGGTTTAGTTTAGATTTCTGTAATTATTTAAAAACCATGGGTTGCTAAGGACAATCCTTAAAGTTGATAAAAATAAAACAAAGAAATAAAAAAAGAATTAGTTTTAATTGTTTTGCCAGAAAGACAGAATAAAGTTAGAATCAAGTATAGAATGCACCCCATCCTCATGGAGTATCAAGTAAAGGCTGCATAATAAGGAATACTATGAGCTTTCATAAATTACACCAAAAAAAGAGAAACAGGCTTGGGACAAATTTGTGGTCAAGGAAAAACATTCATTCTAGGTCAGGTCCAAGGATGAAGCCATAGGTGTGCACTATAATAAAGCAAGGCCATGTAAAAATGTTGCCTTTTTACTTATTTTTAACTTATGCTTACAGAATGAAACACTGCTTTGTACTATCGACATCCTTCTGTAATTGCCCTTTTGTTTAACAGTTTATATATGAGGTAATTTTCTTTTTTTTTTCTAAAGAACTTTTGTCTAAGAAGGTATTAAAAGGCCAGAGAGAAAAAATACAGTGGTAGCATGGGGGGCTCTTCCCCATCCATCCAAATGTATGTGAGTGGCTTTTGGGACTTAGGCCCATCCACCAAATGTATATATGTTTATGTTTGTTTGTCTATATGTATGTATATACATATGTGTATAGGTTTATATGTATTTATGGAAGTATACATAAACACTCATGGAGTTGATCAAACAGGTGGTCTGGCCTGACCAGAGTGTACATGTCTGTGCATCTTGTCTATGTAAATTATTTTCTTTTTCTTTCTCTTTTCTTTTCTTTTCTTTTCTTTTCTCTCTGGTTCACTAAGAGTTAATGAGTCCTAAGCCTCTTGCCTGTCCAGAGGGAGGGACATCCTTGAGCCAGGGAGAGAAGAAATCAGCCTTTATTAGCACAAAATAGTAAGAGAATAGAAACCAGAGCTTATTAGCACAAAATAGAGTTACAAGCCCAGAGATCATCTGGTTTTGGCTTTTGTCCAATGCTGTGTCCCACCTAGTACAGTTCCTTCTAAAGGCCTGGATAGGCCCCTGGCACACCAAGACTGTCTTTCTTACTTCAAATCTGTGACAGTTTTCTCTGTGACTCTTTAAACAACTTCTACATGAACATCTTGGCCTGACTATCTCCATTTCAGCTCCTAGTTCTCAAAACAAGTATATTACCTTTCTACTCCAAAGCACTCAGGATCTTCCCATCATTTACAGAATAAGACCAAGATTCACAATCTTCAGCCTACCAATATCTGCTTTCCTCTTATTCTTTTCTACTTCTTGCTCTAACACAACCATTGTCGTGATCATTATTCTTCCATTCGGTCCTCACATGGCATCATATGCACTGGCCCTCTCTATTTGACCAACTCAAAACTTGAATTATCTATGCTTGGGAATTCTCAGACATTCCTCATTTCTCTTGCAATAGTTTCCTCATCTCCTGCTGATAGAAAGTACACCTCTCACCCCTGGAGAGCTCACTGTTGAAGCATGTATATATGTATTTTGCCCTCATGTGATCATAAGCAAGTGGTGAGATGGGACAATGGTTGATTAATTTCTGCATCCCTAGAGCAGAACCTCATAAGATCTTCTGCATTTTCCAATTACTTAACTAGTGTTTGTCAAGTATAATTTTATGGCATCTTTTCATAACCTAACATTTCTTGGCACCAGTAAACAATCACACTGAATCTTCTCTACTCCTAGAATTTAGGAGACATGACTTTATCTGGGGGAATGCCTAGTCCTGTGTGATTCTTTCTGTTGATCTTAGTCAGGTTGCAATTTTTGCATCTGTTACTCAGTTCTGGACAAGTGTCCTTAATAGTCATCTTTCTGCCCCCTTTCTGTTTTTTGCATTTCTGCTTCAGATTCCTCATCCACAGAATTCTTTCTTTCTTTCTTTCTTTCTTTCTTTCTTTCTTTCTTTCTTTCTTTCTTTCTTTCTCTTTCTTTCTTCCTTCCTTCCTTCCTTCCTTCCTTCCTTCCTTCCTTCCTTCCTTTCTTTCTTTCTTTCTTCCTTTCTTCCTTTCTTTCCTTTCTTTCCTTTCTTTCCTTCCTTCCTTCCTTCCTTTCTTTCTTTTTTGTTAACACTCTACTGATTGTTTGTGTACCACAGTAATAACCCCTGAATCTCCCATGTGGACTTATAGAGGTTTTCAGAACAACAGCTATAACATAGACAGAAGGTATACCCTACTATGTTCTTGGCAGGCTGTAATTGCTAAGTACACACATGCTCACAGTAGCAGTTTTCCAATGGAAATACATGAAAACCATCCAAGGGTTTATGAGAACACAAATTTTCAAGTGCTACCCTTTGAGACTCCTTATCAGTTGTTCTGAGATTGGCCCAAGAATTTGCCTTTCTGAGAAGAATTCAGTGGATGGTAGTGCTGTTTGTCTAGGTACCACATTTGAGATCCTCTGATCTTAGAAAGAGTGGGAATGAGTTAATAACAAGGAATTTGTGAGAAGTCAGTAGAACTCACATTTCTTGGCAAGTAATACACATAGAAGCTGGAAGTTCAACAGAGGACAGGATGTTGTGGCTTGCATGTGGGATGAGGGTGATAGAGAAGGATGCACAGAGAAGGAAGGGCAAACTTGAGGATAATATCTTTATATGCCCAGATACTAGGCATGTGTTTTATAAATTGGTATCACATATCCAATGAGTTAAAAGATGTTTGGTTACCATTTATGTTTTAGATAATATTTGCATTGTTTGAGAATTTCATACAATATATTTTTATCATATTAACCCCTGTCACTTCCCAGATCTATCCCCACCTCCCTTCCCACACAACTTTGGACTTTGTGTTCTCTGTGTCTTTTTAAAACTCATCAAGTGCAATTTGTACTGTCTTAAGACTCTTGGGTGTGGGGCCTGCCCTGGAACATGGTCAACATACCAGAGGTCACAGCCTTAAAAAAACCAACTCTCCTACCAGAAGCTATAAACTGCCAATAACTCCTAGAAGCTCATGCCCACCTCCCGACTTCTATGCTGGGATTTTGTCAGGCTTGAACTTGCACATGTATTATGAATGCTGTGTGTGTTTTCCTTGATGTGTACAGAAAACAGTTTCCTTTTAGTTATGTACCACCTTTGGTACCTGTCTCAGTCAGGGTTTGTATTCCTGCACAAACATCATGACCAAGAAGCAGTTGGGGAGGAAAGGGTTTATTCGGCTTACTGCTGTTCATCACCAAGGAGTCAGGACTGGAACTCAAGCAGGTCAGGAAGCAGAAGCTGATGCAGAAGCCACAGAGGGATGTTCTTTACTGGCTTGCTTCCCCTGGTTTGCTCAGCCTGCTCTCTTATAGAACCCAAGACTGCCAGCCCAGAGATGGTCCCACCCACAAGGGGCCTTCCCCCCTTGATCACTAATTGAGAAAATACCCCACAGCTAGATCTCATGGAGGCACTTCCCCAACTGAAGCTCCTTTCTCTGTGATAACCTCAGCTGTGTCAAGTTGACACAAAACTAGCCAGTACAGTACCTTACAATTGTCCTTCTCCCTCTCCCCAAGACTTGGGCAAATGGAGTGATACAGATGTCCCACTTAATGCTGACTAAACACTCACCAGTTTCTCATTCTCTACACAATGATCAGATGTGAGGCTTTGTGTTAATCACCATCTACTGCAAGAAGAGAATCTCTGATTTATAAATGGTGTCTGAACATAGTATTAAAATGACTCCTAACCTATGAATAAGGTGGTAAGTCATTAGAAATCATTTTAATACTATGTTCAGACACAGTTTATAGATCAGCTGCTTAGTTTTCTGCTCTTGCATCCTGTTCTAATATAGCTCCATAAGTTTCCAGAAGAGAAGAGAATCTGTGATAACAAGAAAATGACATATAATGTTGCTGTAGTAGGTGAGATATGTCCAGCATCCTAGGAAATTGTTAATTAATAGAAGAAGTATCAAGTATAAGAAGCAATTTCCATAATTTATAATTAGCTCTTTTGTGTGTATATTCTTATTTATGCCTATAATGATAACATTTCTTAGTTTAAAAATAAGTGTCATCTATCTTCATGTGAATCTTCAATGTACCTTTTACCAAATCATTTTTGGAGTGCTATAATATTTATTTTCTCAGTAGTGTTTCATCTCATTTGAGTTGATTTTCCTTAGACTGGTATCTTTTAGTATTAGTTTTCCTTGTGTGTTTTAGAATTTTGGATGACTTCACATAGTAACAAATTTTATTCTATTTTCTGCCCTACCACTTCTACCCCATGTAATATTCTTGTTAATACTACCCCCTAGTACTCTACAACCCACAGTCAACAATCTTGGTGACTCAGAACTTCTTTGTTTCTGTGATAGTGGGCATATCCTCACATTTATAGGCAACTTGGACTACATTTTAGATGTTAGGCTGTGTTTGCTTCATTTAAAATACCTAGATGTGCAGTTCTATGTACACTACAACTCTGATCAGAGGGTGAATGTAATGTGTAGAAAGCCTTAAAGAATGGACAAGCCCCACATTGGTACTTAATTTCCAACAGTGACCTCCATCGAGTCATTACTACACAGAAGCAGAAGTGACCGTCTCTCTTTGCTTCTAGACCCAAAGCTCAGCTGAACTGCATTCATCCATGCTTATCACATATGTTATGCTTTATCTTTGCTCTGCTGAGTGAGTTATTTATTTATATGTTTTGCTGGTTCTCTCTATATTTTCTTTTTATAGTATGTACTCAACATGTTTTTGAGGGATGATCTCAAAATGTAATCTTAAATGCCTATTTCTAGTGGTGGAGTGTTTGCCTAAATTGGACAAGACTTTCAGTTCCATCCCTGGAACCTCAAGAAAAGTCATTTTATCCAATAGTCCACATTGGCTGAGCTTTCAGGAGTCTTTCAAGGTGTTGTTTGGACCCTGAATCATCAGCGTGAAGATTATATTATTTCCCAGTGGCTGCCACAGTTAAGTCTCATAATTTGGCAGGATGGACATAACAGAAATTTATACTTCAGATTCTGGAAGTAGGAGTTTCAAAACAATGTTGTTGGCAGGGCCACAATTTCTCTGAAGACTAAGAGAAGGACCTTTTCACTTCCCAGCTTCTGAAGAATGTCAATATTCTTCATATGGCCTTCCTTGTGTTTATGTCTTGTGTTTACCCACTCCTAAAACCAATATGACCTCATTTTAACTTTTGATTTATAATGACCACGTTTTCATATACGGTCACATCCATATGTTTACAGAAGATATAGCTTTTGGCAAGACACCATTGACCACAGCACACTAGCCTTTTGCCTATTGGCAAGCTTAGGTTTTGATAGAAGCAGTTAAATACTTGAATCCTTTTCTGATTCTCAGCTCTAGCTTGGGCTACTTGGTTCTTGAAAATGCTGTATTGAAAATGGAACTGGATTCTAGAAACTGAAACCATCACCCAATCTTGTCTTAGCCAAACCTTTCAAGTATATTGGCCTTCTAACAGTGCATCACTAGCATAATGTCCTTATGCATAGAATGGAAAATAATTTCTGGCCTTTGAGCCCTGGTTAATGGTCCTGGACTGTGGGCAAGTATTCAAGTTCAGAAGGACAAGCATCATTCTCTCAAAAGGTAATTTGGGAATTTAGAATTGGCAAAGGAACTCTAGGAACACCCCATTATCTTGCTATATTAGAGTATTTGGCTTTAAAATCAATGGTCTGAAATGGCTGAACCTTTTGCATTTGAACCTGCTTTCTACAGTATTATTGTTTCTTCTTCCACTGTCAGAGAACAGTCCTGATGCCTTCCAGCAGCTCTGTANTCAAAAGGTAATTTGGGAATTTAGAATTGGCAAAGGAACTCTAGGAACACCCCATTATCTTGCTATATTAGAGTATTTGGCTTTAAAATCAATGGTCTGAAATGGCTGAACCTTTTGCATTTGAACCTGCTTTCTACAGTATTATTGTTTCTTCTTCCACTGTCAGAGAACAGTCCTGATGCCTTCCAGCAGCTCTGTACCTCTCTTTGTAACTCATTGCTTCTGTGTGATACAGTTTGAAAGACATAGGCTACAGAGTGTATTAGACATATGGGCATAAGAACATCAAATGAAGGTGAGTCTAGAGATCTTCTGGTGAAGGGTGGTAGGGGTTCTTAAATGATACCCACTTAAATGTAGAGGACTTTCTGGTCTTTGTAGGTCATCATTTAGATGACCTGTAGAAATTGCTCTTGGAGAGCTTTGGGTCAACAAACTTTGCTAGGTCTTGGCACCCATCAATGCCACTGATGCCCTGGAAGGGTCAGAGTGATGATGCTGTGGCTCAGACTCTTCTAGTTGTTCCATTAACCATCTGCCAGCCTCACTCACTCAGTGTTTTCCATCAAGATTCCCAGATTGGGGACTAGACTCCAGGTACTGTACTCCCAACAGGATACTACAGGCTATAGGAAATAGAAAAAAGGGTAAGGGCCTTGGGGGCACCCAGGCCAAAGTTTTAATTCCTACTCTGTCTGCTTATATCTGAGGAGAAATGGTGTAACCTTTCTAGTTTTGGTTTAAATATTTATAAAATGAGGACCATATATACTATATACTAGCACCTCCCACATTCTTTTCAGAAAGACACCTTAGTGTCAAATAAAACAAAGTGGTGAAATCATCTTATATGTTGGAGGTATTTACTGTAGGCCCAACTGTTTCTCTATCTTCTGGGCATCTACTGCTTTACTTGGTATCAGAAAGGTTTTTCTGTTTTGCTTCCCTTTCCTGACACAGTCACAGCAGCAATAAATGTGGCTTCTGAGTCCTGCTGACCACTTGAGCAGCAGCTGTCTTGCATAGTGAATAAGTCAGCAACACAGCTGGATACTCTAAGAGAGCATGGAGGTGGGACCTGCTTGGTCTCATCCTGTCTCTGTTCTTTGCTCTTAAAACTCTAAGTCCATAGTATTTAGGTGGAAAGCCATATTTAACATCTCTTGTCTCCTTTGAATGGAAAGGGGACAAGAAATTTCTAATTCCAGCATCTTGAAAGGAGTGAGAAGAGGTGGACACAGCTCCATACCCTACCTCTAAAGGCTCCTTAATGATACTGAGAGGAGGAAGGATCTCTATTCTTTTTCACTCACTAGATTTACTGCATCTCAGCCAGGGACTGAGAAAATCAGTGGCTAAGCTATAAACATACTTACATTGAGCTAGAGTGCTGTTTAGACTCTGAATGCACTTATAAAATTCTTTAATATAGTCAAAATCCTTTCTAGATGAGTTTTAAAAATCTTAATTCCTACTTTAGAGATGAAGAAATCAAGGCAGTGTTTGAGGTCAAGGTACATTTATGTTGAGCCAGCAGCTGAATGGAGTCAGAAATTTGATTTCTTCCTTCTTTAAGCTTTTTCTATCCCATGTTGGTCCCATCACATGGAAATCAATTAACTAAAAGAAAGCAAAAAAAAAATATGCCCTCTATACCTTCAGTAGCTTCCTGGGTTTACCTGGAGCCCTAGGAACATGAGGTTTCACTTTAAGAAAAGGACAAGTTTTTTGTATCCATTCCTCTGTTGAGGGACATCTGGGTTCTTTCCAGTTTCTGGCTATTATGAATAAAGCTGCTACAAACATAGTGGAACATGTGTCCTTATTACCAGATGGAATATCTTCTGGATATATGCCCAGTACAGGTATTGCAGGATCTTCCAGTAGTACTATGTCCAATTTTCTGAGGAACCGCCAGACTGATTTCCAGAGTGGTTGAACCAGCTTGCATTCCCACCAACAATGGAGGAGTGTTCCTCTTTCTCCACATCCACGACAGCATCTGTTGTCACCTGAATTTTTGATCTTAGCCATTCTTACTGGTGTGAGGTGGAATCTCAGGGTTGTTTTGATCTGCATTTCCCTGATGATTAAGGATGTTGAACATTTTTTCAAGTGCTTCTCAGCCATTCGGTATTCCTCAGTTGAGACTTCTTTGTTTAACTCTGTGCCCCACTTTTTAATGGGGATATTTGATTTTCTGGTGTCCACCTTCTTGAGTTCTTTATATATATTGGATATCAGTCCCCTATCTGATTTTGGATTAGTAAAGATCCTTTCCCAATCGGTTGGTGGCCCTTTTGTCTTGTTGACAGTATCTTTTGCCTTACAGAAGCTTTGCAACTTTATGNGTACTCACTGATATGTGGATATTAGCCCAGAAACCTAGACTACCCAAGATACAATTTACTAAACACATGAAACTCAAGAAGAAGGAAGATCAAAATGTGGACACATCACCCCTTCCTAGAATTAAGCACAAAGCACACATTGAAGGAGTTACAGAGATCATGTGTGAAGCTGAATCCAAAGGATGGACCCAATGACTGCGGCTGCCAGGGATCCATCCCACAATCAGCCACCAATCATAGACACTATAGCATACGCCAGCAAGATAGTGCTGAAAGGGCCCGGATATAGCTGTCTCATGGGAGACTATACCAATGCCTGGCAAACATGGAGGTGGAAGCACACAGTCAGCTATTAGATGGAACACAGGGTTCCCAAAGAAGGAGCTAGAGAAAGTACCCAAGGAGCTGAAGGGGTCTTCAACCCTATAGGCGGAAGAATAACATGAACTAACTAGTTCCCCCTGAGCTCATGTCTCTAGCTGCATATATAGAAGAAGATGGCCTAGTTGGCCATCATTGGGAAGAGAGACCCCTTGGTCATGCTGACTTTATATGCCCCAGTACAGGGGAACACCAGGGCCAAGATGTGGGAGCGGGAGGGTAGGGGAGCAGGGCCGGGAAGGGGGAGGGTATAGGGAACTTTCTGGATAACACTTGAAATGTAAATGAAGAAGTTATCTAATAAATATTGGAAAAAAAAAAAAAAAGAAAAGGACAAGTTGGGAGGATTGTGCTTAGTACCAATGCCCTTATTCTGATTCTGTTATTGAAGCTTAGACTTGATAAGCTCAACTCTTTGGTTATGTGACAGAGTAGGCTTAGAAAAGAATTTAGGAGTCTGAAGCAAAGCTAGATAAAAGCCGTTCCTCTTCAGCTAATGGGCAGGTATTTACACATATTGTGTGTGTGTGTGTGTGTGTGTGTGTGTGTGTGTGTGTGTGTGTATGTATATATATATATATATATATATATATATATATATATATATTTCCAGGCCTTCATTTTCTGTACTTACAAGTTACCCATACAATCCTTGAGAGAATGATACAAGGCTCAGAGGTCATCAGGCCAGCCATTGCTAATCTGTGGAGGTAAATCTGTATCTGACTTTACTAGATAATCATATTCATGGGGCAGTCACTTAGGGACAGGCATTTCAGGCACTGAGCTAAACATGGTGTATGAATCATGTCCAAGCAGGCCAGAGATTAACCTGAGGTAAAAGCCTTCCCTGACCAGTCCCAGAGCCATCACACTGAGATAGAAATCATGTGCTATATACATAAGGTTGTTAGAGGTTCCCAAAAGATATAAAGAACCTAGGGATATTTGGATTTCAAATAAATGATCAATATTCTTTTAGCATATCTATATAGCATATAATCTTTGGAAGCATACCAAAATCCATTCAGTTTAATATAAAATTTATATCTAACTAGATACCCTATATTTTATTCGGTAACTATAGGTGAACATGGAGTTGGTATGGCAGGGGCAGCAGGATTTTGTTGTTGTTGTTGTTATTGTTGTTGTTTCTTTATATTTTCATTTTAAAGCAAGAGAATAAGCATTACAGGTTCCAGGAAAGAAATTATGTTCCCTTCAAGGCAAAGAAATTACTTCTGTTCTTACCTTGATACATAAGAAGATGACCCATAAAACAGCAATTTTGTTCTAAAGAACCCCCCTACACACACACACACACACACACACACACACACACACACACACACACTTCATGAGAGTTTAATCTTTTCTGTCCTTCCTGATTGTTCTTAGGATGTTTTTTCCACATTCATCTGAATACCTTTGAGAAATTAAAAACAAAAAGGTGATTTTGGATTATTTAATTTTCAAATTCATATAAAGATGATGAATGATCTTTAAAGATGGGCATAATCTAAATATCTCTAAAGATGCCCATAGTCTTCAGAAATGGAATAAAAGAACAGAATTTACCTGCTGTCTGAAACAATCAATGAACAGGCAAAACATAAGAAGCAATGTTTAATAAAATGCCAGATGTTAGGTAATGAAAGATAGTGATGGTAAGAGATGGGAAACGAGAGGTGATGGCCAGAGTGGCTCAAGCTTATCACCAAGAGAATGTTTCTAGACTGTAACTGCAATAAAAGGCAACTTTGTAAAAGGAGTTCTATAGGCTCAGGAGAATGACATCAGCTCAGGTGTGGTAAGAACCTCATAGAGGAAGATGTGAAAATGGAAGTGATAGGGAAGGGCAAATTCACATTGCTATATTGGAACCAAGAGAAAGGGGAGAGGCTCTTTTATAACAAGTTACCCTCATAAGAATTAAGTCAATGTTCTAAAGGTACTACCTCCTTCAAGACAGCATCTCTAATGGCCTAAACAGCTCCCTCTTGTCTCCAAGTCTTGAAAGCCCTACCTCCTCAACCAAGCTTCAAAACATAAACCTTTGAGGGACAAACACTCAATCATATCTAAACCAACTATAAGTACAGCAGCAAATTCGTTGTTTCATACAAAGCCGATAAGAAGCACACTGAATGAAACATACACATACACACACACACACACACACATGGGAGGGGCGCACATATATAGGCATATACATGCATGCGCACATGCACTTGCATATCAAAGTCAATGGGAGAAAATCCTTGTCAGATGGTTATCTAAGATAATATTAACAGCTAGACTGTATAAAGAACTAAAAAAGTAAATAAATAAATTAAATAAATGTAAATATATTGAGTTTTTCATGGCAATATATTTACTTATCAGAGAATTTTTTTCAAAAACATTTTTTGATTAGATGTTTTCTTCATTTACATTTCAAATGCTATCCCAAAAGTTCCCTATACCCTCCCCCTGCCATACTCCCCAACTCACGCACTCCCACTTCATGGCTCTGGCATTCCCCTGTACTGGGGCATATAATTTTCACAAGACCAAGGGCCTCTCCTCCCAATGATGGCTAACTAGGCCATCCTCTGCTACATATGCAGCTAGATACACAAGCTCTGGGGGCACTTGTTAGTTCATATTGTTATTAGAGAATTATAAATGAAAACCACATTGAGATTCCATACCACCCATTCATAATGGCTACAAGTGATTAGGTAGAGGAAGACTTGACTCTCAGTTGAGGAAGGGGCCTTTTTCCACTTAGTTTTCCCATTATTCAGTCAAAGTGACCAAGTCTTTTAGAAATCTTGAACAGGACAGATGTTTGTTTAAAGGAAAGTGAGTGCAGTCTTGGGTTTAAAGTCTCATATCTGTTTTGTTTTGTTTTGTTTTGTTTTGTTTTGTTTTGCGAGCTAGGAGCTGGGTGACCTTGAAATATCTATACCACATCTCAAAGCTTCAGTTTCCTCAATGTTTGCATGAGTGTCTATAGAATGGGCTCAAAGATGTATATAAGAGAGATTGGCAATACTTGGGTGAATGGTAGCAGCCTAAAGGGGCAGGAAACATAAAAACCTGAAGAGTACACGTGCATAGATGTCAGCACTGACATGCATTCCACTTATTACAGTGAGCGTGTATCATAATGTACAAAGGGTCTCCACCCATACTCATTTACAACAACCCTAGTACATAGATCTTCCTTATTTTTTAACGAAATTTGATCCTCATTACCTTATAGCATTAGTGAAGTAAATAAACATAGTGAAGTAAAAAAAAATCATATTTCTTAGCTATTACACAAAGATCTATTTAAAATGGTGAAATTGGTTATGAAATAGTAACAATTATTGTTTGGAAATAAGCAATATAGACATAGAATTCTAAATCTAAGTAAAATTTCTTATAAAATATGTTGAAAATGCTTTAAAATCTTATTTGATTTTATGCAAATTATATAGTAGTAATTTTGTCTTATATTTGTAGCTCAATTATGAGAAATTCCTTTATAAAATGTTTAGTAAACTTAGTGAGTTGTGCATACATTTATGTATGATTGTAGTATGGAACAGAACCAAGTGTTTCAAGCATACTAGCCTAGTGATCTAACACTGAGCACCATCTCCAAAACCATTAATATAGGGAGACTCTACAATATGATGTGAAGTTTGGATGAGAGAAAAAATTCTGGAGTAAGCTTGGAGATGTTTTTCTTTTCTTTCTTTTCTTCTTCCTTGATGGCTCTCATATAGATATAAAAATGGAGACCCAAAGATCATAAATAATTTAAATTGTCATACTACAAATAAAGAGGAGGTAGAAGACAGCACTAACTGAAGGTGCAGCCCATCTGAACACCAGCCTCATCACCACAAAAGGCCTAGAGCAATATACTCTCAGCCAGCTGGCTCACCACTACCCATCATAGTGAGGTTATTTGGGTGTAAAGAGTCAACACATATGTGGAATAGATAATGTCCAATCAATAATTACAGTTTATCATATATCTCAAGAGGAAGAACAGAGCTTGATATTTCTCAGCACAAAATAATGTGATTGCTGAATGGTCACTATACGTTTTATACTTGTAGAGAAACATCTCATCACACATGACAAATGATTACTATGTCTCAATTAAAAATTTTAAAAGGAAGATAATTTCATCATTAATGGAAAAGCTATTTGGGTGCTATGCTTTGGATGTAGTTTTTCTCCACCCAAATTCATGTTGGAATTTGAGTCCACCATCAGTGTTATTGAAAAGTGGTAGTATTATTCAGAAGGGAGTAGGTCATTAAAGATCCTGCTTTTCTCACAAGTCTAGGAGAATTCTCATGGAATTGTGTTAGTCATGATGAGGGTGGGTTGTTATATAACAAAGCTGCCCTTCATCTGTTGTGTCTTCCCTATATACCTATTTGCCAAACGTTCAAAGAGCATGATGAGGGCTTTGATGCCATTTTTAAAGGAACTACTTCCTAACCTCCGTGACTAAGCCTCTTTCCTTTTGTATTATTAAGTATTCTGTTTCAGAAACAAGAAATGAAGTAAGAAACGCTACAATTAGTATAAACTAGCTGTGGGCATTTCTGCGAGTGCTCAAATTGGCTCAAATTGGCCAAATTTTGAATTCATTTTGTATGTTGATATGTTTTGTGTCTACTTCCTAAGCCACAAAATATCATTCTCAGAGCACAGCTCATCACTTTCAACTAGGAAAGATCTTCATGATACCTATACTACAGCTCAGAGAGTACAAAGAAACAGCAAAATATCCCATATGAAATGCATGCATATGCTGAGATTAGCAGATGCTTCCCCATAAACCTAAGCCCACTGGAAAGTTAGTGGCACAGTTTGAGACAGAAGAAACTGAGGACTATATTACATTGAACAGCTTTTCCAAGGAGTGGATCAACCCCTCAGAAACCTTCCCAAGAGAAGTGAATGATGTTTTCCTCAGCCTGTTGGTCATCTGCCAACAGGAAATCCTCTTGTGGCATTTCTGAGAATGTTTTCACAGAACAGAGATACAAAATATATAACTGATGGAGCACAGGGAAGGCCACAAATCCCTCTTGGCACATATTCATTGATGTACTAAATACTTTATAAATTTTTCAGTGGCACAGATACAGCATAGCCTGCTAAGGCCTGGGATTGCTGTGGCTGAGCAGAGAAAGTGCCCTTGTTCATGATGTGCTCCTCAAGAGGTCAGTGCCAGAGAGGTTAGTAGCTCTATTTCATTTCTCTCCCTGGGAGCTCTGCCTCAATTCTCATGTTGTCTGCCAGCCTGCAAGCCTTTCCTCCTTTCCCTCTTCAGGCTCCAGTATCTCTGTTTTTACTTGGGATTATACTGTGACTCTTTATTATGCTACTGAACAAATATTAGGGAGTTGATGGAAGACGTTCTTGTTTGCTTTTTTGTTGCTGTGATAAAAAACACTCTGACCAACTAAAGGGAGCTAAGGATTTATTTCAGTTCATACCTCCAGGTCATAATCCATCATTGACTGAAGTCAGGGCAGGAATTTGACACAGAAGCTGGAGGAATGCTGATTGTTGGCTTGCTCACTGGCTCACACTAAGCTAACTTTCTTATAAAGCCAAAGCCCAACATTCTAGAAATGGTTCTTTCCACAGTGGGCTGGGTTCTCTTATATTAATGATCGATCAAAACAGTATCTCACAGACATGACCAAAGACAATTCTGGGATTGGAAGTTTTCTAACTGGGGTTTTCTCTTCCCAGGTGATTCTAAGTTGTATCAAGTTAAGTCTAAGTAGGACAGATGTTGAACAGGATGACCTGACCACTGTGATTTGATATCTCAGAGGTTGCTTCTCTTCTGATTATGACAGAAGTCTATCATAATCTTGATATGACAGGCTGAGGATTTGGCAGATAAGGGATTTCAAGTCCAGTGGGTGGTAATTTTATAGACTTCTCTTCTGTCGAGTGGGAGCCGTATTTTAGGGCCCGTCTCATGCCAGCTGGTGGGAAGAGCCAGGAAAATAAAATGTCCTAGTCATAGAGCTAGGGGATTTGGGTTTCAGCTCAGATATCATTGTCTCCTTGTAGATGATAAGACTTAACCTATCCCTCTCTGGAAAGCCCTCACTGACCTCAGAAGTATCAGAGCAATGAAAAGGAAGAGGTACTTTGGTTTCCAGTATAGACTTCCAGAGCAGTTAGGAAACAATGTGGGCAATAACCCTTTGTAAGAAGCCCCATGACTCTGGACTAAAATTCTGGCCCTGCTACTGAATATCTGTCTTGGATTTTCAGCTGCAGGAAGAGAATAATTTGCTTCTTCCCCTCACTGTATTTTAGGAACTAAATGAAGGAATGAAGAGGAGGAATGTGCCTTATCACAGGCACTGTGTCAGTTTTTTCAGGGGCAGACATTCTAGTTCCAGACCTCAGGGCAGGCAAGTGGATGGGAAGTGATTCTGAGAGGCTACAGGCTTGGAAATGGAGCTCAGAGAGGAGCAAATGCCCTCCAGAAAACAGTGGAAAATGAGGTCATAAACAGCTCCATTGTAGAAATTTCTTGACAAGCTCTGGAATTTCCCTGTAGGATGTCAGCCTGGCAAATGGATGAGTCTTCCCAGTTGAAATGTTTTTCTCTCATTGCTTTCTATTGGTCCAGATCCCAGGGAGGTGAGTAGAGAAGTGAGTGTCTGCTACACTGTGCTGCATGCTATACTCTGATGTCACTCAGTGGCTGTTGAAAGACCAAAATCCTTTCCCCCCAGGTTCTGTTGATCTTTAAATCATTACAGATGAGTGAAGATTCTATTTGAAGAGGAATAAAGTTCACATTTAAGAAAGTGGTTAATCAGCATGAAATGTTTAGCTGAACCTTCTGATAGCAATGAAAGCTTAAAAAAAAAAACACACTGTGAGTTAATTTTGCAGACAGGGAAGATAGAGGGCATTTCTTCTGCCTCCTTTAGTGGGCATTCAGCTATTCCCAAGGCCCTCCAGGACCTCTTTCTTTCCCTTTGAGAACCTCCCATATGCACTCTTTATTAGGAAGGGTAGTGGGACATGTAGACTTTACTGACATTCAGTGTGCAGCCTCTTTTTAGTTTCAAGGTACCCTCCTGGGCTAAAGTGAGCACTAATCGTACTCCTTGCCTCTGATCCAGGCTCCTATTTTGTTTAACTTCTGCAGGAACATGGACTGGAGACTGGTCTGGTTATTTAGCCATTTCCTCCAAGCAGAAACATTTCCTCTTGGAAGGAAAACTATGCCCAGGGTGAAAACAAAATTTACAAGGATTAGAAAGGGTCTGAAACTTACAGGATTCGCAAACCCCTTCCTCGAGGTTATATAAGCCATAAAAAAAAAATACTGATAATACACTTTCTCTCTTATTGAGCTGCCTGCAAGTTGTTCAGGGAACTCCAGAGATGCAGGCTTCCTGAGTCATTATGCATGCTGGAGTAGGGCTTTGTGGTGATGCAACTGTTCTGGAATCACCCCTATGACTGGAAGTAATCCCTTACCCATAATTTGTTTTAAGTATCCCAACAAACTCACTCATTCACTAAGCTAGATTTAAGTGGGATAATATCTTTGGTATGTTATTGGTGCCTTATCTGGGGTGAATGGATATTTGTTCATGTCTCTATAGGAAAAGGACACAGGATCAGGCAAAGTATTTCTGGAAATGGATTTGAATGTGATCCCATTTAGCCACTTCCCTAAGAAAGTGTGTAGATAACTAATTCCAAAGCCTTAAGTACAACCTCTCCAATCAGTCTGTAAATGGGCCTTTAAACATTGTATATCCTCCTTTATTCTATGACAGAGAAAGTAAGTTTTAACAATAGTTGATTTGTCTAGCATCATTACTCAAAACATCAAGAAAAACTTCTTTTTGAGGACTCAAAATGCTCTTGTCCAAGTCAGTTTCAATTCCTACCAGAAACCTAATACTACTGAACTCTGAGCACAAGATGCATCCCTTCATCATCCCCATTCTAGTGGTACAATGCTTCTGGGCCCTGGTTTGGCATAGGCACATATACATAGGCTTTCCAGGAGAAGTCCTAGCTCTGAACAGTTCTCTGGGTCTTTCTAAAGCACTACCTTTCTCCATGTGGCATTTTGAGACACACAAGGCTTTTCTGTGACTTTTAACAGAAATCTTTGCTGGCATAAATATAGAACGTCCAGGCATCCAATTGTAGAGTTCCCACCCTCCTTCTAAATTAGGAAAGTTGGTTTATCATACTGTTAGATACATGGCTATGAAGAGAGAGGATACACGGAGGAGCCATAGCAAGGGATAGAAGGCCTGACTCTATTACCAACAATGACTAGTACATCTGGGTTTCCAGATTAAGGAATTAGCAACTAAACTGACAAAATATGCTCCCACTCTTCAGCATACTCTTTGGAAATGTGATCCAAAAATAGAGCACTAAATAATTAGAAGCCATAAAATATAATCCTATCTACCTTTATTTTATAAACTAACCAGCTAAGTTAGAGAGACGGAGGGTTGTTAGCACACATTTTCTGATCATCTACAAAGACTGACAGTACCAAACAAGTATTCTTTTTCCTACAGAAGCTTGAAGGCCAGCACCATACTGGTGCCTACCTGAATTTCTGATAAGCTAAGCAATGTCCTTACCTCAATCTTTCTCCTCTCTGTAACTCCTTACCTGAGCATTCTAAATATATAGATAGGACACAATCCCAAGGTCAAATATTTCTGTTTGGCCTTTCTCTCTGAGGAGGTTTGATGTTTTCTTCTCTCTTGTCAGTTCTACTGCAATTAGTGGGTCCTAATCATAGATGCACATAGAAAAGGAAGAAAACATCGGTGAGAGATGAAACAAAGGAATGAAGCTCATCATTTTCTTACATAGGCCAACCTGGAGACAGCCTATAATCTGATGTTGTGGTTTAGAGAAGGAAACTATTCTAACCTAAATGCTTGTGGGGAGTCAAAAAAGGTTACTTCTGATTATAGCATCATCAGCCTCCCAATGTGGGCTCAAAGCTTGCCTCATTTATTTAGTGTATGTGAGTGAATGTTTGTGTGTATGTGTGTGTGTGTGTGTGTGTGTGTGTGTGTGCGTGTGTGTGTGGGTGTTAGGATGGTTTGATAAGAGGCCTAAAAACTGGCTTTAAACAACCAAAGGACTTTCATTTCTAGGAAAGAGTAATGAATTTCATCTTCACAATTTTATATGCATATATATATATATATATATATATATATATATATATATATATATATATATATATATATATATATATATATTGAGACAGGGTTTCTCTGTATAGCCCTGGCTGTCCTGGAACTCACTTTGTAGACCAGGCTGGCCTCGAACTCAGAAATCCGGCTACCTCTGCCTCTGCCTCCCCAGTGCTGTGATTAAAGGCATCACGCCCGGCCCATGCTAATATTTTATATTGTAGGCTAAAGATATCTAGACCCAGAAAGGCACATAACACATATTGGAAAGAAGATAATTTCTTTTTCTTTTTCTTTGTCTTTGTCTTTGTCTTTGTCTTTTTCTTTTTCTTTTTCTTTTCTTTTGTAGAGAAATATTTTTTTTTCATTTTTTACAAGATAATTTCTTTATTTACAGTTCAAATTTTATCCCCTTTCCTCATTTCCCCTCTAAAACTTCCCTATGATATCCCCCTTCCCCTGCTCACTAACCCACCCACTCCGCTTCCCTTTCCTGGTATTCCCCTACACTGGCGTATCAAGCCTTCATAAGGCCAAGGGCCTCTCCTCTCATTGATGTCCCACAAGGCCATCCTCTGCTATATATGCAGCTGAAGCCTTGAGTCCCTCATTGTGTACTCTTTGGTTGGTGGTTTAGTCCCTGAGAGCTCTGGGGGGTTTTGGTTGGTTCATATTGTTGTTCCTCCTATGAGGCTGCAAAGCTCTTCAGCTCCTGGGTCCTTTCTCTAACTCCTCCATTTGGGACCCTGTGCTCAGTCCAATGGATGGCTGTGAGCCTCCACTTCTGTATTTGTCAGGCACTGGCAGTCTGTAAAGAGAAAGCTATATCATTGCTCCTGTCAGCAAGCATGTGTTGGCATCCACAATAGTGTCTGTTTGGTAACTGTATATCAGATGGATCCCTAGGTGGGGCAGTCTTTGGATGGCCTTTCCTTCAGTTTCTGCTCCACACTTTGTCTCTGTATCTCCTCCCATGGATATTTTTATTCCCCTTTGTCTTAGTCAGGGTTTCTATTCCTGCACAAACATCATGACCAAGAAGCAAGTTGGGAAGGAAAGGGTTTATTCGGCTTACACTTCCATACTGCTGTTCATCACCAAAGGAAGTCAGGACTGGAACTTAAGCAGGAGCTGATGCAGAAGCCATGGAGGGATGTTCTTTACTGGCTTGCTTCCCTTGGCTTGCTCAGCCTGCTCTCTTATAGAACCCAAGACTGCCAGCCCAGAGATGGTCCCACCCACAAGGGGCCCTTGATCACTAATTGAGAAAATGCCTCACAGCTAGATCTCATGGAGGCATTTCCCCAACTGAAACTCCTTTTTCTGTAATAATTCCAGCTGTGTCAAGTTGACACAAACCTAGCCAGTACACCCTTCTAAGAAGGAATGAAGTATCCACACTGTGATCTTCTTTCTTCTTGAGCTTCATCTGTTTTGCAAATTGTATCTTGGGTATTCTAAGTTTCTGGGCTAATATTCACTTATCAGTGAGTGCATATCATGTGAGTTCTTTTGTGATTGGGTTACCTCACTCAGGATGATACCCTCCAGATCCATGCATTTGCCCAAGAATTTCATAAATTCATTGTTTTTAATAGCAGAGTAGTACTCCATTGTGTAAATGTACCACATTTTCTGTATCCATTCCTCTGTTGAGGGACATCTGGGTGCTTTCCAGCTTCTGGCTATTATAAATAAGGCTGCTATGAACATAGTGGAGCATGTGTCCTTATTACCAGTTGGAACATCTTCTGGGTATATGCCCAGGAGAGGTATTGCTAGATCTTCTGGTAGTACTATGTCGAATTTTTTGAGGAACCACCAGACTGATTTCCAGAGTTGTACCAGCTTGCAATCCCACCAGCAATGGAAGATTCCTCTTTCTCCACATCCTCCCCAGCATCTGCTGTCACCTGAGTTTTTTTATCATTCTTTTTTTTCTAACTGATCTGTTACTAAGAAAAATCAGTCTTGAAATTCCCAGTAATGTCTGAAAATTTGTCTCTCTTTTATGCCTCTTACTTTTTCTTTCTCCATGTATTCCAAAACATATACTTACGCACCTGTATTTATAAATGTATATTCTTGATAGAGTAATTCTTTCATCCTTATGATATATTCCTATTAATTCACTACTATTATCTTCTATTAAACAATTGTTTAGATAATTGCCAGCTCCCTGCTGGCAGGTCCAAGTAAGAGAAGAGAGGTCTCAGTCCCACCTGTGTCTCTGGAGCTGAGCAGAGTGTCTTGATGGCCCAATAGAAACACACCTAGCCAGGAGGCTGTCAAAGCAGGAACTCAACTTTATGGCATCAGCTTCTCCTTATATAGGTTCAGAACCTATGAAGGGGGATTTTTGGTGGGGTAAGATGATGAAGGAGACAGGGAAGGGTAATGGAGGGTATGGAGTGACTGACAGGGCCAATAGCAAAGCTCTACATCAGCAATGGCAGGGAAGAGGCAGGGCCAAACAGGTCTTGCTGAGTCATCCTGATACAGAAGTGACTGAGACAGGTTTCAAAACTCCAGCCAGGCTTAGGCTCTCCCACAAGGCTTGAACCAGCCTCAGGTTTGTCCTCAAGGCCCCAGCCAGGGCCAAAGTGAGGCCCAACAGATAGAGATTACATTAGGCAAGTTTCTTTCTTTTTTTTTTTCAATTTTGTATTAGATATTTTCTTAATTTACATTTCAAATGCTATCCCGAAAGTTCCCTCCCCCCTCCCACAGCCCTGTTCCCCTGCCCACCCACTCCCACTTCTTGGCCCTGGTGTTCCCCTGTATTGGGTCATATAAAGATTGCAGTACCAAGGGGCCTCTCCTCCCAATGATGGCTGACTAGGCCATCTTCTGCTACATATGGAGCTAGAGACACGAGCTCTGGGGGTTCTGGTTAGTTCATATTGTTGTTCCTCTTCTAGGGTTGCAGACCCCTTCACCTCCTTGGGTTCTATCTCTAGCTTCCCCAATGTGGGCCCCGTGCTCCCTCTTATGGATGACTGTGAGCATCCACTTCTGTGGGAGTCAGCTATATCAGGGTCCCTTCAGTAAACACTTGCTGTCCTATGCAATAGTGTCTAAGTTTAGTGACTGATTATGGGATGGATCCCCGGTGGGTTAGTCTCTGTATGGTCCATCCTTTCATCTTAGCGCTAAACTTTGTCTCTGTAACTCCTTTCGTGGGTATTTTGTTTCCTATTCAAAGGAGGAATGAAGTATCCACACGCTGATCTTCCTTCTTGATTTTCTTGTGTTTTGCAGATTGTATCTTGGGTATTCTAAGTTTCTGGGCTAATATCCATTTATCAGTGAGCGCATATCCAATGACTTCTTTTGTGATTGAGTTACCTTACTAAAAATTATGTCCTCCAGATTCATCCATTTGCCCAGGAATTTCATAAATTCATTTTTTAATAGCAGAATAGTGTCCCATTGTGTAAATGTACCACATTTTCTGTATCCATTCCTCTGTTGAGGGACATCTGTGTTAATTTGAGCTTCTGGCTATTATAAATAAGGCTGCTATGAACATAGTGGCGCATGTGTCCTTTTTACAAGTTGGAACCTCTTCTGGGTATATGCCCAGGAGAGGTATTGCTGGATCCTCTGGTAGTATTATGTCCAGTTTTCTGAGAAAATGCCAGACTGACTTCCAGAGTGGTTGTACAAACTTGCAATCCCATCAGCAATGGAGGAGTGTTCCTCTTTCTCCACATCCTCACCAGTATCTGCTGTCACCTGAATTTTTGATCTTAGCCATTCTGACTGGTGTGAGGTGGAATCTCATGTTGTTTTGATTTGCATTTCCCTGATGATTAAGGATGTTGAACATTTTTTCAGATGTTTATCAGCCATTCTGAATTCCTCAATTGAGAATTCTTTGTTTAGCTCTGAACCCCATTTTTAATGGGGTCATTCATTTTTCTGGAGTCCAGCTTCTTTAGCTCTCTGTAGATGTTGGATATTAGTCCCCTATCAGATTTAGGATTGGTAAAAATCCTTTCCCAATCTGTTGGTGGCCTTTTTGTCTTGCTGACTGTGTCTTCTGCCTTACAGAAGCTTTGCAATTTCATAAGGTCCCATTTGTCAATTCTTGATCAGACCGCACAGGCCACTGCTGTTCTATTTAGAAATCTTTCCCCTGTGCCCACACCTTTGAGGGTTTTCAGTACTTTCTCCTCTATAAATTTCAGTGTCTCTGGTTTTATGTGGAAGTCTTTGATCCACTTAGACTTAAGCTTTGTACAAGGGGATAAGAATGGGTCAATTCGCATTCTTTTACATGCTAACCACCAGTTGTGCCAGCACCATTTGTTGAAAATGCTGTCCTTTTTCCACTGGATAGTGTTAGCTCCCTTGTCAAAGATCAAGTGACCATAGGTGTGTGGGTTTATTTCTGGGTCTTCAATTCTATTCCATTGATCTATCTGTCTGTTGCTGTACCAGCACCATGCAGTTTTTATCACAATTGCTCTGTAGTACAGCTTAATGTCAGGCATGGTGATTCCCCCAGAGGTTCTTTTATTGTTGAGAATAATTTTTGCTATCCTAGGTTTTTTATTATTCCAGATGAATTTGCCAACTGCCCTTTCTATCTCAGTGAAGAATTGAGTTGGAATTTTTAATGGGGATTGCATTGAATCTGTAGATTGCTTTTGGCAGGATAGCCATTTTGACTATATTAATCCTGCCAATCCATGAGCATGGGAGATCTTTCCATCTTCTGAGATCTTCAATTTCTTTCTTCAGAGACTTGAAGTTCTTGTCATAAAGATCTTTCACTTCCTTAGTTAGAATCACAGCAAGGTATTTTATAGTATTTGTGACTATTGTGAAGGGTGTTGTTTCCCTAATTTCTTTCTCAGCCCTCTTATCCTTTGTGTAGAGAAAGGCCATTGATTTGTTTGAGTTAATTTTATATCCAGCTACTGCACTGAAGCTGTTTATCAGGTTTAGGAGTTCTCTGGTGGAATTTTTGGGGTCCCGAATATATACTATCATNAAATTGGTCTGAAGTTCTCTTTCTTTGTTGGATCTTTGTGTGGTTTAGGTATCAGAGTAATTGTGGCTTCATAGAATGAATTGGGTAGAGTACCTTCTGTCTCTATTTTGTGGAATAGTTTGAGGAGAGGTGGAATTAGGTCTTCTTTGAAGGTCTGATAGAACTCTGCACTAAACCCATCTGGTCCTGGGCTTTTTTTTTTTTTTTTTTTTTTTTGGTTGGGAGACTATTGATGACTGCTTCTATTTCTTTAGGGGAAATGGGCCTGTTTATATCGTTAATCTGATCCTGGCTTAACTTTGGTACCTGGTATCTGTCTAGGAAATTGTCCCTTACCTCCAGGTTTTCTAGCTTTGTTGAGTATAGCCTTTTTTAGTAGGATCCGATGATGTTTTGGATTTCCTCAGGTTCTGTTGTTATGTCTTCTTTTTCATTTCTGATTTTGTTAATTAAGATACTGTCCCTGTGCCCTCTAGTGAGTCTGGCTAAGGGTGTATCTATCTTGTTGATTTTCTCAAAGAACTACCTGAAGGTTTGGTTGATTCTTTGAATAGTTCTTTTTGTTTCTACTTGGTTGATTTCTGCCCTGATTCTGATTATTTCCTGCCATCTACTCCTCTAGGCTGAATTTGCTTCCTTTAGTTCTGGAGCTTCTAGGTGTGCTGTCAAGTTACTAGTGTATGCTCTCTCTAGTTTCTTTTTGGAGACACTCAGGGCAATGAGTTTTCCTCTTAGTACTGCCTTCATTGTGTCCCATAAGTTTGGGTACGTTGTGGCTTCATTTTCATTAAACTCTAGAAAGTCTTTAATTTCTTTCTTTATTTCATCCTTGACTAAGGAATCATTGAGTAGAGTGTTGTTCAGTTTCCATGAGAGTGTTCACTTTCTATTATTTATGTTGTTATTGAAGATCAGCCTTAGTCCATGGTGGTCAGATAGGGTGCATAGGATAATTTCCATATTTTTGTATCTGTGGAGGCCTGTTTTGTGACCAATTATATGGTCAATTTTGGAAGAGGTACCATGTGGCACTGAGAAGAAAGTATATCCTTTTGTTTTAGGATAAAATGTTCTGTAGATATCTGTTAAAACCATTTGTTTCATGACTTCTGTTAGTGTCCATGTGAATCTGTTTAGTTTCTGTTTCCAGGATCTGTCCATTGGTGACAGTGGGGAGTTGAAGTCTCCCACTATTATTGTGTGAGGTGTAGTGTGTGCTTTGAACTTTACTACAGTTTCTTTAATGAATGTGGCTGCCCTTGTATTCGGGGCATAAATATTCAGAATTGAAAGTTCATCTTGGTTGATTTTACCTTTGATGAGTATGAATTGCCCTTCCTTGTCTTTTTTTTTTTTTTTTTTATAACTTTGGGTTGAAAGTCAATTTTATCCAATACTGGAATGGCTACTCCAGCTTTTTTCTTCAGACCATTTGCTTGGAAAACTGTTTTTCAGCCTTTCACCCTAAGGTAGTATCTGTCTTTTTCTCTAAGGTGCGATTCCTGTTAGCAGCAAAATGTTGGGTCCTGTTTGTGTAGTCAGTCTATTAGTCTATGTCTTTTTATTGGGGAATTGAGTCCATTGATGTTAAGAAAAATTATAGAAAAATAGTTGTTGCTTCCTGTTATTTTTGTTGTTGAGGTGGGGATTCTGTTCTTGTGACTCTATTAGATATTTTTCACTTCTCTACTTAAATTCTCTATCGGCTCACTCACCAAATGGCATATTTGAATAATTTGTTTGTAGAATATACTTTTCATAACTTCTTTAAAGTCTTGCTGATTAAAATCACCATCTGAGATATTTTAATGTTGACCTAATTTATTTCTCATGTCAAAATTTCATAGTATATTGCACTGTGAATATTTTCTTTTATATTTAAAACCATAAACATTATCTTGCCTTAGATCTATAGCTCACATTCACTCATAGTCTTCCAGAAGATTCTACACTAGGACTTGTATGTTGAACTGTTTTATCAAATTGTGTATACTGAATTCACAACCTCCAGTACTTCAAAATGTTTTCTCATTTGGAAATAGTCTTTACAGAGTAACCAAATTAAAGTGAGTCCATTAGCACAGGCTCTAATCCAAAACAATTGGAGTCCTTATAAGAAGAATAATTTTGAACAGAAAGATATATATCAAGGGAAGGCAGTGTGGGGAGTTAAGAATAAAGACAGGATGAAGAGAAGCATCTGGAAGCAGATTATTTCTCTTCACAGCTAAAAGCCCTGGTCTTGAGCTCCTAGCCTTCAGAACTTGGAGAGAATAAATTTTTGTTGCTGAAGTCATTCAGTTAATGGTAGCTTAGTTTAGTTGTTCTGGCATATGATGAACTTTTGGTGCTTCTGTCTACCTGTGATCCTCCCCTTATTATGACCCTATCCAACAGATGACAATCACTTTACACATCCTGGATTCTGAGCTCTGCTCCTCTCCACAGTAAGACTGCCATGTGATGCTTGGGTTCAGTTCAGTCTACTACAACTGAGACAGTTTTCCCATGCACATAACCAATGCCATTCTGGAGTTCTTTGCTATCAGGGATTGCATTAACATATGTGTTACCTCAAGTGAAGTGTCTAATTTCTAGCACTGGGAAGTGATTGTTGTAGCGGTTTTGTCTAGATCTATGGCTGCTTGTTGCAGGAGAGCTACTGTGATGCTCGTTATTCAGTTGGTTCTGGAAGAAGAAATCCTCCATATTTTCATCTTCAATTCTAACTATATATGCCATTATTGCCATACATTTCAAAATACAATATATTACATAATTGAATTTTACCTTATCTGAGTATTTTCTTATTAGTTTTACTACAACAGTTTTTACTAAGATGTGCCTCAGTGTGGTCCTCTATAAATCATCCTTTTAGAGGTGTATAAATCTTTTTTAACATTATTTAGTAATATTTAGTGAAAATCCATAATTCATATAGGCTATCAGGGGTTCCATTTTCAGAAGCAAAGACTAGAACACACGTCTAACAACATCATTAGAGGGCTGGAACACTGACATCATTACAAAACATCACAGACTGGAAGCAAAGTCAAACAGTATTTGCAAGAATTGTATACAAAAACCAGAGAGGACTTTCCAATATAGCCATAATAAAGTGAGTCACAAGCCTTTAAAAGTCAACAATCAAAAAAGATTTGAAGTAAAATTTTACTAATAAAAGGTACATTCTGCTCTTACCTGTAGATTTATATTTTTAAGTCTGTTTCTTGAAGTTATTTTCTATAGAATGATGAGCCATTGAGACAATTCCATTTTAAGAGCAAACCTTCTCAATGTTAAGTGAACACATTTTAATTAATTAAGATTTTAATTAATCAAATCACATTTGTGCTGATATGCACAAAACATTTTATCAGCAAAATTTACAAAATTTCTGTAGCAAACTTTAAGCAAAAGGCAAATTTTTACAATGATGGTAACTCATACTACAACTAGGATAGATCCAATTTAAACCTATGTCCTTCATATAGCATACCAACTTAATTACTATAATTATAAATATGCTATTAACTATTCCTTTATTCAAAATGCATATATGTGTGCATAGATATATTTGTATTTTGGATATACATATGTATATATGTGTGTATGCATGTATATACATGTATACATACATACATACATACATACATTCATACATACATACACCACACATTCTCTTTCTATAGTTCTTCTTTGTTACTTCTGGTTTTGATTATTCTCAAAATAGATTTTAATAATTTCATGAAATCCCAAGTTAAAAGAAATTTTAGAGAATTGTTTTGTGTATATACACTATATGATTGAGCTGAAAAGTGATTGCAAATCCGTATTTTGATGCCTTCTCTCTTTGAAATGTCCTTAGCTTAGTGGATCTTGCCTAAGAAGTGTCATCTTCCCTAGCATGTTTGTTTAGGATCTCTGTTCTCCTAGTTTTCTCTTATTCTTCCACTGATGCTACATACTCACAGGTTATTTATTCTGTCCTTTATATCTCTTACACTTTTTACAGTCTTTTCTACACTTGTGTCTCTGTGCACAAGCTATTTTCCACTGACGTATATTCCAGTTCATTAATTCTTCCTTCTGTGGTGTAATTATCATCTATTATTATGCCTATCTTGTTAATCCATAATCTGTTATTATGCTTATCTTGTTAATCCATTACTTTTATTATTGATTTTTTTTCATAAAATTTTTACACAATTATATTTTTATTTCTTCACAGCAAAATATCACTAGATATGATGTTCACCTTTCTGATATCTTGCCACAATAATAATTATCTTTATAAATCTTTAATACTTTACAGAAACATTTTAATGCATTGACTAGAATGTTTATCTCTTTTGATGTGATGGCTTGTCATCTATTATCAAAGTCAGTAATCTTAACTTTTCATCTCTAAGTTCTTCATCATGGTTCAGGCATATGGCATGGATTCATATTCAATACCTTTCCTGATTATTAATCTTTTATTACAATAATAGAAACTTTTTGCAAAGTGAACAGAGGGTGATTTGTTGTCACATCCTCAGTTCTTAGCAGGGTGCCTGGCTCAGCACTAAAGAATCTTGTTAAAATCAATGGAATACTTAGGCTGTGCTTTTTAGAAGATGGGAGATTTGTATTGGACTTCAAATGGTGACAGGACTATGGAGAGGATAGAAGAATATGTTCTAGGATTTTAACATAAATTTACAGGTTGTGTCAGGATTCTTAGCCATACACAATAGAAGATAGCTCTGGAAAACTTAAGCAGGAAAAGGAGATAGGAAGAACAATGACATAGATTATTGCTATAAGAATCAGAGTCAATGTTCATATGTCTAGATGCACAAACAAAATCATAATTTAGAATTTTTGTTGTAACATCTTTGTTGTACCACTAAGTCTTAGACTTTATAGTTTGTCCATCAATAACAACACCTATATCCTCTGGCCCCACTAGCATTATAGCTCCCCAAAATGGAATAATGTGGTAGATTTTTGGCTGGCCATGTGTTTTTTCATCATTGAAACTGATCCAAAAACTAACTGCCAGAGTTTGAGTTGTGGAAAAATGCCCCTTGGGATCAAAGAACAGCTGGGGAAATGAATATATGGTACTTTCAGTTTCTTCAAATCTGGGCACCTGAAAAGATACTTAACCACCATAGAACCAAAATAGGACTTGATTTTGACATTGAGTTAGCTATCTCTCATATTTGGCCAGCAGAGAGTTGCTGGGCATAGGCCTAGAATGGAGCTGACAAACGCAAGCCATCACAAGCTGTATATGAACTATCCCTTCCTTGTTTTATAAAGAGTGTGAGAAGAGGCTGCCATCTTTAGGTTGTCTCCTTGGCTAGCCCCTTTCTACCTCAACCCTCACTGTATCTAAAGGAGTGTGTGCTTCTTAGAAACAGGAAAGGTATTTGCCTCAGATCTCATGTAGAGTTTTCAATCTAGAACATGAAACTTAGCCCATTTTTGCTCTTTTGCCTTTGAGATCTGCAACAGTTTCCCAGAGCTTCACTCTTGTATCATAGGCTAAGGCCAAGAGAGGCTCTGACCCAAGGTATCAAGTTTTAGTACTCTAAGTAGAGCAGTTCCTTCTGTGAAGGATGTCCCAAATTCATCCTTTGCCTTTTCCATAGTGCATGACTATAACCAGTTCTGCTGCTTTAGGGCTGAGTGTGATGCTTATGTCATTATTTGATTTCTTGGCATTCAAAATCCTCATTAATATACATTTGTGCCTTTCTGTGGAAATAAAGGAGCGTGTTCTCTGTGCTCACATTTCTTTATTTAGCCTGGCACCTGCCTTCTTCCCCAGTATGTTAGTTTAGCATCTGTGCTTTTCCATTGCAAATCTCTAGAGCTTAGAATTCTTAGAGGAAATAATTTATTTCTCTCTAGGAAGATTTTTCTTCTTCTCCTGAGATAGCTTTAGGGGCCAAGCATTTGTGATGAAGGAAGGTGAGTTGCATTATCAACTCCAGCAGGAAGAGCACTGCATAGGCCATAGCCACTGGCTCCAGGGTGGACAGAGGAAGATATTCCAGGTGATAATGGCTACTGTTTCCATGGACTCTCATGTTGAGTCCAGAAAGCTTCTTGGAATGATTTTCTTTCAAAGGTTCCTGTCACTGACACATCATTGACATAGGACAATAGGATAATATTGGTGAGAGCTGGGCTCTAGAGCAGTTAAGATGAAGGTGTAAATATCACTAGAGTATTCCTGCATGGTTGCCATTTACCAGAATTTTGGAGAGATGGTTCACAGATTTCAGGAGCTAGGAGGAAGGAATGAGATGATCTAGAAACATGTGTTGGAACTTCATCCCTGAGCTAAGAACTCATGATCTTGATGTTTTTCTGATCTACTAGTTGGTTGATGGGCATTTGAGCCCATTCATTAAAAACATCCACTGGGATCTGAGGACCAATCTTTCATGCTAAACACTTTTTGAAGTCTTCATTTCTGGAAGAGATCCAGGGGAGGTAGCTCTGGGTGCATGTGCTGTATGCCAGGTATAGACTTGACCAGACTTAAAATTACATCTTAATTTTACTACTTGCCTCTTTAGGCAGATTACTTCCTTCATCTCGGTTTTTGTCTCTACATTTGTGAAGTAGACATATTCAATGATACTGTGTCCTCTACGCACCAAAGACAATGACTGCTTTATGGTAAGTGCTTAATAGTCAAAATCTATTGTTATAAAAATAACCTTAAACTTGGAGTCTGAAATTTGAGTCTCAATCCAAACCCAACTATACCAGGTGATGATGAACTTTGCTTCAGTGGTAAAATAGCACAAACATATGCATTTTACTTCTCTTCTTAGATGTCATCAAGTTGCAAATCCAGTGGGGAAAAAAAAACATTAAGGAGCTTTGATACCTATTGTTGGCTGCTTCGGTGGGAAAGAGGATCGTCCAGGATTAAGGTAGGAAGATGATTGAAGTCTGTGGAAAGACAGAGTCATAATGAGCCAAAGAAGGAGAAATGGTCATGAATGAAATAGGTAGAATGCCATTATGCAGCCTGGGAAGACATGGAGAAAGTGCTGGGAAGTCAACAAGACTTTTGCCTCAAGACTTAGCTGTTTATGCTTCTAGCAAGTACATTTGCCTCTGCAGTACACATAAGCCTGGGCATAGTCACACGCGGGCACACACTAGCACAGTGGAGACTGCATGTGCTGTTACTTCCTAGTCATACAGCCTTGACCAAAACATCCCACCTAATTGCCAAAACATCTTACTTGATGTCATCATGGTTTCTTCATTTGTGATCTCTAGAGAATGAGATCAACCATTCTGTGTCGATGGATAGTTAAGCAATATTGTGACTGTTGAAGAAATCAACAGAATACCATATAAAGGAAGAAAGTTGTCCTTATTCTGTACTTCTATATTGGTATGAAATACAGAGGACTTGATTTAAATCTAGCTAATATTCGTACATATACACAGCACCTGCTGTGCCATAGATCTCTAAGAATGTATCTCTTTTATATTATAGTCACACAAAAAGCAATGTATACCTAAAGGATTATGGAGAGAGGGGGAAATATGATATATGTATAGTATTGTGGGACTGCTACTAGAACAAAGTATATGAGCAGGGTAATAGTCTTGGATCGTGGAAATCTAAGCTGTTAATAAAGCTGGCTCCTTCTGAGTGTTGAGAGGTAGAAGCTATTTCATACCTGTTTGCCATCCTCTGTGTTTGGCAAGGGCAGCACTCTCTGCCATTTCCTGCCTCGCAGTGTCATCTCTTTGCTATATTTGTTGTTATATGGCATTTTATTCCCGTAGTGTTTCCCCTCCTTATAATAACATTGGTCATTCCAGTCCAGTATATCATAATATTAACTACGTTTATCTGCATTATGCCTGTTACAAATAATGTCACTTGAGTTATTGGGGATTAGGACTTCAACACCTAAATTTTGAGGCAATACAGTTCAATATATAACGCTTTGGGTAGGTGTGTATTGTACTATTTTTAAAAGATACACAATTTCTCCTTTCTAAGTTATCAGTATATCTCTCTTCTCCCATCACTTCATGGTTTTTCTCATCTTTCATGTCTTTACCCCTGACATAACTAAATAAAACTTGGGACCCACTCATTATGTAGGTAGCTAACAGCAGAGGCATGTGGAAGGGCAGAGAATCACTGAGCCTTTTATCTCTATACATCTGCCTTCATGGAATAGGATGCAGCTCTTCACATTTTTGTAATTGACTCAGAAACTATTCCCTCTCCATGCTACTGTGATCTAGACATCTTTTAAAGGTGCATTTTCTACCTCCTAGGCCTCTGTAGTCCCACTGAACTTGGCCTATCACATGCCTGCCCCTCCCAGCATCACACCTCAGTATCTGGTGTAATCCAACCATCTCAGAAATCTTTAACCTGCCCACATAGACCATGGTTTCTCTGGAGTGGAAGCTTGGGACATACATGGAAGTTTCTTTCTTCTGCCCTTACAACCCCCACTATTCCACCATCCCTATCTAGAAATGTTCCTATTGGCAATGCTGGTTGAAGTCTGTCTGCATTGTTCCTGTGTGTTGGCTGCCAAGTATCTCAGAGCCAAATGTATTTTGGTCCCAATGATCTCACCCTTAAGTCCCAGCGAAATGTTCTCTCTCCTTCCTCCAAATGTTTCTGACCTCTCTTTTTAAAGTTTTACTTCTGCAGATTCTTTTCATCAATGCATTTCTTATAAGTCACTTCAATCTTTATAAAAGTATATGATAAAGATGTCCTGCATATTGCATATTGGGTTAGCAAAAATTGTATTAACCTTCTAGCTGTGAATAGAGCAACTGAACAGGATGCATCCTCCCATGGTTAGTCTTCTGGAAAGGGCTGCAAAGATGAAGTCTAAAGCCTTTCTCACTGACTAACTATATAAACTAAAGCTCACAAAGCCTGCTTTCCAATCTGTCCAATGGGCTGATGATTACCCTGTCCAGTTCAAGAGACTCTTATTGAACTCTGATTAATTTTTTTTAGTTGAAAATATTCACAGACTATGTTATGTGCTGGGTAGTTCTAAACACACTTGTATTGTTTTACTCAGTCCTCAGAAGAGCTGCTCTCTGCACAAGAGGAAAATATGGTCCAGAGAGATTAAAAGACTTGCTCTAGCTTGCAACCCAGCTAAGAGGTTTGGTTCTTGGTCCCTTGATCTTGCCCACTGCCCATGCTTTATCTTCAAGTACATGGTGAAATGTTTTGCAAGTACATAGGACACTGCCTGCATTCCATTTTCCATTTCCATTTATTCTTTTTTTTTTTTTTTTTTTTTTTTTTTTTTTTTTTTTTGATTTTTCGAGACAGGGTTTCTCTGTGTGCCCTGGCTGTCCTGGAACTCACTCTGTAGACCAAGCTGGCCTCGAACTCAGAAATCCGCCTGCCTCTGCCTCCCGAGTGCTGGGATTAAATGCGTGCACCACCTTATTCTTAAGCTTATCTTCTACAGCCTGTAATTGTAGATGTTGACCTCAAGGTTCTTTGCATCTTCTTTCTCTCTCCTTTTAGTAAGACTTCTGTGTATGTTTTATAGAACATGCACAGATACCCAAACATGTTATTTATCATACTTTCTAAATGACAATATTTGTTACTAGGGTAAAGTGGTAGACATGTTAGAGGCTGGCATGCTCTTTATATTTTTGGCTGTATGAATTGATCATGGGACAAAATAAAATCACAAAATAGCTTGGCACCAATTAGAACATTCTAGATGTGTGTGAGTCCCATTCCCCAGCAATCTATCCAAAGTCTTAGCTTTCCCAGTCCATCCATAAAAGCACATGTTGCTACTGAAGGCCAGGATCATGTGTCATCTCAACACTCATGCCAAGCCTCCAGAGGATAGCAATTCTGACAGCCTTGCTCTGGAAGCCAGCGCTGGCCTGCAAAGATCCTGCACCCAGGCAACAGGAAGCAGTAAAAGACAAATCCCTGGAAGGGCTTCCTTCAGGATTTCCTGGGAAGAGTTCTCATTTCTAAAATGCTCTTTTTAGGGAAGGGGATGTAGTTCAGGGACTTTAGGTTCATGCTCTGTTTTCTACAAAGCCACTGCACAGGCAGTCTCTGGAATCCCATGTGAGGGCCTCTTCAGTCTCCTCCCTAGGCAGCTCTAATCTCACTTGTCTAAGAATTCAAACCCATATTAATCCACTTGTTTTCAACATTAAGCCTCTCAGCTGGCCATCAGGAAGCAGAAACTAAGTGACTAGAGGCTTGGATGCTAAGAAATAGCAAAGAGTTCCATGTGGGAGGTGGGTGGTGGGGCAGGATCAGCGAAAGGACTAGGGCCTTTGCTTGCTCTTTGCTCTATTGACTGTCACTGGGACACAACAACTCTGCTTCTTCCTATCTCTTGGTGCTGAGGATTGGGGCTCTATATTTCTCAGTATCTGGAGATTTGCCATGAAAGACAGTACTATAGGCTGCATTCTGCATATAGCAGGAAAGCAGCACGAGTCCTGCACTCCTGGTACCCTCCCTCTGGCATTGGATGCTTGCAAACACTTTACTTGATCATAAAACTCAAATAAGAAACACTTCAGTAAAATAGCACCTCGGGCAATTCCTCTTGGTACTTGGTAGGTGCTGACAGCTGTGGGCAAGCAGCTTACTAGTGCCTCTTTTCTACTGTCAATAGCTCAGCTATGCCATCACCCTCCTCAATTGACCATGCAGTCACAAAAGCAAACTCCACTTGGTGTCTCTTTCCTTGTCCTTCAGAGCCATAAATTATCAGGGCTTCTTCCTAAGGAGCCATACAGAATAATCCAGTCATTGTCTCCCCTGGTTTTCCATTGTCTATTTTGTTCCTGTATAACTCAGACATGTTGTTCCAATGCTCAAATCCATCTATGGCTCTCTGCAGCCACAGGCTGCAGCCCAGAGTCAGAAGTGATATTCCAAACCCTTTGTGGAGATCTGTGTTCAGACTTAGTGCCACACCTTCTCTCTTATGGGGTACTTTACTCTCTCTTAACCTATCTGAGACTCCCTAATGGTAGTTTGTTTCTCTCTGCTATGCCTGAGCCCAAACAGCTCCTTTTCCAAGCTTATTGACAACTTGAAATTACTTTCTGTTTTGAAACTACACTTTATGGGAACAGCTCAGTATATCCAAGTATGGACTAAGCGCTTTTAAAGTAACTTTTCATTTAGACAGGGTGCGTGAGGGGGTGTCTGTGTGTCAGGCCTGAGAACAGAGGAACAATATTATTACTTTGGCATGTCAGGTGAAGAAGCTGAGACACAGAAATGTTTCATACATAGCACCATCCTATATATAATACAGTCTATATTCTGTATTTCTATTCAGATCTGTCTAAATCTAGATTACCCCATCTTCATTTCCTTCTATGGCATTTCTATCTTGTGAAGCCCACTGCAAAGTTTCCTCTTTTTCAGAATGGATACAGAAAATGTGGTACATTTACATGATAGAGTACTACTCAGCTACTAAAAACAATGACTTTATGAAATTTGCAGGCAAATGGATGAAACTAGAAAATATCATCCTAAGTGAGGTGACTCAGTCACAAAGGAACACATATGGTATGTACTCACTGATAAGTGGATATTAGCCCAAAAGTTCAGAATACCCAAGATTTCAATTTACAGACCATATGAAGCCTAAGGAGAAGGGAGAGGAAACTGTGTGTGCTTCTATGCTTCTTAGAAGGGTGAATAAAAGACAGTGTCTCTCTTTGAAAAAAAAAAAAAACAAAAAACAAAAAACAAAAACAAAAACAAAATTTCTCTGTTTCATCCGCATTCTCCCGGTACATTTTTTTTCCATGTTCCAAGCCAGAGATTGATAGCTGGAAGTTAGGAGTCTACTTCATTGATCTGAGCTGTATGATACCATGGGATAGGAAGCAGGCAGGCTTTACCCTGGTCAACCCAGCTCATTTTTAGATTGGGAACAGAGCAGGGATATGAGCTACAGACACCAGGCCCTTGTGAGTGGCCATTTTTGATATTGTCTGTGTGCTGCATGCTAACACTCAGTGAGTCTTCCTTAGTAACAACTGCAGGAGCTGCCTGCATTTCCAAGATTCAGGGGCCTTGTGATCTTGGTATCTCATATGTCTGTTCCCCACCCCACCCTGGAGAATTTGAGTTTTCAGCCTGGGCCTCCACTTACAGTGGGATTTAAAGCCTCTCACTTTATTCATTCTCTCTCTCTCTCTCTCTCTCTCTCTCTCTCTCTCTCTCTCTCCCTCTTAGCTGGTAAAGCTTCACTGACCACATTAGGAGAAGCTGCATCGCTCGTAGTTAAAGGTCACAAAAGACTGAATCTGATCCTGGGGCTGGGTCTCACGTGTTTGCTGTAGCCTGACAGGTTGTCACAGGTACACAATGCTCATACCAGATCTTCGGCAAGACATGCTTAGTAAGGCTAGCCTGTGCTTTTCCTTCAATCTGGGAAAATAAGGCTATAGGTTTGACCAAATCATCAGCAGAAAAAGTAACACAGCAACATTCTCAAGAAGGAAGCACTCCTTGAAGGAGCCGTCATGGTGTGTGGTAGGGCCATAGGTAGATGTATTCCAAGAAAGTTGTTTTGGTAGATGTATTCCAAGAAAGTTGTTTTCACTTGACTTCTGTCCTTTGCACCAAGGTAGCCACTTTCTACATATGGATATTTAAATTTTAAATTAAACATAGAAGTTTACTCCCTCAGTTTTATTAACCATATTTCAAGTATTCCACAGGCATACATACATTCATAGTGCCTGATGGCATAGCCAACCTAGAACAGGTCCATTGTTGCAGAAACTCCCACTGAACAGCACTGTTCTAGACTTTTCAGGTCAGAAGAAATGAATATGGTTGAACTTCTAAAATTACCCTTGCTTAGCCTCCCCACAACATCAAATTGGTTATTTCTCTTCCCTCGGGCCCCAACTCT
Source organism: Mus minutoides (assembly GCA_902729485.2). NCBI lineage: Eukaryota > Metazoa > Chordata > Mammalia > Rodentia > Muridae > Mus > Mus minutoides. Next base: position 63,462 of record LR753583.1, on the reverse strand, counting down.
GCGCATGATGGTCAAACTATCACTGTCTCCTCCAGTGGTCAAGTTTTCTTGTCCATTATGTTTTGCTCTAGGGTTTTTATTTAATTTTTACTATCACTAGAAAACTAGAAGAACTTTTTTTTTAAGTAAAAAAAAAACTATCTCCAAATAGATGCTGTCAGGATAAATTATAATCACTCGTGGTATTTAAAACTTGAGAAGAAATAAGTCAGACTTTTCCAGAGAGGACTGACAATAGAAAGCTGATTGTTTTTGATAAATGTTGGGTGGGGTTGTTGCTGGCATGTCTGGAGGCTTAGAGGAAAAGAGAAGGTACCAAAGAGAAGCAATGGTTCTATGGTTGATGTTTTTGTATGTATATGTTTTCAGGTCTAGCCAAAGAAGCTTCTCTATACAGAAAATGACAACTATCACAGAAAACCACAATTGGACACAATGCGGAGATCAAAAGATTGTGGGGAGCCCAGACCTAATAGATACACCTACATCACAACTCTTGCATCTAAGGCTCAGGGAATGTCACAGAAGAGGCAGGGAGAAAGATTATAAGATCCAGAATACCAGGAAGCCTACTCTGAAACAGACTTTCCTAGAAATGGCTGCATAAACAAGATCTGAACAGCAGTAATATCACTGGTCATGTTAACATGGACTGGAGACAAAGAGCTATAGGCAACTGATGACTACTGAGAAAAGAAGAGTTAGCATTTTCTGAGTGTTTGTCTAACAAAGACCTCACACTGTGACCATAGGTCCTGCATTAGAACCAGCTTTCTTTTTTTTTTTTTCCTCTCTTTATTAGATATTTTCTTCATTTACATTTCACATGTTATCCAGAAATTTTCCCTTACCCTCCCGCATCCCCTCCCTGCTCCCCTACCCACCCCATCCCACGTAATGGCCCTGGCATTCCCCTGTTCTGGGGCATATAGAGTCTGTATGACCAAAGGGCCTCTCCTCCCAATGATGGCCAACTAGGCCATCTTCTTCTATATATGCAGCTAAAGACATGAGCGCAGGGGGAACTAGTTAGTTCATGTTATTCTTCCACCTATAGGGTTGAAGACCCCCTTCCGCTCCTTGGGTACTTTCTCTAGCTCCTACCTTGGGAGTCCTGTGTTCCAGCATATGCTATAGTGTTTATTTTGGTGGCTGATTATGGGAGGGATCCCTGGAAGCCGCCGTCACTGGTTCTATTAGGCTGAGGTAGCTTTTGCTTTCCTTCCTGCCTGTCGTATTATTAGACTGTCTCTTACTTGCAATAGTATGCAGAATGACAAGGATTAGCACTATGATAAAGCACCTAAACGAGTCTGTTCTGGGACCCTGTAAGAATGACCCTATTCTTCTAGTTCAATAGTAAATAGAAAGTATTTTCTGTGCCAATGTAGACAAGCCATGACTCTCAGGAAGTGTAAACCTGTACTATTGCCCCCAGGAGCCTAGGCCAAGGAAAAATTGGCAAGAACCTGAGTGCACTGTCTTTGACAGTGAAGCTTGAAACTTCTGAGATCAAGTCAGGCAAAGACAGACTGGGCTCATGGTGATGAGCCTATGAAGGCATAGACTGCTGTTTTACCAAGTATCCTTTTCATTGCACGGTCAAACAACTAACAGTTACATACACACACACACACACACACACACACACACACACACACACACACACTGAGACAGAGGAAGAGAGACAGAGAGGCAAAGAAGCAGAGAGGCAGAGGCAGGAGTTCATGCACAAAACACACACACACACACACACACACACACAAAAGCAATAGAGAGCTCAATATGTTATCAATTTCTGGGGGATTGAAGAGGATTTCTACATACTTTGAGTTACTTTTGTAAAAAAGTCCTGTGTTAGTCATACTATATATACAAATCTGTCTAATTTCACATATGACTTGACAACTAAAGGATGGCCTTGGAGAGAACTCCTAAATTTGGCTTTTCCAGTAGTCAAGAACCTCCTTTTTTCCCTGGCTGAATTACTCCTCTACTCATTTAGTCAACATTTCCTCTTTTGCCATCTTTCCCAGGATCTGACAGAGCTGAATTTGGGCCTAGTTCTTTTTTTTTCTAACTTTTATTAGATATTTTCTTCATTTACATTTCAAGTGTTATCCAGAAAGTTCCCTATACCCTCCCCCCTCCCGGCCCTGCTCCCCTATCCACTCGCTCCCACATCTTGGCCCTGGCATTCCCCTATACTGGGGCATATAAAGTCTGCATGACCAAGGGGCCTCTCTTCCCAATGATGGCCAACTAGGCCATCCTCTTCTATATATGCAGCTAGAGACATGAGCTCAGGGGGTACTAGTTAGTTCATGTTATTCTTCCACCTAGAGTGTTGAAGACCCCTTCAGCTCCTTGGGTACCTTCTCTAGCTCCTTCCTTGGGAACCCTGTGTTCCATCTAATAGCTGACTGTGAGCTTCCACCTCCATGTTTGCCAGGCATTGGTATAGACTCCCACGAGACAGCTATATCCTGGCCCTTTCAGCACTATCTTGCTGGCATATGCTATAGTGTCTATATTTGGTGGCTGATTGTGGGATGGATCCCTGGCAGCCGCAGTCATTGGGTCCATCCTTGGGATTCAGCTTCACACATGATCTCTGTAACTCTTTCACTGTGTGTTTTGTTCTTAATTCTAGGAAGGGGTGACGTATGCACATTTTGATCTTCCTTCTTCTTGAGTTTCATGTGTTTAGTAAATTGTATCTTGGGTAGTCTAGGTTTCTGGGCTAATATCCATATATCAGTGAGTACATGTTATGTGAGTTCTTTGTGATTGGGTTACTTCACTNGTTTCTCTCCATTTAGTTTGATGTTGGCCACTGGTTTGCTGTAGATTGCTTTTATTATGTTTAGGTAAGGGCCTTGAATTCCTGATCTTTCCAAGACCTTTATCATGAATGGGTGTTGGATTTTGTCAAATGCTTTCTCAGCATCTAAGGAGATGATCATGTGGTTTTTATCTTTGAGTTTGTTTATATAGTGTATTACGTTCATGGATTTCCGCATATTAAACCATCCCTGCATTCCTGGGATGAAGCCTACTTGGTCATGATGGATGATCATTTTGATGTGTTCTTGGATTCGGTTGGCAAGAATTTTGTTGAGTATTTTTGCTTCGATATTCATAAGGGAAATTGGTCTGAAGTTCTCTATCTTTGTGTGTCTTATGTGGTTTAGGTATCAGAGTAATTGTGGCTTCATAGAATGAATTGGGTAGTGTACCTTCAGATTCTATTTTGTTGAATAATTTGAGAAGAACTGGAACTAGGTCTTCTTTGAAGGTCTGATAGAACTCTGTACTAAACCCATCTGGTCCTGGGCTTTTTTTGGTTGGGGGATTATTAATGACTGCTTCTATTTCTTTAGGAGATATAGGGCTGTTTAGGTCATTAATCTGATCCTGGTTTAACTTTGGAACTTGGTATCTGTCTAGAAAGTTATCCATTTCATCCAGATTTTCCAGTTTTTTTGAATATAACCTTTTGTAGAAGGATCTGATGGCGTTTTGGATTTCCTCAGGATCTGTTGTTATGTCTCCCTTTTCATTTCTGATTTTGTTGATTCGTAATCTATCCCTGTGCCCTCTAGTGAGTCTGGCCAAGGGTTTGTCTATCTTGTTGACTTTTTCAAAGAACCAGCTCCTGGTTTGATTGATTCTTTGGATAGTTCTTTTTGTTTCCACATGGTTGATTTCACCCCTGAGTTTGATTATTTCCTGCCGTCTACTCTGCTTAGGTGACTTTGCTTCCATTTGTTCTAGAGCTTGCAGATGTTCTGCCAAGCTATTGGTGTATGCTCTCTCCATTTTTTTTTTGTAGGAACTCAGAGCTATGAATTTACCTCTCAGGAATGCTTTCATTGTGTCCCATAAGTTTGGGTATGTTGTGGCTTCCTTTTCATTAAACTCTAGACAGTCTTTAATTTCTTTCTTTATTCCTTCCTTGACCAAAGTATCATTGAGCAGAATGTTGTTCAGTTTCCAAGTGAATGATGGTGTTCTGCTACTTATGTTGTTATTGAAGAGCAGCCTTAGTCCATGGTGATCTGATAGGATGCATGGGACAATTTCAATATTTTTGAATCTGTTGAGGGCTGTTTTGTGGCCAATTATGTGATCAATTTTGGAGAAGGTGCCATGAGGTGCTGAGAAAAAGGTATATCATTTGTTTTAGGATGAAATATTCTGTAGATATCTGTTAAGTCCAGTTGTTTCATAGCTTCCCTTAGTTCGACTGAGTCTCTGGGCCTAGTTCTTGAGAAGGCCACTCACTATCATGAGAAAGCCTTATACAATGAATCCATGTTGATGTCTGGGAACAGTGCCATATTGATATGGATGGCCTGCACTGATACTTGAAGCCATGGTGATATGTATACAGGTACATATTGCTGTTGAGGGCCATGCTTCTGCTGGCTATAAAAGTCAAGGAAGCTACTTTTGCATGGTATTGATTACTACAGATTCACAGTTGAGAAAGACAGACATAGACAGAAGGCTTCTGTGACAACCACTATCTCCCTACCTGCAAAGGTAACAAGCTAGACAGAAAGCCATCAGAGAAAACTTTTTTAAAAATCAAGGAAATTCATCGGTTTTTTACATTTTAATTAATTTATTTTTTTACATTCCATATTTTATTTCCCCCTCCCCCTCATCTACCCTCTGACTGTTCCACATTGCATACGTCCTCCCCACCCCCTACCCTACCAGACTTCTAAACTCCCTGGGGCCTCCAGTCTCTTGAGGGTTAGGTGCATCAACTCTGAATGAACAGAGGTCCTACAGTCTTCTACTATATGTTTGTTGGGGGCCTCATATCAGCTTGTGTATGCCGCCTGGTAAGTTTACAATATCTGAAAGATCTCAGGGGTTTAGGTTAATTGAGACTGCTGGTCCTCCTACAGGATCGCAGCTTCTCTTCAGCTTCTTTCAGCCTTCTCTAATTAACAACAGAGGTCAGCTGATTCTGTCCATTGGTTGGGTGCAAATATCTCCATCTGACTCTTTCAGCTGCTTGTTGGGTCTTTCAGAGGGCAGTCATGCTAGGTCCCTGTGATGGTTTGTATATTCTTGGACCAGGGAGTAACACCATTTGGAGGTGTTGCCTTGTTGGAATGGGTGTGACCTGGTTGGAGTAGGTGTGTCACTGTGGATGTGGGCATAAGTTCCTCACCCTAGTTGCCTGGAAGTCAGTCTTCCACTCACAGTCTTTGGACAAATACATAGAACTCTCAGTTCTGCCTGTGCCATGCCTGCCTGGATACTGCCATGCTCCTACCTTGATGATAATGGACAGAACCTCTGAACCTGTAAGCTAGCCCCAATTAAATGTTGTTTTTTATATGACATGCCTTGGTCATGGTGTCTGTTCACAGCAGTAAAACACTAACTAATACAGTCTCTTTTTGTGAGTGCTCCATAGCCTCAGTAATAGTGTCAGGCCTTGGGACCTCCCCTTGAGCTGGACCCCACTTTGGGCCTGTCACTGTACCTTCTTTTCCTCAGGCTCCTCTCCATTTCCATTCCTGTAATTCTTTCAGACAGGAACAGTTATGGATCAGAGTTGTGACTGTAGGATGGCAACCCCATCTCTCACTTGATGTACTTTCTTCTTGCTGGAGGTGGGCTATATAAGTTACCCCTCCTTACTGTCGGGCATTTCAGCTAAAGTTCCTCCCTTTGATTCCTAAGATTCTCTCACCTCCCAGGTCTCTGGTACATTCTGGATGGTCACCCCAACCTCCTATCTCCTGAGGCTACCTGTTTGCATTCTTTCTGCTTGACCTCAGGGCTTCAGTCCTTTTCCCTCACCCAAAACCAAGTCAGGGTCCCCTCTCTTCTCTCTCACCCCATCCACTTTTCCTCCCAGGTCCCTCTCCCCTCCCTACTTGTGATATCTTTCTTCTCTCTGCTAAGTGGGACTGAGGCATCCTCACTTGGGCACTTCAGCTTGTTGAACTTTTTGAGTTCTGTGTACTGTATCTTGGGTATTCTATGCTTTTTTTTTACTAATATCCACTTATTAGTGAGTACATACCATGCATGTCCTTTTGGATCTGAGTTACTCCACTCGGGATGATATTTTCTAGTTCCATCCATTTGCCTGCAAAAATCAGGGTGTCCTCGTTCTCAATAGCTGAGAAGTATTCCATTGTGTAAATGAACCATATTTTCTGTATCCATTCTTCTGTTGTGGGACATCTGTTATTTTTCCAGCTTCTGTCTATCCAAATAAGGCCGGTATGAACATAATGCAACATGTGCCCCTGTGGCATGGTGGGCATCTTTTGGGTATATTCTCAAGAGTCTATAGCTGGGTCTTCAGGTAGATCTATTTCCAATTTTCTGAGGAACCTCCAGATTGATTCCAGAGTGGTTGTACCAGTTTGCAATCCCACCAGCAATGGAGAAGTGTTCCTCTTTCTCCACATCCTCACCAACATGTGTTGTCACCTGAGGTCTTGATCTTAGCCCTTCAGATTAGTGTAAGGTGGAATCTCAGGGCTGTTTTGATTTGCATTTCTCTGATTGCTAAGGACTTTGAGCATTTCTTTAGGTGCTTCTCAGCCATTCAAGATTCCTCAGTTGTGAAGTCTCAGTTTAGTTTTATACCCCATTTTTTGATTGGGTTGTTTGGATTTTTGGTGATTAACTTCTTGAGTTCTTTATATATTTTGGATATTAGCCCTCTAGTAGATGTGGGGTTAGTGAAGATTTTTTCCTAATCTGTAGGTTGCCGATTTGTTTTATTGACTATGTCCTTTGCCTTACAGAAGCTTTCCAGTTTCATGAGGAAATTGTGATAAAGATGCTGAAATGTAGCTCTCCACAGTTGATGACTTCTGGAGGACTGCTTTGGTGGGGAAGATTTCAATTTTCTTTAAGGGGCTCCAGGAGGCATGGTCAAATAGTCCAATATCAGCAACATAATTAACTTTTAAAAATTCTTTTGGGGGAGCAAGGAGGACCCATAGGTAGTAGGGTAGTTTGGAAAGGACTGGACAGTCAGGGAGCTCAGGGTTCATGATGTGAAATTCCCAAATAATTAATAAAATATTATTAAACAGAAGAATCTTAGTTTTGGTAACTGGGTGTAACAGGGGAACCAAAGAGTTTATAGCCCATTATACCAAAGAAGGTGACTTGGGTGGGTACCTAGAAAGAGGAGTAGATTTTTACCAGATGAGGAGCCAGTTTGGTGGGATGGAGGTTGGTAGGAACAGAATATGACCAGGAAGATAGAAAACAGAAGATGCATCCAGAATAGTGACTTAGAAAGGACACTATATATGACAGGGGATGCCTTATCAGTAGGCCTCACTGAGAACAGGGCTCCAGACTGTCTTCTTAGGGCTCTTTGCTGTCTTTGATTTACCTTAGAGGGCATAATGGACATTTCCACATCTGCCTCTTTTCTCAGACAAGGGATTTATTTGATATCCAGTGTCTTGTGTGGAGGTTGGGCTTGTAGGTAAAATGGAGGTGTAACCTGCCTCTTCCTTTTACTCAGAAGGAAGTCATTGTATGATCAAGGGTATGTGGATTTTCCTAGGCTTGTACTTTCTGAGCACTGCAACATATTGTAGTCTCTGGCAGTCAAGATCTGCCTAGAAGACTGCTAAACACCTTCAGAAGCACAGAGTTTTTAGAGTGGATGGCTCAAGACTAGAGTGAACAAGCCTGTTGCTAGTTTAATCCACAGTGGTGGTTGCTATTGTGGTTATTGTTGTTGTTGTTGTTGTTGTTGTTGTTGTTGTTGTTGCTGTTACTGTTGTTAGCAAAGCATTTTGGTCAAACATCAAATATCCCTTTAGATACTGAGAGCTTCTAGAAGAAAGAACAAAGAATCACCTGCTGACTATAAATGTTCAAAGAAACACATGGGATCTTTTTTTTTTTTTTTTTTTTTTTTTTTTTTTTTTTTTTTTTTTTTTTTTTTTTTTTTTTTTTTTTTTTTTGATAAATGCAGCCTTAGAGAGATCAATGCCCAAGAGCAAGGGCATCACTGTTTTACCTTACCCTCTTGATTAAGAGCATCTATCTCTCCCTACTCCAGCTGTTTTCTTTTGCAACCCATATCTGGCAAGGATCTCAATGATGTGCTTTAGCTCATCTTTTTGATCTACTGATTCAGGAGTTTGTGTGAAAGTATCGATGGAGAAAGGTGATTCTTTAGGATGTTTTCTAAAATATTTCTGTAGGTAGGATGTGATGTATCAGTCACGAAGTAATAGAGAAGTTGCAAAGCTAATAGAGTTCACATTATCCTTTGCCCAGCTCCTCTAATCCTGCATCACCTCACATGAGCTTAACATGGTGATCAAAATTTGTGTAATACTGTTCGTTACACTAAAGACTCTGGGATTATGGTTCTATAATTGCCCTTTTACAGAGCAGGAAACTGATTCTTGAAGAAGTGCTCTGAAATCCAAAATGAGTCAGCAGGCCTGCGTTTTATCTGGAATCTGTCATGGAGAGTCTGTGTTGTTGTTCTTCCTGGATCCTAGAAGCCACTGCTTTCGCTGGTTTGTGGCCTCCCTCTGTCCTCAAAGCCAGTAAACCATCACCTGACTTTGGTTTCCCTGTCATCTCACCTTTCTCCAGGTGAGTACATTGATGCTACCACACGATCTGGCATAATCTCCCTATTTTAAGTTCTTTAACCTCATACTTTCTGAAAAATTCCCTTGCCATATAAGATACCATAATCACAGCTTTGGAGGATTATGATAGGCTTATCTTTAGGGGGAAAGTATTTGACCTAATGGAGCCAAACAGAAACCAAAAACCGAAGAGGAGGTAGAGGAGGATGTCAGATAGACAAGATTTTTAAACCTAATTCAGGCTAGGCATCAAGGTATGCTAAACCTTTGGTAGCATGGGGTCTCAAAAGAAGAAGAAGAAGAAGAAGAAGAAGAAGAAGAAGAAGAAGAAGAAGAAGAAGAAGAAGAAGAAGAAGAAGAAGAAGAAGAAGAAGAAAATTTATGTTGCTGATATAAGTTCTTTATAAAGAAAGTATTAAAGCCAAAATTTGTTATACAAAAAAAAAAATGTGAATGCTAGCTATAAAGTAGATTTCCAATGTGAAAGTCAACATCCTTAAGTGGTATAAGCTTGAAGTTTATGCTTAGATGAATAGGTTGCCCAGAAGAAAAGAGCAGAAAAAAAAAAGAATAAAGAAGATGGTTATCCACATAGTATCCAAATATGTAAGTATAAGTAGTAAGTATTTAGAATACAATTAGAACTTATATTGTTTAGAAAAATGGGAATATTGCATTCTTTTCTGGATTCTAAGACCACTTAAATCACCAAGAGTTGTACAGAGTTTATAATACTCAGAGTGATTTCCCTTACACTGGATTGCCTTAAGTACAATTATGTATCTGTTGGTTACCTACTAAGATAAAAAGTACCAATATTGTAACTTGAAGATATTTAACAACACTTGTTGTGGTGGGGGTTCATTGGAATTACAGCTGGATAGGACTATTGATTGCTTTTCTCCATTGGCAGCTTACATACATAGTACTTTTGGATACTATGAGAGCTGGGCCTCAGAGAAGAGGCTTTTATCAGTTTCATATCATAAGATAGGGTCAGACTACTTCCTTTGGATTTATGAGATAGAAATGACCATCTGTGCTCCCAGATTTACTCCAATAGAGCTGTCAATGAGCAGGGAGCCCCAGGAACCACTAACCTGCCCTGCTTTCAATAATCTCTAAGAACCTAGTCACATGCTGAGAACTAAAGCCTAGTATAAACGTGGGTCAAAGAAATGACTCTGACATAGGAAGCTGGGAAGTACCAGTTTCTAAACTGAATGGGCCCTGAAATACTTTGCCCCTAAACCTCTAGCAGTCATTCCACAACATGTGGTAGTTCAGTTTTTCCTTGAACATTCTCAATGATAAGAAATTATCTTCTTGAGAGTGATTATTGCCAACTTAAAGGGGCAGTAAATATCTTCAACAAAATTATAGAAGAAAACTTTCCTAACCTGAAGAAAGAGATGCCCAAGAACATATAAGAAGACTACAGAAGTCCAAATAGATTGGACCAGGAAAGAAAATCCTCCAGTCACATAAAAATCAAAACACCAAATGCAAAAAAAAAAAAAATCAGAGAAAAAATATTAAAAGCAGTAAGGGAAAAAGGTCAAGTAACATATAAAGGTAGGCCTATTAGAATTACGCCAGAGACTATGAATGCCAGAAGATCCTGGGCAGATGTTATACAGAGCCTAACAGAACACAATGCAAAGCCCAGTAGAACTCTCAACTAATACAGATGGAGAAACCAAGATATTCCATGGAAAAAACAAATTTACAGAATATCTTTACACAAATCCAGCCCTTAAAAGTATAATAAATGGAAAACTCCAAAACAAGAAGGGAAACTACCCCCTAGAAATAGCAAGTAAATAATCTTCTTTTAATAAACCAAAAAGAAGAAATCTACATAAACATAACTCCACCTCTAAAAACAAAAATTACAGGAAGCAACAAACACTTTTCCTTAATATCTATTAATATCAATGGACTCAATTCCCCAATAAAAAGGCATAGACTAACATACTGGATATATAAACAAGAGCCAACATTTCCTTCCATGGGTATTTTGTTCCTCATTCTAAGAAGGAGTGAAGTAGCCACACTTTAGTCTTCCTTCTTGAGTTTCATGTGTTTTGCAAACTGTATCTTGGGTATTCTAAATTTCTGAGCTAATATCTGCTTATCAGTGAGTGCATATCATGTGTGTTCTTTTGTGATTGGGTTACCTCACTAATGATGAAATACTCCAGATACATCCATTTGCTCAGGAATTTCATAAATTCATTGTTTTTTGGGGGGGTACCAAAATTCTTTATTTGAAGAAATGGTACAAATTAAAGAACTTCAGCAGATGTTTTGGTGCAACTTATAGAGAACTTTCAGGATACCATTTGAAATGTAAATTAAGAAAATATCTAATAAAAAATGGGGAAAAAAAAAAGAAAAGAAAATGCTGTCTTTTTTCCACTGGATGGTTTTAGCTCCCCTGTCAAAGATCAGGTGACCATAGGTGTGTGGATTCATTTCTAGGTCTTCAATTCTATTCCATTGGTCTACCTGCCTGTCCCTGTGCCAGCACCATGGCGTGTTTATTTTATTTTTTTTTTATCACAATTGCTCTTTAGTACAGCTTGAGGTCAGGCATGGTGATTCCACCAGAGGTTCTTTTATTATTGAGAATAGCTTTTGCTATACTAGGTTTTTTGTTATTCCAGAAGAATTTACAAATTGCCCTTTCTAACTCTGTGAAGAAATGAGTTGGAATTTTGATGGGGAGTGCATTAAATCTATAGATTGCTTTCAGTATGATAGCCATTTTTACTATATTGATCCTGCCAATCCGTGAGCATGGGAGATCTTTCCATCTTCTGACATCATCTTTGATTTCTTCCTTCAGAGACTTTAAGTTCTTATCATACAGATCTTTGACTTGCTTAGTTAGAGTCACACCAACGTATTTTATATTATTTGTGATTATTGTGAAGGGTGTTGTTTCCTTAATTTCTTTTTCAGCCTGTTTATCCTTTATGTACAAAAAGGCCACTGATTTGTTTGAGTGAATTTTATATCCAGCTACTGCACTGAAGCTATTTATCAGGTTTGGTAGTTCTCTAGTGGAATTTTTTTGTTTGTTAGTTTTGTTTTGTTTTTTCAAGACAGGGTTTTTCTGTACAGCCCTGGCTGTCCTGGAACTCACTTTGTAGACCATGCTGGCCTCGAACTCAGAAATCTGCCTGCCTCTGCCTCCATGCTGGCCTCGAACTCAGAAATCTCCCTGCCTCTGCCTCCCGAGTGCTGGGATTAAAGGCATGTGCCACCACACCTGGCTTCTCTGGTGGAATTTTTATGATCACTGATATATACTATCATATCATCTGCAAATAGTGATATTTTGACTTCTTCCTTTCCAATTTGTATCCCCTTGATCTCCCTTTGTTGTCTACTTGCTATCACTAGGACTTCCAGTACTATATTGAATAGGTAGGAAAAAAGTGGGCAGCCTTGCCTAGTCCCTGATTTTAGTGGGATTGCTTCGAGTTTCTCTCCATTTAGTTTGATGTTGGCTACTGGTTTTCTGTATATTGCTTTTATTATGTTTCGGTATGCGCTTTGAATTCCTGATCTTTCCAAGACTTTTATCATGAAAGGGTGTTGGATTTTGTCAAATGCTTTCTCAGCATCTAAGGAGATGATCATGTAGTGTTTGTCTTTGAGTTTGCTTATATAGTGGATTACGTTGATGGATTTCCATATATTAAACCATCCCTTCATCCCTGGAATGAAGCCTACTTTATCATGATGGATAATCATTTTTTTAAATTTTATTATTAGATAATTTCTTCCTTTACATTTCAAGTGTTATCCCATAAGTTCCCTATACCCTTCCCCTGCACTGCTCCCCTACCCACCCACTCCCACTATTTGTCCCTGGCATTCCCCTGTAATGGGGCATATAAACATTGCTAGACCAAAGGCCTTTCTTCCCCAATAATGGCCAACTAGGCCATCTTCTAGTGCCCCAGGTGGGGCACTCTTTGGATGGTCCATCCTTTCATTTTAGCTCCAAACTTTGTCTATGCACCTCCTTCCATGTATATTTTAATCCCTATTCTAGGGAGGAATGAAGTATCCAAGCATTGGTCTTTCTTGATTTTCTTGTGTTTTGGAAATTGTATCTTGGGTATTCTTAGTTTCTGGGCTAATATCCGCTCATCAGTGAGTGCATATTAAGTGACTTCTTTTGTGATTGGGTTACCTCACTCAGTATGATATCCTCCAGATACATCCACTTGCTCAAGAATTTCATAAATTCATTGTTTTTAATAGCTGATTAGTACTCCATTGTGTAAATGTACCACATTTTCTGTATCCATTCCTATGTTTAGGGACATCTAGGTCTGATAGAACTCTGTACTAAACCCATCTGGATCTGGCCTTTTTTTGGTTGGGAGACTATTAGTGACTGCTTCTATTTCTTTAGGGGATATGAGACTGTTTAGGTCATTAATCTGATCCTGATTTATCTTTGGTACCTGGTATCTGTCTAGAAATTTGTTCATTTCATTCAGGTTTTCCAGTTTTGTTGAGTATAGCCTTTTGTGGTAGGATCTGATGATGTTTTGGATTTCCTCAGATTCTGTTGTTCTGTCTCCCTTTTCATTTCTGATTTTGTTAATTCGGATACTGTCCCTGTGCCCTCTAGTGAGTCTGGCTAAGGGTTTATCTATCTTGTTGATTTTCTCAAAGAATGAGTTACTGGTTTGTTGATTCTTTGAATAGTTCTTTTTGTTTCCACTTGGTTGATTTCAGCTCTGAGTTTGATTATTTCCTGCCCTCTACTCCTCTTGGGTGAATTTGCTTCCTTTTATTCTAGAGCTTCTAGGTGTGCTATCAGGCTTCTAGTATATGCTTTCTCTAGTTTCTTTTGGAGGCACTCAGAGCTGAGTTTTTCTCTTAGGAATGCTTTCATTGTATCCCATAAGTTTGGGTATCTTGTGGCTTCATTTTCATTAAACTCTAAAAAGTCTTTAATTTCTTTCTTTATTTCTTCTTTTACCAAGGTATCATTGAGTAGAGTGTTGTTTAGCTTTCATGTGAATGCTGGCTTTCTATTATTTATTTTGTTATTAAAGATCAGCCTTAGTCCATGGTGGTCTGATAGGATGCATGGAATAATTTCAATATTTTTGTATCTGTTGAATCTTGTTTTTTTTTGACCAATTATATGTTCAGTTTTGGAGAAGGTGCCATGAGGTGCTGAGAAGAAGGCATATTCTTTTGGTTTAGGATAAAATGTTCTGTAGATATCTGCTAAATCCATTTCCTTCATAACTTCTGTTAGTTTCAATGTGTCTCTGTTTTGTTTCTGTTTCCAGGATCTATCCTTTGGTGAGAATGGGGTGTTGCAGTCTCCCACTATTATTGTGTGAGGTGCAATGTGTTCTTTGAGCTTTACTATAGTTACTTTAATGAATGTGGATGCCCTTGCATTTGGAGCACATGTATTCAGAACTGAGAGTTCATCTTGGAATATTTTACCTTTGATGAGTATGAAGTGCTGCCCCTCCTTGTCTTTTTTGATAACTTGGGGTTGGAAGTCGATTTTATTCAATATTAGAATGGCTACTCCAGCTTGTTTCTTCGGACCATTTCCATGTAAAATTACTTTCCAGCCTTTTACTCTCAGGTAGTGTCTGTCTTTGTCCCTGAGGTAGGTTTCCTGTAAGCAGCAAAATGATAGGTCCTGTTTCTGTAGCCAGTCTGTTAGTCTATGTCTTTTTATTGGGTGATTGAGTCCATTGATATTAAGAGATATTAAGCAAAAGTAATTGTTGCTTCCTGTTATTTTTGTTGTTAGAGTTGGGATTCTGTTCTCGCTGCTATCTTCTTTTAGGTTTATTGAAGGATTGCGTTTTTGCTTTTTCTAGGTCGTCATTTCTTTCCTTGTGTTGGTGTTTTCCCTTTATTATCTTTTGAAGGCTGGATTTGTGGAAAGATATTCTGTGAATTTGGTTTTGTCATGGAATACTTTGGTTTCTCCATCTATGGTAATTGAGAGTTTTGCTGGGTATAGTAGCCTGGGCTGGCATTTGTGTTCTCTTAGGGTCTGTATAACGTCTGTCCAGGATCTTCTAGCTTTCATAGTCTCTGGTGAGAAATCTGGTGTAATTTTAATAGGTCTGCCTTTATATGTTACTTGACCTTTACCCCTTACTGCTTTTAATATTCTATCTTTATTTAGTACATTTGTTGTTCTGATTATTATGTGTTGAGAGGAACTTCTTTTCTGGTCTAGTCTATTTGGAGTTCTGTAGATTTCTTGCATGTTCATGGGCATCTCTTTCTTTAGGTTAGGGAGGTTTTCTTCTTTAATTTAGTTGAAGATATTTACTGGCCCTTTAAGTTGGGAATATTTACTCTCAAGAAGATATAGGGCATCTGAAACCCTCTTCTGATCTCAGTGGTCATCACACATGCTTGTGATACACAGATCTACATGCAGGCAAAACACCAATACACATAAAATGACAAAAAATAAACTATTAACATTTTGTTTTCTAAAAACTACGATTATACTCAAATTAAGGCTTCAAATTAGAAGAAAATATTTGCAAATCATACAGTTAAAAAAAATAGACCTGTAGCTAGATTGTCTGAAGTCAGTCATGTGATTGAATACTGTTTAAAATCTGAATATTTTGGTCACTGTAAGCCTTGTGTAGTTTTAAGAAATAACACATAGAGATCTCATGGTACTTTTCTTAGTTTCTCATAGAGACAATACTTTATCAAAGTTCAGTATAATATCTCAGCCAGGATATTAGCATTGATACAATCTAGATACAAAACATATCTATCATCAGAGAACTACTTCATGGCTGTGCTTTTTATCACGACATCCACTTCTTTCTTCCCAGACCCTATCCTTAACACTAATGGCCATCAATCTATTCATTTATGAAAATTTCCCAACCCAATCAGGAATTGGCTTTGTACTTTGCAAAATTTCATTCAGGTTGTTGCAAGCATTGATAGTTTTCCTTTTATTAGCAAGTACTTGTTCATGTTTATGGATTCATTGTGGTTTAACTCTTTACCTGTAGAATGGAATCTGAAGCACTTCCAAGTTCAGATAAGTAGGCCTAAATATGTCCTCTATGTATTTATAGATATTATGTAGCTATGTTATGGTTGTATGGTATTATATATAGTTTCTTAAGAAACTGTCAACGTCTTTTCTACAGTGTCTATAAACTTATGTTATGTTCCCACTACCATCATGTGAATGATTCAGTTTTTCTGCATCTTCCAAAAAACTGGTCCTGTCAAGTATTTTTATTTTAGCTATTTGAAATATTTGTAGCCATATAGTCTTGTGTTTTCATTTTGGCTGATCTAGTGGCTAATCTTACTGAATATACATTTTGTCTATGAGTGTCTTTTTGTATAGATTTTTACATTATACATAAAAAATTTTAATCACAGTTTCTTGCCAACATCTACCAGTTTGAATGAAGTATAGCCATTCCTAACATTCTCTGTTTGTAATCCAATTTTCCAAGTATATTTAGACCCACATCAGATGGCATTATACTTGTTTCATCTACCAAATGTAATTTAGTGAACTTGAGAAGTAGGTACTGTGTTACTGGCTATAAGGACTGAAATTTTTTTCTTCCCATAATATTGGAGTAGTCAAAATGGTTGCTAAAAGTTTCTTGTCTTGCTATACTGCCTGTACAATTAGTTGCTATGTACTGATTTTGGATATAGTTACCAACCTATCACCAATTTACACTTGTGTTAAAATTCACAAATGATATAAAAGGATCAACTTACAATTAAAATTGTTTGAAGCAAAGAACCAAGCTGCAGGATTTAGTTGACTGACTTAAAAACTCATTACAAAGATTGAATCTGATAACTATGGTATTTGTCTAAGGATAAACAAATGTTTACAGAGAAGAATTCAAGCTCTTTCTTACACAACTGTAGCTGTTTGAATTTTCAAAACCTATGTCAAAGTAATTCAATGGATGACAGCATACACTTTAAAAGAAGATGTAATTATAATTAAATATTCATAAAGGAAAATGAACTCCAACCCTTAGCACATACTGTATACAAATATTAACTTAAAATAGATCTAAACATAAAAGACCAAATTGCAAAATTCATAAGATATTGTAATTTGCAAATTTGGTATAGACATATTTTCTTTTTTATTTATAAGAAAAGGTTTATTTGGCATCACAGTTTTATATACTTAGTGCATAACTGATGGACATAATAGCTTTTTAGCCTCTAGGAAAACAATCTATTGTGGTACAGGAGTGCAGCCAAGTAAAACTCTAGCATCATGGCTAAGACCAGAAAGAGGAAAGAATGAAACAAGGCTTCCACAATTCACAGGGAAAGTAATTTCCACTGACTCAAAGACATCTTAAAGCCTCTAATGCATGTAAGTACTAATAAGTAAGAATCAAACCTCTACCCCTTGGCTTTGCAAACTTTATATGACCCAGTAGAGGGGAATTCCAGGGCCAAGAATTGGGAGTGGGTGGGTAGGGGAGTAGGGCAGGAGAATGTATAGAGTACTTTCGGGATAGCATTTGAAATGTAATTAAAGAAAATATCTAATAAAAAATGAAAAATAAAAAAGAATCAAGCCTATAACACTTAGACCTCTGGATAATGTTGAAAATCCCACCCAATATTAAGGTCTCATGTGTATTTGGCTATTCTTTACATAGTCTGTCCCTTCAGTCAGATGATTGTTTTTCTTACTGGACAGGAATATTTTTACTTCACATAATAGAATTTTTTAATTCTTAGAGCTATTTCTTTTACTATTGGAAACCTTTACAGAAAGCTCTTGCTATGCTTATATGTTAAACTCTAGCAGTTTCAAATTTTCAGGTATTATGATTAAAGTACTTGATCCATTTTGAAAAAAAGAAAAAAGAAAAAAAAGAAAATCCCACCTGAACCAAAGAAGTAGATCTAACAAGAGGAGAACTTTCTAGCTTAGTGGAGAAATGGCCACAATTGCATTCACAATACATGTTATATGAAAGCAATTTATATTGTCATCAGAGTTTTTAACTGCTATTTCTAAAAAGAAACACAAAACAAAACCCTACCAAACTGCAATTAAATAAAACACACAGACAGACAGACAGACAGACAGACACACACACACACACACACACACACACACACACACACACACACATTGTGGAGCCTATTATATATTGATCAGCTACTCCTGAATATGAGGGATGTCCTGGAATGGTAGATATACCCAGTGTAACTTTATTTTAGAAAACTGATTTTCTTTCTCCCAGAAGATATAAATGACAAAATAGTTGTTAACCTGTACCATAGTGCTATGTTTTTACTCACTCATTTTTAAAATATAACAGGACAAAATATAATAAGTTACAATGTTAGAGAGAACAAACTAACAAACTAATATAAGGCAAAGAGCCCAAGATAAGGAACAAGAATCAAATAGCCACTCATGCATACACTCCAGAATCCCCTGGGGGGGGAGGCAGTACAAAGAGTGAATGAAAAAAATCAATAAGGTTGACAAACCCTTATCCAAACTAACTAAGAGGAAGACAGAGAATATCCAAGTGAACAAAATTAGAGATGAAAGTGGAGACATAACAACAGACACCAAAGAAATTGAGAGAATCTAAGGACATACTTTAAAAACATGTACTCCATCAAATTGAAAAATCTAAAAGAAATGGACAATTTTCTCAATACATATCACTTACCAAAGTTATTTCAAAATCAGATAAGCAATTTAAATAAATGTAGAACTCCTACTAAAATAGAAATAGTCATTAAGAGTCTCCCAACCAAAATTTGCTCAGGGACAGACGGTTTGAGCACAGAATTATTCCAGACTTTTGAAGAAGAGCTAATTCCAATACTCCTTAAACTATTCCATAAAATAGAAACAGAAGGAACGCTTTATTAATAGGACATAAAAATAGAAACTACAAAAGAAAAATAACAATATAGTGATATGTTCAACATTTTGCTCTTGGAAAGAATCACTAAGAAAAGGAAATGGCATACATTGATAAATCAGATATCCCAAAAGAATGTATATCTGGAATATATACATCACACTTATATGAGGTGGGGAAAGAAACTGAACTGAACTGTAAAAATAGGCAAATGGTTAAATCTGACACTTCCCAAAATAGATAGGGGAATCACCAAGAAGCACATGAAAATTAACAAATGAATACAAAGAAAGTCCACTTCACATCCAAGAACAGCACATGAAAGGTTTCAGAGCTACTGGATCCTAAACTGCATTATAGAAGTATAAAATTTTGCTATCACCTTGGAAACCCCTTCATTAATTTCTTACAAAGTCCAACTTGTACTAACTATACAACCCAAAAACTATCATTAAATACTGGCCAAAACAACTGCAGATGTTCTCAAAGAGGCTTGTGCATTTATGCTTACAAAACTTTATTTGTAATAATAAAAATTACAGCCTTGCAAGTGTATATTGGTGTGTAAAAAGATAAATGAGTTGCAGTTTATCCACAATATGGAATATAACTCAGCATTGGAAAGAAACAAACTGCTGATACACACAATATAAATGGCCTTAAAATGAATCATGAATAAAGAAAATCAGCAACAAAAGAGTGCATTCTGTACTATTCCATTCATACTAAATTCTAGAAAAGGGAAGACTTATCTGTAGTGACAGAAAGTCTGGGATGTAGCCAGAGTGGTAGGAGTTGGCCTGCCAAAGGGCAAGAGGGAGTTTTTTGAGGGAATGGAAATGTTCTAGATCAACAGCATGTATCAATCTCACTCACAATGAAAGGAAGTCAAACACAAAGAAATACATACCACAGGCTTTCAATTATATCAAGCTCAAACTCAGGAAGGTAATGTATAATGTTTAAGGCTCCATACTAACATAGTAACACTATGAAGATAAGGAAGCAATTGCTGGAAAAGTCAGCAGGGCTGCTTCCTGTAGCCAGGAGTGGGATGGAAGGTTTGGGAAGGGAGTACCTGATGGGGTTTCAGTCGTTAACTTTCTTCATTGGTTGCACAAATATTTGCTGTATAGTAAGTAGTCAATCTATAAAGGCTTGGCTTTGTACCTGTTTGTCTGTATGTTATATTTCACATCTAAAACACATTTTAAAAATAAGATCAAAACTGGTAATTGCAAGCTGAGCCTCGAATAGGAAAATTAGGTTAGGAGAGTGTGAAGTAAATTCAGGACAGCCCTTGAACTTGGAGAAGGAAAATGCAGGCCGGGTTGACAGTGCATCTCTTCCTATGTCTAGCACAGATAATGAGCATGTAGTATTAGGGTTCTGGATGCACTGGTGTATCCAAATTACAGTACAGTCTCCAAAGGCTCCCAAATGAAATATCACTGGACTTGAACAGGTGCTAGGCACCAGAAATATCATTTCCAGTTTATGACTTGAACAATTTTGCTCTCAGCATTCATTTCTTTATTATTTGGTTCTGTGTTCATTTTTTAAATAAGCCTTGTCAATGAAGCACAGTGAAAACTGGATTAGGGATAGATATGGACATAGATGAATAAATATTCTGCATCACAGTCCAGGCTTTAAGGAGGGTCAAAGCACCAAAGTCTGAAGTCGTTAACCTAAGGGAGCCAATTGCCCATATCTGGATGCTTTTAAGCTTAACTGCCTCTGAGTGTGAATTCACATGATTGAATGTGCTACATAGCCACTACTCTAAGCTAGAAATTCCAAAAAGTGACCACTAATGAAGGGAGTACCAGGAGTTGAGAAATAAAGACACATGAAGGCCATGTGTACTTTGGATTTCTCTTGATCTCACAGGACACAGTCCCAAGGGGTAAACATCCATGAGTGGGGTTTGGACACTTCCAACTTCCAGGTCAGGCAAACCATCAGCACCTGATGTGAAAGAATATTGAGGTGGGAATCACCACTGTTGTCTACACAAATTTCTTCTTTGTCTTTGGACATCTGGACCAAAGTTGACCTTGTCTGTGAGCAGGCATTGAGGAACTCTCTGCCTATAGGACCCTGACAAGACCAATGTACATGGAAGCTTGGAATTTGGGACAAACATGTCTGCTTGAAGGAAGATTGCCCAGTTGATTCTGTTCATCTGGGAGAAGTGTTATGGCTACATCTCTATTCACTGACAGGCAGGGACAATTTGCAAATTAAAGACACAGATGAGTATTTGCTGGCAATCTAGGAATGATACCAAAGGACCAGATGTTATAGCCTTAAACATTGACTAGCCAATTGCATCAAGGGTGACTTATTTTTCATGGTATTCAATGGTCCTGATCATGCATCAAATAGCTGCAACATCTGTTTTTCCATGCCTCTTCTACATATAGACAGTTTAATTCTTAAGTTGATGTAGAAACCATTGAAAATAAATTAAACTTCAAGGAGGAATTACATACTGACTCCAATATATTCATATTCTCTCTCTCTCTCTCTCTCTCTCTCTCTCTCTCTCAAACACACACACACACACACACACACACACACACACACATTTGGTTTTCATTGTTTTTTGTTGTTTGATTGTTTTTTTGTAATGTATGGGTTTAAAACATTTTTAATGGTACTTCACAAATCCTATTACCTTCACATAACTCTTCTTATTTTGGTATTTATTATGCAAGTAGAGATTTTGTGAGTTGTAAAATCATAACAAACACACTTGTGCCTCTTCCTATGCAAAGGTTATTCCAAGCTTTGTGTTTTGGCATGGTTAGTCATTCCAGCACTCTAGAGGCTGAAGTAGGATGATCTCAAGTTCTAGGGCAGCTTAAAGCACATACAGGGATGCTGTTTTAAAAATAAATTTGTTCTATATATTCCCCAGTCTGCTACTGTTTCAGAAGGAACATATCAAATTGTCTCATAATATGCCATGGAATGTGCTATATTCCATAATCTCATTTGCCATGTCTTACTGTGAGACAATTAACTTGTTCCCACTTTTATATTAGTACAACAAATTTCTTAATATACTTCTTCATGCATATATCATCACAATTCTGTTGAACTGTTTCCCAGGAATAAAATTTTATAAGGAAGAATTATTGAGTTAAAGATCAGGAATAGCCCCAGGGTTCTGATTTCAGTCAACTGGGTTGCCTCTGTAGATATGGGTTCCTTTTTCAATATTTTCCACAGTTGCCAGCCTTCTCTTATAGTCCCTCATCCTCCAAATCTGTCCCACTCACTCTTGGTGTCTTAGTAACTGCCTGTTGTGTGGGAATCAACTTCTATTTGCTTTCTGGGTACTTTGTACCATGGTTTCAAAACAATGCAAACCTGTTTGGGAAACAGACCCAGCCAATGTGGAATATCCTCTGAGTTCCAACAGCTGAGAGTCCATAGTAATTATCTGTGGGGATGCTGGCCTTG
The DNA here is from genome assembly GCA_902729485.2 of Mus minutoides. Lineage (NCBI taxonomy): Eukaryota > Metazoa > Chordata > Mammalia > Rodentia > Muridae > Mus > Mus minutoides. The sequence goes on along the minus strand of LR753583.1, from coordinate 41,426 downwards.
GGAAGTAAGTAGCAGTTGTGCTTGCTTTTCTAAGTCCACATTGCACAGAACTTCTCACACACACCCTTGTCATGTAAACCACAAAGCTATACCCTAGGCAGCCTTATTCTCACTCCGATTCCCCTACACACATACTGTGTAGCAGGTCCTACCATGAAGTAGACATGGTCCCTTCTCTCAAAGATCTTGAAAACATGGGAGAGACAAATAACAACTTGAATTGCAATCCCAGCTTCGCCATCTTTTTTATGTGATTTTTTTAATATTATATTTTTTCCAATTTTTATTAGATATTTTCTTCATTTACATTTCAAATGTTATCCTGAAAGTTCCCTAAACCCTCCCTCATCCCCCACCCTGCTCCCCTACCCACCCACTCCCACATCTTGGCCCTGGTGTTCCCTTGTACTGGGGCATATAAAGTTTGCATGACCAAGGGGCCTCTCTTACCAATGATGGCCAATTAGGCCATCTTCTGCTATTATGTGATCTTAAGCTAGTTATTTTATGTCTTTTTTTTCTTCCTTGGTTTTGTCTACTATAAGAGAATTATTAGTAGTAACATCCATTGAACTAATAGGCCAGCTAAAGAAAGCATGTAGCAGTATTTGGCATGTACTAAGTGCTCAGTAAATAGTAACTTCTGGAAACTCCATCATATTTCTTCTGTAATCTTGACTGAAATAAGGTTAAAACTAACATCTTTCTAAAAAGGGACTCTAGTAAATAATGAAATCCCAGAAGGATGGCTCCATCCCCATGATGAGAGGCCTATTGGCAAACATTAGTAAATAGTCTTGTACTGACTAGTGAGGAGGGACTTCAGACACCTGAGGCTGCTTACTAGCTCATTCACAGAAGATTCCACATTCTCTGCCTCCTTATTTCTATCAGGAGGCGATGGTAATGTGGCCCAGATGACTAGTATTTCCCAAGTGCTAAATTGGCCTTCTTGATTAGAAAAACACAGCCTTGGGCTGGCAGCCTTGCCAGCAATCAGTGCTAATGCAAGACCCAACTGAGGAATACAGCAGACCAGGCTCTGTGCCCAGTGCCACGAAAGCTTACTGCCTTGGCCAGGATATGGTCCAGAGATATAAAAGAGCTGATTTTACAGCAGTGATACTTGGAGTCAACACTTACAACTGCCAACAATATCTTGTGTACAACAAGCACATGACAGGGAAAACTCTTATTTGTCACCTAGAAGTTCTGGTTAAATAGTCTCAGAGGAGTTGTTAATTGAGCATACCCTTGAATTGGCATGTCCTACTACATGTGGTTATCATGCTTTTCTAATCAGGCCTTAGACTTTCTGGGTATAATCTGTGCTTTATGATATTTCAGTGTCTACGAGTCTACTTCCTACATCAAAAAGAGCTGCTTCATTGAATGAGATGGGGGATGAAGAGGGAGAGAGAGGGAGGAAGGGAAGGAAAGAGGCAATGGTAACCCTGAGATGAGACCAATGTGAGGGTTAGCAAATGCGAGCTAAAACAAAGGGTATAAAGGGAAATATGCTTATAATGAAGGAAAAGTCAGAAAATGTTAGAAAAAATAAAAATCATAATAAAGATCCAGGTGGAAATTTTAGAGCCATAACATTCAGAAGCTAAAAGAAAATGTCACTGCTCAGGCTTTAGAAATTATAGATTGTATATTGATGAAAATATTCAGGAATTCAGAAAGTGATGGGATATTGTAAACAAATCTCAAATACACATAGTTCCAGGAAGGAAAGAAAATAAATCAAGAAAAAAACATGAAATGCAGCAGAAATAAACTCCCCCAAATTGACAAATATATAAATTACATAGGTTCAATGTCAGGTAGATGCTCACAGCTACTTAAAAGGCCTTAAGTAGTCAGGGTTCTCTAAAATAGCAGAACTTATACAGTGAATATATATATATATATATATATATATATATATATATATATATATATAAAGGTTATTTAATAGAATGACTTATATAGGCTGCAGTCTGGCTAATCCAACAATAGCTGATTGTGAACAGAAAGTCTAAGAATCCAATAGTTTCTCAGTCTACAAGGCCGGATGTCTCAGATAGTCTTAAGTGTAAACTAGAATCCAGAAGAAGTAAGCTCTAATGCTAGTGAAGGGATGGACTTGTAGCAAGATGAGGGCAAGCAGGCAAAGAACAAAAGTTTCCTTCTTCCATGTCCTTATACAGGCTTCCAGCCGAAGGTGTGCCCCATTAAAAGGTATGTCTTCCTGCCTCAAGATCCAGATTAAAGACATGTTTTCACCTAGTTCAAAATATCTGGATTAGAAGTATATTGTCTGATTAGAAACAATGACTTCTTGTACTGGGGCATATAAAGTTTGTAAGACCAAGGGGCTTCTCGTCCCAATGATGGCCAATAGGCCATCTTCTGCTATATATGCATCTAGAAACATGAGCTCTGAGGGTACTGGAATGCCAGGGCCAAGAAATGGGAGAGGGCGGGTAGGGGAGCAGGGCGGTGGGAAGGTATAGGAAACTTTCAGGATAGCATTTGAAATGTAAATAAAGAAAATACCTAATACAATATATAAAAAAAATTAAAAAAGAAACAATGACTTCATGAACTTAACAGGCAAATGGATGGAACTTGAAAAATATACTGAGTGAGGTAACTTGGTCACAAAAGAATACACATGGTATGCACTCACTAATAAGTGAATATTAGCTCAAAAGCTCAGAATGCCCAAGATTCAATTCACAGACCACATGAAGCTCAAGAAAAAAGAAGACCAAAGTGCAGGTGCTTAAGTCCTTCTTAGAAGGGGTAACAAAATACTCACAGGAGCAAATATGGAGACAAAGTGTGGAGCAAAACCTGAGGGAAAGGCCATCCAGAGACTGCCCCACCTGGGGATCCATCCCATAAACAGTCACCAAACCCAGACATTATTGTGGATGCCAAGAAGTGCTTGCTGACAGGAGCCTGATATAGCTGTCTCCTGAGAGGCTCTGCCAGAGCCTGACAAATGCAGATGTGGATGCTTATAGCCAACCATTGGACATGGGGTCTCCAATACAGCAGCTAGAGAAAGGCTACAAGGAGCTGAAGTGCTTTGCAACCCAATAGGAAGAACAATAATATCAACCAACCAGAGCTCCCAGGGTCTAAACCATCAACCTAGGAGTACATATGAAGGGACCCATGGCTCTAGCCACATATGTAGCAGAGGATGGCCTTGTCTGACATCACTGGGAGAAGAGGCTCTAGGTCCCTAGAAGGCTCAATGCCCCAGTGTAGGGGAAATCAAGGGCAGGGAGGCAGGAGTGGGTGGGTGGGTGGGCATACCCTTATAGAAGCAGGAGGAGGGGGAACGGGATAGGTGACTTCTGGGGAGGATCTGGAAGGGAGATAACATTTTAAATATAAGTAAATAAAATATCCAATAAAAAAAGGTTAAAAAAAAAAGAAAAATTCCTCACTGGTGTGCCCTCTATTTTTGGATTTTAGTTAATTGCAGACATAGGCAATTTGACAATCAATAGTAGCTAAAATAGCAAGATCCAGTCCTCTATTGGCTACTGAGTGAGTTCAATTCCAGCATAGGCATTTTGGTGAAACCCTGTTCTAGTTGTTTGAAGTAGGGAAATTCAGACACTTGTTGTCTATAAGGATGCAGGAGCAGAGATGAACTTGGAAGAAAGATGAGGGAACTATGTTTCTAGGGCGGTTGAAGTCTCCATTACTCCATTTAAATTTAAATTAGTTCTTTGATGATTTTATGCATGCTTATAGTGCATTCTGGGCACTGTCTCCTCTCTATTTCTGTCTGTCTCCCTCTCACCCCTGTCAACTCCTCTCCAACTCCTTATCTATCCCTTTCCTAGATTCATAACTTTTGGTTGTGTGTGTGTGTGTGAGATTCATTTAAATAAAATCAAGACAATCTGTTTGACATTTGGATTTGGAGTGTCCATTGGAGCTTAGTGAGGTCACCAGTAGTATAAAACAGAAGTCATTATTTTTTCTTTTCTTTAATCTGTATATAGGATATAGCTTAGCAATGAAGGGTAAGAAACCCTGAATCCCTTATTCATCATCATCTGGCTGTTAATGTGCCCATTCTTGTATAGGCTCAATGCAGTAGTCATCCATAGTTGTTGACAATTCATGGCTACATTGTCTGTGCCAAGATGAGAAGTAAGCATTTCATAGTTCTCTCTGACTTCTAGCTCTTCTATTCTTCCTCTTATTATTATTTTTATTAGATATTTTCTTTATTTACATTTAAAATAGTATCCCCTTTCCTGGTTTCCCCTCTGAAAACCCCCTATCCTGTCTCCTATTCTATTCATTCTGCCTCCCTTCCACAATAGTCTTTGAGATATGAAAAGGATGATAAGATGTCTTGTTTGGGATCAAGCATTCAACCATCACTTATTCTCAGTACCTTGTGGTGCTGTAAGACTNGTGATAATTGTCTATGGATATAATCCATTTCATATATATATATATATATATATATATATATATATATATATATATTCCATTTCATATATATATATAATCCAAAGTGTTATAAATATATATATATATATATATATATATATATATATATACACAAATATAGCATTTAATATGTGTGTGTGCAAATTTACTCACAGAACAAAGAATTTTTAAAAAATATTAGTAATATTCATGCGGAATTCACAGTTTTTGAAAACACATTTGCAGTGCATGAAAAGGAACCAAGTGCTGTGCCTGGAGGTATAGACCTGTGTTCCCTGCTATTTAGGAGGCTGCAGAAGCAGGGTCACCAGTACAAGGGATGCCTGGAATAAACTGAGTAGGACTTAGTGACTGTCTCAAAAATTTCAAAGAAAACTGGGACTGTAGACTAGTGGTAGAACACTTGTTTAGTATACAAAAGGCCCAGAGTTTGATACGCCGCAACAACAACAACAACAGCAACACACACACAGAGAAAGAGAGCAGGAGGAAGAGGAGGGAGGGAGGAAAGGAGGGGAGAGAGAATGTGCAAAACATAAGCATTTCAGGAAATATTAAGATTCCTATAGGTCAATAAGAAAAATGCAAACATCCTAGAAGAACACATAGCAAAATAGATTAAGAAGCACATTATAAAACAGGATATGCAAATGGACAGTAACTGCAGAGGGGACTGCTGTGGAGGATGCTGCTGTAAAGACTTCTTAGGTGTCATTCCTGCAGCTGTCTGACTGAGAGCAGACAACCCTCATGTTTAAGTCCAGAATGATGTGCTCAGCAAAATTGAAATGTTTCTGAGGGCTCCAGAGCACTGCTTCAAACACCACCTCCTGACCTCACTACCAACCAGCTTAAGGGACTTGGAGGAGTCACTCAAGCACCTTTACAAGGCTCCTCTTCTGCACAATAGAATCATCTTTCTCCTGCATTCCTCAAGCGGACTGATCTGCAAGTCCAACAAAAACCATTTTGAGGCCAGGAAGGCCACATCTGTCTGTAACAATGGCCTGGGAACTGGATACAAAACAAGCTGAGATCAAGGAAATAGCATAGCATCATATCAGAGGGCTCTTCTCTTCCTTAGGAACCCATTTGTATACCCACAAGGACCCTTAATTTGACCATAGCTTTAATAATGGATAATATAGACTACAGAAGAAAAAAATCAATTATGAAGTCAAAGTTTCATAAAAGTAGGTATAAGTAGGTAGCAGTATGATTCCTTATGGCTGCCAGTACCTAATGCTCTTGACAGCTAGTAGAATCCTTTACTGAAGGACTAGGAAACAATCATGACTAGAGGTTAGCCCAAGATTTAGACAGAAGTCAAATCTATGTTTGTCTGGTTCAGAGTACTTTCCAGATTGTCATTCACACAGAATGCCCACACTCCTCGAACACAGAGGTAAATATGATCCATGCAGCCATTGAATCAACAAATATTCCTATTACTTCTACTGTGAATCAACCACTGTGCTGGGAACGAGGGATAAGTTGATGGGTAAGATCAACAGAATCCCTGTGCTCTGGGAATAGGCATTCAAGATGGAGAAGACAAAATAGCCAAGTACACAGTGACTCTGTAATAAATATTATATTAAACATTATAAATAATAATACAACAAATATTATATATAAGGACAAAATTCAAGATAGTAACTATGGGAACAGAGAGTTAACACTCCTGGTCTGGAAGTTCACAGAAAGTGACACAGCACATGCTAGCAGATATGTACTATACAAAGACACCAAAACAAATCATACATCTAGTATACAATCATGAAACACTGGAGATAGAGAAGCCTTTAAAGGTTGTTGTAATCTACTTTCTTTGGATGAGATAAACACTATGACCAAAAGCAACTTGTATAGGAAAGGATTTATTTCAGCTTGTTGATTACAGCCTATTATATAGGGAATTCAGGACAGTAGAAACCCAGAAGCAGAAAGTGAAGCAGAGATCACGAAGGAATGCTGCTTACTTGCTCAATATCCCTGCTTATCTACTTTTTGCTTATCTTCTTTTCTTACACAACAAGGCTCTGTATGAGTCCCTACTGTTTTTGGTGAGCGTCATTCGACCTGGTGGATGTAACTAATCGGTGGTTCTTTTTACGGGGTTGCATACAGATATCCTGTAAGACTATCTCCGTTAAGGATTTGACTCCAAGAGAGGAGTGTACACACAGTTCAACTGTTAACTATGATTAACCGTCTTCAGTAACTTGAGTCACGGTAAGATAGACAAAGTACACTATTGGTCTTCTTTCATTCTCCAATGTACCAGAGCACAATGTCCAAGAACAAGGTTGTGATGGCACTGTACCAATCCATTCTTAATTAAGTCCAAGATTCAAGAGAGAGGAAGGCTCTGTCTCAAGTCATGCCACGAGGTCATGCTAGCTGGGGCTAGGAACTAGGATCCTAGTCTTTCCCTACTATGCCATCCAGAGATTTCTCCCAGCTCTGACTTGTAACAAATGCATCGTTGGGCTTGGGATAGTTAATGATCTGTTTAAGAAATGAGGGACCCATCCCAAGCTATCTACCTCTACTATGATCAAAGTACAACTAATGAGCATATGTCTTTGACAAAAATAAGATATAGAAAACATGGTAGTGAATAGTTGAGTGAACATGCATGTACTCATATATGTATACATGTGTGTGCATGTATGTGCACATATGTGCCCACCTTCATAAAATAAAAGCTTATGGTACCCAGGAAACCAGCACCACATTTAAGTCGTACATAGATTAATGATGCTAGCAACTCTTAAACTTGAATAAGAGATTTTTTGATTTCATAACAAGCCAAAGTAATACAGACACAATGGATGTGAGCAAAATGCAGTAGGAATGGTTGGAAGTCAGTTTCATCTGATTCTGAATTTTATTTCTGCTATTAAGTTCTTTGATCTTAGACATTAAAGTAAAAACTTCACTGGACCTCCATTGTCTTGTCTATAAAAGGGAGCCAATAAGGGTTATTATTTGTACACTGTCTCAGCTAGCCTGAAGGCATATAAATAAATGATTTCAACTCAACGGTCTTTCCAGGTGAACTGTTTCAGTTATGTTTCTCACCCAAGTCTACTGGCCTGAATATGGCTTGTAACAATGGCACTCACATGCCCCCTCCTCCACTCTCTGCCCTCATTGTGTTCATTTATACCCACTCTCTATGGATATGTACCCAGCACCAAGTTCATGTCAAGGATGTATAGCTCCTGGGCTTTATGGAGAAGGGTATCATATACTAAATTAATCAGTTGCCTAACACAGCTTTAGGAAACTTGTTTCAAATTGGTGATAAAACTGTTGTTTGATCATAGATCAAAATTCTTGATTCAAGACAGTTAGGACCATTCCAAGTCACTGATATTGTCAGCGATGATAATCATAGGTCTGAAGATATCACAGCTAGGGATGAGCCCTCAGAGATCTTCTAGTTAAATGTTCATGAGAGGCGGTATCCCTCTCCCAGAGTTACCAATAAACTATCCTTGCTCCTTGGCTTCCAGTGATCCTGTACTGATAAAGATGCAGACTCCTAACCACCTTCAATTCAGAAACCCTAAAGACAAAGATTGTGAAGGACAGCACTGATACCCTTTCTCAGTGCTTATTCATTGGGAATCAGGTAGGAGGATATACAGAGATGCTTCATGGTGGGAGGGGGCTCATGCTCTTCACCCACTTCAGAACTCCCTCTGTGACCTTGCAAGCACCTCAGAAAATCTTGTTCTAGTCATTTTCTACCTCATCCCAGCATCCAGGCCCCTCTACTAAAACATATTTGCTTTCATCCAGTTCCCCAGCTACTATAATTCAGGAAAACAGGAAGTTAAGCCTCAGGATCCACAATGTCCTGACCTGCGGAGGAAGTTACTTCTCTGATTCTTTTATATGGCTCTATGCCTGTGCAGGATTATGTGGAATGCATTGGCTGAAGTGGGAAGACCCAGCACACTGTGGGTGGCAACATTGCTACCTAGCCCCGGAATCCTAAACTGTATAAGACTGGAGGAGTCTAGCTGAGTTGAAGAAGTATGCATGCATTCATTCTTTCTCTGCTCTTAACTGTGGATGTAATGGACTAGCTGCTTCCTGACTTCTCTTCAATGATGGACAGTTACCTGGAACTGAGCTAAAATAAGCCCCTTTACCCCTGAATTGCTTTTGCCAGGGCATTTTGTAACATCATGAAAGGAAACTAAAACACTGACCTAATCACAAAGCTGGTAGAGAACATGGAAAGCACTTTATGTCTTTTTTTTTTTCTTGCCTCAACCCTTGTTTCTGCACCTAAAAGCTGTAGATCTTAACTCTGGACATCAGGGAGTAGCTAACATATGGCAGCAGCAAGTAATCCCTCACTGGCATTCCACAGGCCAATATGATCTAAACAATCTCTCATTGATAGCCATTTCCCAGGTGATTTTAAGTTGTGCCAAGTTGACAAAGTTAACCATCACAGGCACCAAGTGGAATGCCTGTTTCCAATGAACTTTCCCATGAATGAGACTAAGATCCCTGGTGACCAGAGGAGCTCTGTAAATGATACCTTTCCTTCCTTGAGGCAAGTTTCAGGAGTGCCTGAAAGACCCAGAGATGATCTGCAGTAGGGAAATATGTCTAAGTTCTCAAAGGTCAAAGCCCCATTATTTTAATGGAAATATATAAAGGTTCCATGACCAACCAAATTAAGGACTTCTGATCTAGAGAATTCCCTTTATGTCTACACTCTCTCCTGCAGGGCCTTTACTGAGCTATTCCAGTGAGGTATATGGATCTGAAACGTAAGGACACTAAAATTTATGGGGCCTTTTAGGGGTTTCCAGAGGGCAGGTGTGGGAGAAGCCCTCCACTGCCATGCAAAAGAAAGGAGAAACCAGTTTAACAAGTTAGTACTACAAAATGAAGGCAGAGAAAATACAGAAGAGCAGCCCAGAACATTTTGATAAGAGGCATATTTCTTTTTTTTTTCAATTTTTTATTAGATATTTTCTTAATTTACATTTCAAATGCTATTCTGAAAGTCCCCTCCCCCCTCCCTGCTCCCCTGTCCACCCACTCCCACTTCTTGGCCCTGGCATTCCCCTGTATTGGGGTATATAAAGATTGCAATACCGAGGGGAAGAGGCATATTTCAATGGTGAAACCCATAGATTTTGAAATTGGAAACCTGGTTCTACTCACAGCTTATTAGCCATCAATCTGGTGAAATGCTACATTACTTCAAGGTTTCTTCCTTATATATATATAAAAAAAACATAATTATGTATCCACCTGGAGGGTTATGAAAGGACTGAGTTTATTTTCTCTGTTGATGTGTGCTGCTAATATTTCTACTAGGACCAGCCAGGCTAGAAGCAGTAAAATAAGATTCTGGAACTCAGGTGGCAGGAAGAGCTTCCCCAGACTGATCTGTCTGGGGTGGTGAAGTAAAGAACTTGGAGTAGAACCTACAGTCACTATTTAACTAAACCAGCATAATCTCTAAGTGCATTCTAAGTCCTCATAGTCTATAGCAGTCTCAAAAATATTAAAAGCCCAAAGTTCAAAGTCTTTTCTGAGACTCAATCACTTAACTGTAATGCCCTATAAAGTCAAAATCAAAAATAGGTCACATACTGTGGTGGTTTTAATATGCTTGGCCCAGGGAGTGGCATTATTAGGTGTGATCTTATTTGAGGAAATGTGTCACTGTGGGGTTGGGCTTTGAGACCCTGCTCCTAGCTGCCTGAGGACAGTTGGCTCCTGGTTTCCTTTAGATGAAGATGTATAACTCTCAGCATCTCCTACACCATGTCTGCCTCAAAGCTACCATGCTCTTTCCTTGATGATACTGGACTGAACCTCTGAATCTATACACTAGCCCCAGTTAAATGTTGTCCCTTTATAAGAGTTGTCTTCATCATGGTGTCTCTTCATAGAAATGGAAACACTAAGACACATATCTTAAAGATCACAGGATATACATTACCATTCCAAAATGTCATAGTGAGAAAATAGTGGACTAAACAAGACCAAAACCAAGCTTAGCAAACTCCAAACTCTGCATCTCCATGGCTGACTTCAAAGTGCTCTTCAGATCTCCAACTCCTTTCACCTTCATTAACTGCAAGAAACTTCTTTCTCCTGGCCTGGTTCCACTCACTCTCAGAAGCTTTTGTTGGCACATATCCCATGGCTCTGGCATCTCTAACATCTTGGGGTCTCCAAGGCAACTTCAACTTCACAGCTTCTTTTCCCATTGTCTGGGATCCACACACAATCTTCTGGGCGTCTCAAAAGGGCATAGACCAGTTCTCCAGCTCTGCCTTCTGCAGCACTTTAGACTCTGGTTGACTCCACTGCACTGCTGCTGCTGTTTTTGGTCTTCATCCCATGGTACTGGAATCTCCAATAAACTGATGTCTTTTGCTGCAACTAGGCTTCACCAATAGCCTCTAATAGACTCTCTTCATAGTGTCAAGCTTCAACTTCTTTGCAGGACCCCTTCAGTCCTAGATCATCAACTGCAACTGAGGCTGCACCTTCACCAATGGCCTTCCCTTGACTCTTACAGTGCCAAGCCTCAGCTGTTCTCAATGACCCCTTCATGCTTCAAAACCAGTACCACCTGGGTGACTCTTACACATTAACAAGTACAGCTGCAGCATGAGGTACAACCTTGGCTACCTCTGGAACACAGCTTCTTTGTGCTTTCTGAAAACACTTCCTGGATTTCTCCTCAGTGATACTGGTCTCTTTTTAATCCCTGCTAATTTCTTAGCTCCAGCTAATCAGCATCAATTGTCCCAGTAGTTCTTTCAATTTTTGACCCTAAAGCCAGAGCCACATGGCCAAAGCTGCTGAGTTCTACTGCTTGGTGCTTGCTGGAGCTAGAACATGTACCTCTCACCTATTACATTATCACCAGCTTTCTGTTTTCCAACTCTTTCCCTGCCTAAGCTTAGCTGTCCTGGACTTTGCTCTGTATACTGACCTGTAACTCAGGGATCTTCATGCTCTGTCTCCTGAATCCTGGGATTAAAAGCATGTATCATCACACCTGTATTTTAGCTTTTCTTCACCTAGAACTTGCTCTGTTCAAGGCTGGCCTTGAACTCTGAGATCTGCTTGCCTCTGTCTCCTAGGACTAAAGGTGTGTATCGCCATGCCTGGATATAAACATTTCATGGCCACTATACTTCAAGATTCAGATCAAGAGCCTGTGCTTTCCAGCCTCAACATCTAGGTGACAAGTGTACCCTCCATTTCTGGATTGTTGTTCATTCCAGATTAAAAGTCCAAATGAAAATAACCAGGTGATAATGCCTAACACAATATAATTATTCCATGTTCAAATGCAACGATAAGCTTATCTTGGTGGGATTTTGCCCTGAGATTAACACTTCCTTAATCTGTTTATCTCCTTGAACACGGATTCAGCTCCATTCTTCTTTGTGCCCCTTTATTCTTAGAATCATACATTGTGAACTTTTCCTTTCAAAGCTTGCAGCTATGTTTGATCAAAATGCTCTTTTTTGTTGTTTACATATATTTATTTTATAATGTATAGATTTATCCTTTCTTGATATTTTTCAAACATCCAAATTATAATAAATTTCATCACACATATCATTGCCTCCTTTTAATATTCTTTTGTAGTTCTTTTTATTTGTGGATCAAATTTACAAATAATGAAATGTTCAAATCTTTTTTTTCCATTTTTTATTAGATATTTTCTTCATTTACATTTCATGTGTTCTCCCCAAAATCCCCTAAACCCTCCCCCATCCCCCACCCTGCTCCCCTACCCACCCCACCCACTCCCCCCTATTGGCCCTGGCATTCCCCTGTACTGGGGCATATAAAGTTTGCATGACCAAGGGGCCTCTCTTCCCAGTGATGGCCAACTAGGCCATCTTCTTCTATATATGCAACTAGAGACATGAGCTCTGGAGGTACTAGTTAGTTCATGTTGTTCTTTCACCTATAGGGTTGAAGACCCCTTCAGCTCCTTGGGTACTTTCTCTAGCTCCTTCCTTGGGAACCCTGTGTCCCATCTAATAGCTGACTGAGAGCATCCACTTCTGTGTTTGCCAGGCACTGGTATAGCCTCCCATGAGACAGCTATATCAGGGCCCTTTCAGCACTATCTTGCTGGCATATGCAATAGTGTCTATGTTTGGTGGCTGATTATGGAATGGATCCCCGGCTGCAGGAGTCACTGGTTGGTCCATCCTTTAGATTCAGCTCCTCCCTTGATCTCTGTAACTCCTTCAATGTGTGCTTTGTTCTTAATTCTAGGAAGGGGCAAAGTGTCCACATTTTGATCTTCATTCTTCTTGAGTTTCATGTGTTTAGTAAGTTGTATATTCGGTAGTCTAGGTTTTTGGGCTAATATCCACTTATCAGTGAGTACATGTTATGTAAGTTCTTTTGTGATTGGGTTACCTCACTTAGGATGATACCCTCCAGATCCATCCATTTGCCTAGGAATTTCATGAATTCATTGTTTTTAATAGCTGAGTAGTACTCCATTGTGTAAATGTACCACATTTTCTGTATCCATTCCTCTGTTGAGTGACATCTGGGCTCTTTCCAGCTTCTGGCTATTATGAATAAGGCTGCTATGAACATGGTGGAACATGTGTCCTTATTACCAGATGGAACATCTTCTGGATATATGCCCAGGAGAGGTATTGCAGGATCTTCCGGTAGTACTATGTCCAATTTTCTGAGGAACCACCAGATTGATTTCCAGAGTGGTTGAACAAGCTTGCATTCCCACCAACAATGGAGGAGTGTTCCCCTTTCTCCACATCCACACCAGCATCTGCTGTCACCTGAATTTTTGATCTTAGCCATTCTTACTGTTGTGAGGTGGAATCTCAGGGTTGTTTTGATTTGCATTTCCCTGATGATTAAAGATGTTGAACATTTTTTCATGTGCTTCTCAGCCATTCGGTATTCCTCAGTTGAGAATTCTTTTTTTTTCATATTAAAATAATTTATTACCAATCTTAATTGCCTAATTCAAAGACAGTCTTTTTCAACCTTATAATTTTATAGTTCTAAGTCATATGTAATCAGCACTTACATTTCTGTGTTCTTACTGTAGAGGGTGGATCTCTCATCTAAATATTAAAGTTGATTTCCCACATGAAGGCAAGCAGGTTTTGTTTCCTGAGAATATGTTCCATCAGTACATTTCCGTGATGCACACATTGATTTTCATTCTGATCTTCCAATGATTTACCCTTAATTTACACCATAGCCAGTTCACCATTGTTGCTGTTATGACAATGGAGGAATCTCTTACTGCTGCTTCCTATAGACACTATTACTTGTTCATTAATTCTACATTTCTGATTGATTTATATGTAGTTACCCCTTCCTATTCTATGTGTATCAATCATTCAGGTTACCTTTCCTGACAACTCTATTTAAAAGGAGCACTCTTTAATATATATTTTTTTAAATTCTTGAACTTTCTTGCAATTAAGTTTCCTGAAAGACAGATTCTATTGGAATCAGAGAATTCCATTACAAGTTCAGGTTGACCAGTTACCTATTGTGTCTTCTGAACTTCTGCTACCCTCAAAGACTTTTTCCATGACACCTGTAGATTCTTTATGCCAATGACCTTAAGTCGCAGGTGCCATAAATTACTGTGGTATCTTCAGAGGGGATATATATAGCCAAAGTATTTGGTGCATTAAGTTCATCATTCTCCTCATATTTTATTGTTACTTTATTTCAACAGAAGACTATTTAACTCTGTGCCCCACTTTTTAATGGGCTGGAGAGATGGCTCAGCCGTTAAAGGCTAGGCTCACAACGAAAGATCAAAATGCTCTTAATGAGACTAAACCAGAAAACAAAGTCTCTGATGGGCTTTTTTTTTTGAGATTTCTTTGTCAATGCAATTAATATAAATCTCTTTACCTTTGCTTCAGGTTGACTCTTCAGAAAAGGGCAAAAAGCAGTCACATTCTTCACCAAAATACCACAGAAACAGTCTCTAGGCCATATATTAAAATTTTTCTCTTCTGAAATCTCCAGAGCTAGTTTTCCACACTTCAAATCACCCTCGGCAACAAGGTCTTTCATATTTCTACTAGGATGGCCCATTAAGCCTCACCTAAATGATTCCACTGCATTCCAAATCCAAAGTCCCCTCATCTACATTCTTCCAAACAAAAGCATGGGCAGACCTATCACAGAAATACTCCAGTCCATGATACCAACATCTGTTTTATTTAGGGTTTACATTGCTGTGAAGACACATTATGACCAAGGCAACTCTTATAAAGAACAATTGGGCCTGTTTACAGGTTCAGAGACTTAGTACATTATCATCAAAGTAGGAGCATGGCAGCTTCTAGGCAGGCATGGAGTAGAAGGAGTTGAGAGTTCTACATCTTCATCTAAAGGAAGTGAGGTGCAGATGTCCTCAGGCAGCTAGGAAGAGGGTCTCAAATCTGACCACACTGTGACACACTTTCTCCAACAAGGCCACACCTCTGAATAGTGCCACTCCCTGGGTCAGACATTTCCAAATCACCACAGGGATCACTGCAGAATAGGAAGAAGAAAGATTGGAAGAGTCATAAGAACACAGAGTTTTCTGTGAGATTGTTTCCTAGAAATATGAGAAGCTGTACCCATTGAAGTCTCACCAACACTGTGACCTAAAAACAACACCAAGGGGTCTGCAACCCTAGAAGAGGATCAACAATATGAACTAACCAGAACCCCCAGAACTCGTGTCTCTAGCTCCATATGTAGCAGAAGATGGTCTAGTCGGTCATCATTGGGAAGAGAGACCCCTTGGTACTGCAATCTTTATATGCCCCAATACAGGGCCAAGAAGTGGGAGTGGGTGGACAGGGGAGCAGGGAGGGGGGAGGGGACTTTTGGAATAGCATTTGAAATATAAATTTAAAAAAATCTAATAAAAATTGGGGAAAAATAAATTAAAAATAAAATAAACTTTTTTAAAAAAAGCAAAAAAAAAAAATGCTAAAGTGAAATGAGGAAAGCCCATTAGGCCTCAGTAATACACAAAGAGCTATAGAAAACTAAGGAATGAGGAGAGCAGGAGAAATACTCTTCCCCAGAGAAGAGCATGTCAATTGGTTATCCAAGGGGTTTGGGGGAGAGATTGGAGGGAGGAAATGGGAAAAAAGGAGGGGGGGATCATGTAATTATAGTCTCAAAAAATATTATGAGATGAGTTCAATCACAGAGATCTGGCAAGATGATTCTGTGGCTACCAAGCTGCCATGCCTTGTGAAGTCAGTTCAATCCTAGGACCCACATATTAGAAGCAAAGACTCAACTCTGAAAAGTTGTCTTCTTACTGTAGCGTGTGTGTGTGTGTGTGTGTGTGTGTGTGTGTGTGTGTGTGTGTATGTGTGTGTGTGTGTATGTGTGTGTATGTGTGTGTATGTGTGTGTGTATGTGTGTGTGTGCACCCGCTTGTGCATGTATCATATAAATTTTGATCAATTGTGAGCTCTAGAACTATAAAATAATAAAAACCATTTATGGGGGAAAACTAGAAGGGAATAGAAGGGAGGACAGGGTGGTGAAGGAGACAGAATCAATACCTAGGAAAAATGAATGGTGCTTCTGGAGAAGAGATGCTAAGGGTTTCGTGGTGGCTATCATGGGTGAGAGGATAAAACCAAGACTGGTAAATGTTTGATGGAAATCCATTTCAACCCAGACTTTGTCTCTTGGAAGCCTGCTCTTTTCTGAAGGGAAACAGAGGAAAGTGAATCTGGGGGAAAGGGGAGGTGAAGGGAGGCTTGAAAGAGTGGAGGGAAGGGGACTTTCCAACACATCAGCATGGTCCAATATTAGCACAGGTGGTCTTGAGAAGTAATGGGTTACAGACATTTAACTCTAAAGAGGGAATTTCTTGTAGAAGGCAGAGACTTCTGGAAATGGTGTCCTGTTTCCTTCCCAATATTCTAGGTTATGTCAGATACATTCTTCCAGACTCGTGAAGTCAAAATGTTTAATCAGTGCTTTCTCTATTTGAACTTGAAGCAAAGACAGAAAGTAGTGTTAATTCAAAGACCTTTCCACTCAGTTTCCTGGAATTTGCAAAGTCATGAAAGAACTCTAGCCAGAAGTATATCCTTGAATATAGCCCGTAAACAGTTCTCAGCACTTCAGGGAATTGCAAGGAAAGGTTAACATTTTCCTAAACCTTGACAAGTGGCTGGGAAGGAGAAACAAGTTGGAAGCTGTAATGATAGTGGGAAAAGCCAAATACACTGGTTCATCTACCTACACATTTAACAACTATTACTTCCTGGCCCCAGGTTAACCACACTGCTCAGTAGAATCATGCTGCAGCAAGAATTTCTCTTCTCTTGGTGTCCTTCTACTTCTAGGAAGGTGTCAATAACAGGCTCCTGAAACACAGGTACTTGATTTAGTCTACTTTGAAGATAACGACACTGAGTCAGAGGGACTAACACCATCCTGTCCTCAGTTCTATTACTGTATAAATAATAAACCCCCATAAATGGGTTTTATTATTTTATATTTCTAGAGTTCACAATTGATCAAAATTGATGTGACACATGCACAAGTGTGCGCGTGCACACATGCATGCGCGTGTACACACACACACACACACACACACACACACACACACACACATGCTACAGTAAGAAGACAATTTTCCAGAGTTGGCTCTCTGCTTCTAATATGTGGGTCCGAGGACTGAACTGATTTCCTTCAGAGAGGCACCAGGGATTGTAGTGGTCAATTAGATAGTATATCTTGTTTATGCTGACCTGCATTTCCTCCTTCCCTGCCTGCAGTCATGACAAATCAGGAAGAACTGGGCCTGTCAGTAGCTTTCCCTTATGCTTGCATAGAAGGAGGCTAAGTGGCTCTCACTGGGGTGCAACTTGGCCTTCTTCTTACTAGGCCTATCCCCCTGTTCAGATTTCCTTGATTTATCTCCTCAAAGGAACTCCACCTTAAATACCAGACAAATCCTAGGTTGGTTCTGGAAGATGCATTCATAGCCTAATTGATACTTGGAAGTCACAAATCCCTCATTCACCTCACCAAAGGTCTGTATGCTTCCCCTCATTTTCCAGTATCCCCTCCAGCTTTCTTGTGGCCTAGAAAATAGGGGAAGTATGTGGAAAGCCAGCTGCTTGGCTGGTTTCAGACAATGAGACACAGGTTTGCAAGGTATGATTTCTCCCTCCTTCAAAGAAATAATTTACAGTTCCAGACATGACCTCTTGCTGGCCAATGGACCACATAGTTCATTGACAGCCTGTAGAGCATCCCTTCTTAGGAAACCTTTTTGCTAGCCTTGGGGAGTTGCCAGATCAGCATAGTAGCAGGCTGGAGGTACAGTCTGTCTCAATTCTAGCCTTCTATAAATACTGTGTCTGTGTGTACATGAATGTGTATAGGTAAGTGCATATGTGTACAATGTCATGGCTTATGGAAGTCAGAAGATAACCTTAGGTATTGTTTTTCACTTTCCATTTTGTTTGAGATAGGGATTCTAATTGTTTATTGCTGTGTATCCTAGCCTAGCTGGCCCCACTTCTGGAGATTCTGGGATTACTGTTACACTTTTTTTTGAGGAGTAAATTGGTTTATTAAAATATAAAATTTGTAAATAATCTTAATACAAAAATTTGAGCATCAGCCACATTGAGATATCTTTTGCTACAATTAAAGTTTTAAAAGTACATAAATGTGTCATGGTGAGGAAAAGCTGGCCTCTCAGTCTTTCTTTTTTCTTTTGTACTACTGGGAATAAATTTAGAGCCTTGTACATGCAATGCAAGTACTCTATTGCCAAGCTAGACCCTAGCCTAGGAAAAAGCTTTCAGCAATCAGAGGATTTGCTTGGTGGCAAGAATGGAGTTAACTGAAAAGCAAGCAGATCATTATCTGGGCTAAGGTGTACATCCTTTCAGAGTGCCCTGAGTCACACACTTAAGTAATACACACACAGGAAGTGGACACACAGAATAGAATTCTAGCAGACTAGAAAAGCCCTAAAATGTCTATGGGACTGGGAGGTAAAACTGAGGCAGTGCATTTCTTGAACATGTATGATACTATGTACGATACAGTTCCTCCCATCTCAGTGTTATCATGAGAGCCAGCTACCCATTGTTTCTCTATGCTTCAATAAAGAATGGGCCAACCTGATACTATTAGAAAGTCCACAGGTTGTCTGAAAACCACCTTCTGCTGCACACTTAGAGTTATGGAGTATACTTGAAAAGTCCAACAATGACTTATTTGTAGGATTTTAGTAACCTTAGTTGCATCAAAAACATATATATAAATTGATGCTTGCTAATAGAAAACTAAACAACTTTTGATATTTCAATGAGCAAAGGAGGAAAATGTATTAAACTGGTAACATCAATTTTACTCTTACTATTATGCATAATACTGAATTGAGTTGGTGAGGCAAGATGAGATACACATAAGGCAGGGTTACAATGTTCCTGTACTCTTGCCAACCCCTCAGTTAGCCAATGGTCATATGCTTTTTTGTCATGTTCAACTTATAGTCTCAGACAATAATGGATGAGAATAGGAAGAAACATTAACACTCATATACAATGACCTCTTTGCCATGCCAGAGGGTATTCTTTAACAATAATGATATTTGAGGAACATTTTAGAGTGCATTAGCTAGCAGTCAGTATGGTAGTTGCTATGGAAAAAGCTATAAATTTGCATGAAATGTCACAATTTCAACCTCTAAACGGAGAGGCTGGCAAACAGATATTTTAACCTAAGTAACATGTCCATGTCGAAAGGAAGAATGCCAAGGTGTCACAATACATATATCTTTTCCAGTCCATTTGGTCTTCAGACATGTGTGGTTACACAACATTTGTTGCCTTTTCCCAGCGGGCACAACACTGCTGTGCACTGGTACCCAAGTTGGTACCCAGAACATGTTCTCACAGTGCAGCTGTCTGCACTCTTAGTGTTTACCATACACCCAGCGAAGCTGATGATCTGTCTGCAGGTCAGTGAGTTCTTCAACAGTTCTCCAGCTACACTGGCAGGCATATGCCCGTGCTCCTTTCTTCTCCATCAATTTTGTTTTGAGTTTGTGGAATTCGGGCATGTTGTTTCTGAAGAACAGTAGTCACATGACTTGTCCCACATATCCTCATTGTAGCTCACTATCCGGAAGTCACAGGCTACACAACACAGTCTGTCACGTGCTCTCTGTGGAGTAGTTGTTCCAATTCCACATGCAATGGGGCTTCCGCTGAGATACACTGCACTGCAACTTTTACTGCTGCCTTGTATGGGAACTCTGACAGATGTGTTACTCAAAGATTTAGACTTAAATTTTTGAAAAGATTTTTTGTTAAAGTTAGGCTCTTTGAATATTTCATTAATAAGACTGTCAATTTTCTGAGGAACTGCCAGACTGGTTGTACAAGCTTGCAGTCCCACCAGCAATGGAGGAGTGTTCCTTTCTCCACATCCTCGCCAGCATCTGCTGTGATCTGAGTTTTTTATCTTAGCCATTCTGACTGGTGTAAGGTGGAATCTCAAGGTTGTTTTGATTTGCATTTCCCCAATGATTAAGGATATTGAACATTTTTTCAGGTGCTTCTCAGCCCTTCCGTATTCTTCAGTTGAGAAATTTTTGTTTAGCTCTATTCCCCATTTTTAATGGGGTTATTTGATTTTCTGGAGTCCAGCTTCTTGAGCTCTTTGTATATATTGGATATTAGTCCCCTATCAGACTTAGGATTTTCCCACTATCATTACAGCTTTCCCTTGGTCTTGCAAACTTTATATGCCAGTACAGGGGAATTCCAGGGCCAAGAATTGGGAGTGTGTGGGTAGGGGAGCAGGGTGTAGGGAGGGTATAGGGAACTTTCGGGATCGCATTTGAAATGTAAATAAAGAAAATATCTAATTAAAAAAAAAAGCTACCATTCTACCTTACCTTGTGGAGCTAATTTTTTGGTGAGTGGAGTGCTTAGACTGTCACTATATGTACATCAGTACTAACATACAGTAGTAGCCTGATTATTGTCAAATAAAGTGACAAGGGAAAGACCCTTGGATTAGTTGTGGATTCATTAATTTGTTTAATGATAACTTATATTTACATTTTCATAGAAGGTCTCTGTATTATGATTTTTTGGTCACCATCTTGCTTTCTTTTGTAATTAGGCAGGTGCATGGTTTCACTGTCATCTAAATGGCTGCTCAATAAATAGATTATGTCCTGTGAAAATTTAAAAAAAAAAAGGAAGAGAAGTTGGGTCCTCATGTTTGTGCAATAAGTATTTTACCCACTAAGTCACTTCCACAGTTCATTAATCCTGCTCTCTGTACCAGTGTGTAAGAGACAGGAGAAAGTAAGAAAGTGTGGAGACGTAGCATCAGGGCTATCACGGTCATTGATACTTCACTGAGTCCTCTTGATAACGCTGAAATGTGGCTGTGTGACCTCCAAGCAATCTGTTTCACTTCTCAGCACCTCATTTTTCTCAAGCTTTAGATAAGGGCAATGGTGCAGTCTGCTCAGCAAAGGTACTCAAGAAGAAACTGTAGCTAGCCCGTGATGGCCAATTACACTATTCACCAGTTCCCTTGCCTTTCACAACAATAGCATAGAATGCCATTTATGCTCTGTCAAATGTACACAGAGATCAGTCTTCTATCTATCAAGTCACCGTTACCTCCCATTTATATAAGATAAGGCTTAGATTTAAAGATACTAAGTAACTGGCCCATGATCTCTTGGCTCAGAAATGTGGCAGTAAAAGGAACCTGGCCAACTTGTTCTCTATTACTAAGTCTCTAGTGGCAGGCAGCACTTTTAAGCTGCTTTCACTGAGACTACAGAGATACAGAAAAGCCATATATGAGTAGCTTCAAGGATATGGCTCTCTCTCACTAGCCATATTCCAGAGAGACTTCTGGACAGGTAGCATCTCCTATGTTACTCTAAAAGAAGCCCTTTCACAAGCTGTGCCCCACCAGCAGTATGTTCACTGCCTTTTCTCACAGTGTCATAAGGAGAGTCCAGCCGTATCCAACCTTTTACACCCGGGGTCCCAGAGCAGCACTTGGCCTTACCCAAGCATCACTAGGTAGAGCTGCTCAAGCACTGGCATCCATAGCACCAGCCAGATAGCCATATGTGGGGCTCAGTGCCAGTTTTAAGTAGAGTAAAAAGTATATGAGCAAAGAATAAAAAGAGCAAAACAGTTGGGCATTAATCTTAAGGATTCATCACGCAAGAGGTTTGATATTATAGAAAGTGTATTTCAAAGCATGAATCGTGCCACAGCTCTTCAAGCAGCAGAAGAAACGAGAGGAAAACAGAATGGCAGCATTAGACTACTGTTTCTCCCTTAAGTCTTTGGGGGGGGGGGGTTAAGCAGCACCACGGAATGAGAATATATGAATTTGTCTGTAATTTTCTTCTCTGCTAACATCTGAAATTCTAATGTACTTCTAATGCAATTTAAGAGAAAATGAATGCATTTTAATTCATTCTCAGTATTACTTTAACACAAAATGTCACTGTTCCCATGTTCATTCTCATTCATTTCTTCATTCATTTCTTAAACAAATGCTGAGCTCTTGTTCCATGCCATCTACTTACCTGATCCCTGAGAACATGGTGAAAAATACAGAGGTACATTAAACGGAGGCATTGACCTTGATCCTTGAGATCTAACAGAAGGACAAGGCAAGGATATCACTAACAAAGCTGCATGTGGTCACGGTGCTCCAGGAGCAGTGGTGTGCTGGCTGAGCTGTACATTCCCAGGAAAGACAGAGGATCTGGAGCTGGAAAACAAATTCAGCAGGCATGCTTATCTCTCACAGTGACCTGGAAAGGGCTCTGAGCCTGTCTAGGCATATGAGTCAATGCCTAAATCTCACAATGACCCAGGAAGGGATCTAAGCCTAGATCTCACAAGTGACCCGGAAAAGGATCTAAGCCTGTCAGCCAATGTGAATCAAAGGCAAAAATCACATTGGGGTTGAAAAACTCCAGATTGACTGTCAGCAGATTGTGATTGGCTGGGATAAACCTCTCTGGTCCTATTTGTTCTGTGAGAGGTAAGATATTTGGATCTGATGAGCCTTGGGCATAC
Source organism: Mus minutoides (assembly GCA_902729485.2). Classification (NCBI taxonomy): domain Eukaryota; kingdom Metazoa; phylum Chordata; class Mammalia; order Rodentia; family Muridae; genus Mus; species Mus minutoides. The sequence goes on along the minus strand of LR753583.1, from coordinate 18,792 downwards.
TCATAAGGCGAGGAACTTATGCTAAGGCCCAAATACCTGGCCCTCAAATCTTTAGTCATTCCCAACTATACAGCAGCTCTGACTAACCAATCCCTTGAGTCAGAGCCGTGAAGCCCATGGGAGAGGGGTCCATGTAGTAGAGGACCTTTCTGTAGCCCTAAAGTCTTGACAGCATTAATCTAAGACCCTCATTTCAAATATGTCTCCAGGCAAAAGAAATGTCAGTGCCAGTGATGTAAAAATGTTCTGCAAATGAACAAATATACTTCTCTCACCCCTTCACCCCCTTGCCATCCATTTTCTATTTTATCAGGTACAAAACAAAATATGCCAGAAGGGATGAAATATAGCTCAAGTGAGTTGAGAGGTAAATTAACCAGAATGTAGGAGCCCTCCTGAGGGCCATTATAACTGACCACTCTTGGGGTTTCCTAGATACAGCTGGGAACTAAGGTTTCTCTCCAGCAACTAAGCAAGCAGACATCCCTGCTGCTCAAGATAACTGTTTCTATGTGAAGAGGAAGGAGTCCATCTCATGGCCCACTGCTCTCCTCAATATTTCCAAAGGATTAGTGTTATTAATGAGTCCCTATTGACTCTGACCATCAATGGCTTTTGAGAAGCTATATTATATCAAGCCTCCCCTTCAGGCTTGCTATCTTAGTTTACCAAGGCTAACATACTAATGGCTACAAATTGAATGGTTTAAAATATATTGTTGGAAGCCAAAAGCTCCAAACACAGCTGTCAGCAGGGACATACCACATCAACAGGCTCTAGAGTAGAATATGTTCTATGACTCTCTCTCCATCAATCACTTTCCTGCGCCAATTGGACGGACTTGGAGAGAGAGAGATTCCAGTGTGGACAAACTGTGCTCTCCCTCCTTCTATTAGACAAGAACATTCTGGAAACTTTGGCTAATTGGATCTCTTCCAATAAAACAAAGAATGAACTCTAGAGCCAGACTTCCTGAATTTTTACTCAGGCTCTTTCAAATGTCTGGCTGCTATGTAATACTGGGGAAATCACTTCATTTCTCTATGTCCTAGTTTCCTCATTTGGAAAGCAAGGATGACAACAGTATGTGCCTCAGGAAACAGGAAGGCTCGGCAGGGTTGTGCTAGTCGTCTCACATTGTATCCTAATCGCTGTGAGGCTATCTTCTCACTTTTTAATTCACTGGAGCATAATCCTAACTGAGCTTGGATTCTCCAACAGCCTTGCTTACTAGGAAAATGGAGGCTCACTAGGATTTACACCAAGAGCTGATATGACACTGAGACTCCTCCCAGAAATGGATGGTACACCTTTAAGCAGATGCCTCCTTGGAAAGCTTTGAGAGGCTTTTCACAGCTGTTGTAGCTGTATCTCTAGGGCACTGTGACAATGGTTCTGGGAGGCAGTTAATGGTTCCTACTACCATTTGTAGCCAAATACAGGTTTCTATGTTCTGAGCACACACCTTCTGCACTTTATTCCAGTTGGAGGGTTGATAATAAAGCCACTCCAGAATGACTATGGCTGCCACCTCTGAAGAAATGCCAAGCATATCCACTTAAGACTCCACATGGAGGACTTGATGAGAATGAACCGACCACCACTCTCCTCCCCCCAAATACATTACTAACCATACTCCCTCCTCAACAAGCCTGTGCTTAGATATGTTTTTCCTTTGCCAATGAGGAAATCGAGGGCCTGACTGAGTGATGAGTTTGAGACAAAGGAGGGAATTGAGCTCATACATTTTGTCTCTAAATCTATACCTTTTCATTATTTCAGTATGAATAGAGATGGATCCTAATCTTTAGAGGTAAACCTCATGTGTCCAAACTAATTTCTGTTTGTCTCCTTTGTGCTCTCAGAAATATGATTTAGAGAAGCTCAGCCTCCACATTGGGGTAAACAGGGATTGACTTGCTCTGGCCTCCAAGCTGAGCTCAACACTCTCCCATGTAGTCAACAACCATGCATGCAAATCCTAAGCAATTCCACTGCAGCCTTTACTGTGTGTTTTCAGCTTCAGCTCTTTGCTCTTCTCTAGCCATCTGGAAAACAGACACTGAGATGGATACAAAGGACATAGAGTAGCTCTCAGAGGGATTTTGTGAATATTGAAGATGTGAGTCCATGAAGTAGCTTCCAGTTCAGTATATTTGAGCAGTTGCCAGCAAGAAGGTGGCACTCAAGAGTCCTCCTCACCAAATTGAAGTGCCCATGGAGCAGACAGTTGTAGGGGAGTAATGACAACTTCCAAGAAGGATCATAGGCCACTCCTTCCTGTTGCTTTCTGAAACTGGAACACAGCAATGCAGTGCAAGAAGAAAGCATGGAGACACATGCATTTCCTGCTCTAGGCATAAAAAAATAGGGCATTTTTACATAGAAAGAGGCCAGAGAGCCCACTGAGAGTTGCCTTCTTTCCTTGCCATGAATTCTGGCACAATGTAATTTTCTCCTACCACTTGCCAAACCTCTCTTCTCTTCTCTTCTCTTCTCTTCTCTTCTCTTCTCTTCTCTTCTCTTCTCTTCTCTTCTCTTCTCTTCTCTTCTCTTCTCTTCTCTTCTCTCCTCTCCTCTCCTCTCCTCTCCTCTCCTCTCCTCTCCTCTCCTCTCCTCTTCTCTTCTTTTCTTTTCCTTTTCTCTCCCTCTCTCCTACCCTCCCTCCCCTCCTCTCTCTCCCCCTTCCTCCCTCTCTCTTTCTTTTAATAAGCAAGCTACAACATTCCCACTAGTGGTTTTCATTCTAGCCTTTGGGGATTTGTTCCTGGCCTGGGAACAGAGAGTAGCAAGTATCTTTACTTTGTGATAGAGGGTCCCTAGTGGCACAATTCCTCCATGGGTCCAAAGTTGCAAGGCATTATTGTCCTGTTCCCATCTACATTTCTTGAGCACTACAGTCATCTTTTTCCCTCACAAGTCATGCTTGCTATTATCAGTCTATTGTGAAATAAAACCCCCACATTTCAATCATTGACAGAGGATTTTCTTCTTGACCCAAGAGAATGTAGGGCACATAGTATTCATCAAAGGACAAACCTTTTAACCAGAAGGAAACAAAAAAGTTCCTGTAGCTTCCTAGATGTTTCATTTATCCCATGAAGCTTTGCTGTTAAGTAGGAGAAATCCAGATGAAGTTGAGTGTTTCTGCTTCCACTTCTTTTTAATACTTTATCCCATCTTGCCAGTTTCTGGTCCATGTCAGAGCTAGACCTTAAATAAAAATATTTGTATAATTATGTATTGCCAATCCCAGTGTTTGGGCTTCAGGTTTAAGTCTGGCTTTGAGAATGAAATCCAATCATCCTTAATTTGTACCCCTCCCTAAGCTTGTTCTATAGTAACAGGAAGAGGAGGAGGAGAAGGAGGAGGAAGAGAAGGAGGAAGTGGAGGAGAAGGACGATGATGACAGCAATGCAATGACAATGACAATATAGTGCCTGTCAAAATGGTAAGGAGAATAGGAATCAGTTTCTCCCCAGATGCCCCTATTAGAATCTGCTGCACTTTGTCACCATGTTGTCTACATTACTTTCTCGTTGTCAATCTTCTTGACTGAAACCCTTTAGAGACCAAGGAAGACCTTCAAGGACACAGCCATCAGTTTTACTAGTCTGCTCAGAAAAGAGCAGTCCTGACCAGAGAAGATGTCTCATAAAAACTATTGTATGATTATACACATATGTGTGTAATATATACATGTATACATGTAATATGTATCCTAGTACTAGAGTGGTGGAACCAGGAGATCAGAAGATCAGGATTTTTTTTCTGTTACATAGCCAGTTGGAGGCCAGCTTGAAATAGGTAAGACCTTGTTACAAAATAAAACCAGAGAAAACAAACAATAAACTACATTAAAATGTTTAGATGAGTGAGGAATATGTACCCAAGTGACTTTTAATACAAGTGAAGAGGGACATGTTGCCAAGAGGAGCTGTCAGCCCTGCAGGTCCTTCTGCTCACTGCCAAACCCTGGTCTCTCCACACAGTCTTACCCTCTCAGAGTTAGCTGCAGTCTCTGTCATGCTGCGTGGAGGCAATAGCTGGTAAGGCCAAGGAAGTCCCACACTCTGCCTACAGAGCCCCAGCTTTGCCCTGTCCCAGGCATGTTGGCTGAGCCCATGGAGATATACTCTGCCTTGTTTATCTTCAAAGTACTCCAGCTTCTTGATGGACTTCAGTCCTAACTCTAAACATGAGTGTGTTTTAATCAGGTCTCATCTCCATGTCCTCCTTCTACCTAGCCTCCATCAGAGGTGACAAATACATCCATTCTTCTACCCAGATGCTGATAAGCTTTTGGTATCTATAGTTTAACATCTGACAATCAAGTACAACATACCCAATATCCCCATGATCCTAGTTACCCCTGGCCCACAGGATAAGATACCAGTGCCCACGTAACACACATACACACTGCCCCTAAGCCCCTTCTCCCTTCTCCCTTCCTCCTCTTTCCTTACTTCCTTACTTCCTTTCTTCCTTCCTTCCTTCCTTCCTTCCTTCCTTCCTTCCTTCCTTCCTTCCTTCCTCCTTTTCTTCTTTCTTTCTTTCTTTCTTTCTTTCTTTCTTTCTTTCTTTCTTCCTTTCTTTCACAAAATCTCCATGAATTCATAAAGTTCTTGCCTTGGCAACCCGAGTGCTGAGATTAGTCATGTACCATCATGCATTGAAACCATTTCTTATTTTTTTCCTATTTTTGGTACTTGGTATTGAACTCAGGTGCTGTATAGGTTAGACAAATGATCTACTACCAAGTCCCAACCACTGCCCCGTTCTTATCACTTTAAACACTTCCCAGCACTCCTCGGCAGCTCTGTGGGGACATGATTCTACAGTCCCATTTGCTTGTTCCTCTTCACTAGACTGTCCAGCTAAGGACACAGCCCAGTCTATATCAGAGTTCTCTTCAGCTCCTACAAGTAGCCTGGAAGCAATCCCACCAAACATGCAGAAGACAGAACACTAAGTTTATTTAATGAAAGCTCTATGCAATTCTGTACTGTAGATTTATTTTTGTTTTCACTCTGCTCTCCAAAATCCTCCCTGGTTTCTACTGTAGCTTTGTTAGCATACTCATCATTACACTGTCGTCAGTGAGTGAACAACCTCTGGAATGTGTGATGGATGTCGACCCATGAACAGGCTACATAACAGAGAAACTAGAGATGGCACTCAGAACAATCTCCCCATAAGATGTAGATGGGAATAGAAGAGGAGCCACCAGAGAGGGCAACAAGCCTCTGAGATCATCTAGTGGGTTAAACTGCTCTCTGGCTTCAGGTCTGTGGCTCATATGCCAAGAAGTTATTTTTAAATTTTTATATTGGTGGTGGTGGTGTGGTGTGGTGTGTGTGTGTGTGTGTGTGTGTGTGTGTGTGTGTGTGTGTAAGTACATGCATGCCACAGTATACATGTGGAAGTCAGAGAACAGCTTAACTTTCTTTCTGAGGTCAGTTTTCTTGTTCCACTATGGGTTTCAGGTTTCAGGGTTTCAAGAACTTTTATACACTGAGCCATCACACCAGCTCTGACATTAAGAACAAATCTACATTTTATAAATAACTTTTAAAGCCATGTCTACTAAAATTTGTTGCTTGACTTTATGATCATTTTTTGACCTCCTCACTTGATAATGAAGATCAAAGCATCGTGGTCTTCAAACAGTCGATGAAACATGATCTATGGAGCAAGAGAGAAGGCAGACCACAAGGATCTTAGAAATTTATTCAAGTGGTAACACTCAGATCTGACTTGAATAATTCTACCTTAGCATCTGAGCCCCTTTCAATGACCTTCTCTATGACAGGCCTCTTTTCATGGCCTTCTCTGTGACAGGAACAAGTGAAATGGGTTTTCTCGCAAGACTGAACTGCGATAATTTTCCAAGCTCTCAGTTGAGATTAATGCATGAACATATGGCCTCTTCCCCTCAGCAGCTTCCTAGATACTGCACCACAGTTCCTCGGGGGCTCAGCACAACTACTCTAACTCCCAGCTAATGCGTCACTCTGTTCCAGCATCATCAGGACTCAAACAGGCTCATCCAGTGCTCCCTGTTGAAAAAGTACTGACTTGCAAATAAAGTGGGGCATTTATATTTACATTTCAGGAAATGAAGCCAACTCAAATATTATGACCACACTAACTAAATATTACAGGCATTTCCTTTTCAGTTCTGCCTGTCACCCACTCAATCTCATGTAGAATGGCCATGCAAGAATGTGACAAATAGTTTTTCCTTCCTAAACTGGGACTTAGCATATATAGAAAAGAATATGAAAGAAAGAGTTAACTGTGGAAATATTTGCTTTCCTTGGGCCAGATATTTGTGGAAAGGGATTGGGGTTGTTCAGGATCAAGTTTTTTTTGTGTGCCATATGTGGGGGAATCTCAATGTGATACATATTTTTTAAGGCACAGTCCAAAATGCAGGGCTATGACACATACCATTTTTGTTGTATTTCAGGTTACTCAGAGGTATATGAGACAATAAGTGGAAAATATCAAAGAAGTAGATTTGTGCCTAGTGGCTATATAAACCACGATCCCTTTCCCATCTCTAATGTCTCAAATGACAAAAAAAAAATATTATCTGAGGTTTTGAGATTGTTGGAAATTAGTAGCAAGCATGGGCTAGGCACAGATAAAGAGCACCTGAAGCTCTCATTTCGGCTGGTTAGAGAATGTACACCTTGATCAGAAGGCCTTTCAGTTGCTGGGTTAGGGAATTCAAGTTAATTATCTGTATGAATATAAGGAGAGTTCAAACAGGAAGAGAACTTGGATTAGGAATAGGCCAAATATCAATGTAAAGCTGGAGGAGTGATAGTCTAGAAAGGGAAAACATTGTACAAAATGAAGAACCATGCATGGTAAAGCTAGAGCAGGAGCACTTTCCTTGCCACTTATGATTTGTTTGGAGGGGAGTTGCTTCTCAGAATTAGGAGGAAGATACAAATGGAACAGATAACAATGGTTCCTGCAAAAGCAGACATCAGCAGAGCTCAAACCTTTTTTTTTTTTTTTTTTAACAAAATGTGGAGGAAAATGACTGCCTACTGGCAAGACTTGGCTTACTAGACTAGTTCTTTCTTCTCAGATTTGTTCTTTTGAACACTGATAGCTCTTCATTTCACCAAGGCCCAGCATAGCCAGGATTCCTGATGGCTCCTCTACATTCAGGACAATGGGGCCCCTTAAACACAGGTTTGAGTGAATGACAAACCACAGCTGTATTACTGATTAAAGGTGTGTCCTATGTGTATGTGTGAAATGTGTGTGTTGGGGGAGGGTGGCTTTGACCTCATTTAATTAAATCACTTCTATAACAAGAACAATATAAAAAGTTTTAAGATAAAACAGACTGGAAAAAGGTATTTTAAACATATATAACTGACGAAGATTCACATTTATAAAATTTCCAATCAAAAAAGACAAGCAGCCCACTTTAAATGATCTGGAGGTATGGCTCACAGGAGAAATGTGTGCTTAGCATGTATAAGGCACAGGGTTTCATGCTCATCACTACACACACGCGCGTGCACACACAGACACACACAGAGAGAGAGAGAGAGAGAGAGAGAGAGAGAGAGAGACAGAGAGACAGAGAGAGAGAGAGAGAGAGAGAGAGAGAGAGAGAGAATTATCCTAGGCCTTTGAATTATGCAAAAGCATGAACAGGAACTACAGAGAGAATCAAACCTGAAAGGCTATTAAATACATAAACTTAGTTAACACCAAGAAATCAGGTAAATGAAAAATAAAGAAGCCAGGAAAATAATGCTATATACCATGTAACTCTGTTAATGGGAAATTTAGAGAAGAGAAATTTAAAGAAACAGAAAATTGATTAGTGCTTGCTTAAATCTAGGGAGGGTAGGAGATAAGAGGACGTTAGTCTAAGGATGCAGGTCTTCTCTTTGAAGTGAATATCTTTAAAAATTGGCTGTGTGAAGGACAGGCTGAAAAGATGCTGTTCTTACAGAGGACCTGAGTTCAGAGCCTAGCAACCACATCAGGCAGCTCACAAACAACTGTGTCTCTAGAATCTGGTCTCTGTGGGCACCTCCACCTATATGGCATACACAGAGCGATAGATACATAATTAAAGATAAAGATAAGGGACAAAGATCTGGCTTAGCAATTAAAAGAACTTGTTGCTCTTACAGTGCCTACATGCTGTCTCACAACCATCTGTAACTCCAGTCTCAGGGGCTCCCAAACTCTGTGGCATTAGGCACACACATGGTGCACATACACAGATGTAGGCAAAACACTCATGCAGATAAAAGTAAACAAATAAAAATAGAAATGCAAATAAATATAAAGTATAAATTTGGCTATGCAATGGTTGCACAGATCTGTGACTCTATATTAATATATGGATTAATATTATGGTATGTAAATTATATCTTTTAAAAGCTGTTAAAAACATATGTCAGGGAGTTAGTTGATATTTTGTTTGATTGCATGAAGGTCAAAGAATATCCTTTTTATCATTTCCATTCTCGTAAGCATATGGAAGCATTTTTTACAACCCAGAATACAGTCTTTTGATAGTGAACGTCCTCTAATAATGATGTGTATTATGTTTTTGTGTGGGTAGAGTGTCATGTGAAAGTCAATTAGATCAATTTGGTTTATTATGAATTTCAAGTCTTCTACAGTTTTACTGATTTGCTTCCTATTTCTCTACTGGTGAGTTAAAAGGGTGCTAGAATAACACCTATAATTGTGGCTTTGACTATTCCTCTTCTGCTTCCATCAGCTTTTGCTTCACATGTTTTAAAGCTTGCTATTAAATGCAAAAACGTTTTGAGGAATTGACCTGTTTATGACTATAAATAATTCCTCTTTGTCCCTGGTTTTATGCCCTGCACTAAACTCTACCTTGCCTAATGTTAGTTAGCCATTCCAACTTTTTTTCATTAGCATGTGCTTGCTGTATCTTTTCCTATCTTTTTGTTTTACCTTTAAGTTCTATGCATATTTACAACTAAAATGTTTTTAGTCTTGTATTTTTATTCAATTGGGCAGTATTTTAATGACAGTGTTTGGATTTTTGCATTTAATTACATTATAGATTATTTAATCTAAATCTACAACCTCCCTACCCAATTTCTATTTGTCCCACCTGGTCTTATTTCATGTTTTCTCCTCTTCTTTCTTCTTGATAATTACTTTCATGGTTCTTCATCCTCTTCACTATGTGCTTTATCAGCTAGCTCTGCTTCATTTGTATTGTTCTACTCTTCACATTAAAGCCTTTAACTCAGCATAATATACCTTCAAGCAATATTGTACCACTTGGCACATACTATAAAAAATTCTCAAAATTAAGCTTCCATTTTCTCTTCTTCACTTTTAGGCTACAGCTGTCATACATTTTATACCTACACATTTAATAAGTAGTGACATATTATACTACACTATATCATTATGCATTTAAATCAATAATTTTCATCTAAGTAGACTATAATAAAAAGTTAATTATCTTTATATACTACATATCTACACAAACATTTGGGACATTTTTCTGTGGGCTATGCTCCTCCTTGATTTTTTTCCTGAATTCTCTATTTCACTTTGGAGAAATATTTTCATTGGCTTTCAATTTCTAAGATGACTATTAGTTTTTCTTTCAGTACATTTAAGATGACAACCTATTGTCTTCTAGCTTTCACATTTCTGAAAAGAAAACTGAATCACTTTTTGTTCATTGTTCTAAAATATATTGCTTTTCTTTTTGTTGCTATCATTATTTGCCTTTACCATTTTTTTAAAAATCAGTTTGATTACAATGTGTTATGATGCAGCTTTCAACAATTGTTTTGTTGGGTTTGGGGGTGGGGATTCTTACATCTGTCAATGTTTAGTTGTCATATAATCTTTAAAAAATGCAGCCTTAATTTCCAAATGGTTTCACAAAACAGCTCGAGGACTGCAGAGGGTGAACAGCAGACTGCAGGTTCTGGGACAGACCCCCTTTTCTGGCAGCTGAAATCCGGGCACCTTCCCTGCCAGAGGAGAGGTGGCTGCCTAGGTGGGCTGTGACCCCCAGAGCAGGTAAGGGAGCCATCTTGTCTCCCAGGTCCCTTGGGACCAGTCTTCACAAAACAGCTCACGGACTGCAGAGGCTGAGCAGCGGACTGAAGCTTCTGGGACAGGCAGAGGCACATGGCTTCTGGAACAGACCCCCATTTCTGGCACCTGAAATCCGGGCACCTTCCTCGCCAGAGGAGAGGTGGCCTCCTGGGTGGGCTGTGACCCCCAGAGCAAGTAAGGGAGCCATCTTGTCTCCCAGGTCCCTCTGAGACCAGTCTGCGCAGATAAGCTTGCTTGCGGACTGTGGAGGGTGAGCAAGCAGAGTGTAGAAGCTACTGAGCTTCTGGGACAGGCAGAAGCAACACAGCCTCTGGGACAGACCCCCTTCTCAGGCTGCAGACATCCAGGCACCTTCCCCACCAGAGGAGAGGTGGCTTCCTGGGAGGGCTGTGACCCCCAGAGCAGGCTGGGCAGGGGAGCACACAGACTGCAGAGGCAACCCATTTTCTGGTACGGGCCCCAATTCAGACCTTCTACTTCAACCAGGAGGGAGGTCTGAACACCAGACCTCTGTGCACTTTCCCTGCAAGAGGAGAGCTTGCCTGAAGTGAATACTCTGACCACTGAGACTCAGAAGAGAGCAGGACTCCCAGGACAGCTGGCAGAGGCTAACAGAATCACAGGAGAAACAGGATCCAGCCAGAGACAACTATAACAACTAACTCCAGGGATTACCAAATGGCGAAAGGCAAAGAATCTTACCAACAGAACAAAAGACTGCTCACCATCATCAGAACCCAGCACTCCCACCTCAGACAGTCCTGGATACCCCAACAAACCCGAAAAGCAAGATTTGGATTCAAAATCCTATTTCATGATGCTGGTAGAGGACCTTAAGAAGGACTTTAATAACACATTTAAGAAATATAGGAGAACAGTGCTAAAGAGGTAGAGGTCCTTAAAGAATCACAGGAAAACACTGCTAAACAGGTAGAAGTCCTTAAAGAGGAAACACTAAACCTCTTAAAGAATTACAGGAAAACACAACAAAATAGGTGATGGAATTCAAGAAAACTATCCAAGACCTAAAAAGGGACATAGAAACAATAATGAAAACCTCAAATGAGAAAACTCTGGAAATAGAAACTCTAGGAAAGAAATCAGGAACCATAGATATCCAAGATCTAAAAAGGGACATAGAAACAAACAAACAAACAAAAAACCACAAAGTAAGACAATTCTAGAGCTAGAAAACCTAGGAAAGAAATCAGGAACGATAAATGAGAGCATCAGCAACAGAATACAAGAGATCAAAGAGAGAATCTCAGGTGCAGAAGATTCCATAGAGAACAGGGGCACAACAATCAAAGAAAATGCAAAATGCAAAAAGATTCTAACTCAAAACATCCAGGAAATCCAGGACACAATGAGAAGACCAAACCTACAGATAATAGGGGTAAATGAGAATAAAGATTCTCAATTTAAAGGGCCAGCAAATATGTTCAACAAAATTATAGAAGAAAACTTCTCAAACCTGAAGAGAGAGATGCCCATGAACATACAAAAAGACTACAGAATTCCAAATAGACTGCACCAGAAAAGAAACTCCTCCTGAATGCACTAAATAAAGACAGAATATTAAAAGCAGTAAGGGAAAAAGGTCAAGTAACATATAAAGGCAGGTCTATTAGAATTACACTAGACTTCTCACCAGAGATTATGAAAGCCAGAAGATCCTGGACAGATGTTATACAGACACTAAGGGAACACAAATGGCAGCCCAGGCTGCTATACCCAGCAAAACTCTCAATTACCATAGATGGAGAAACCAAAGTATTCCATGACAAAACCAAGTTCACACAATACCTTTCCACAAATCTAGCCCTTCAAAAAATAATAATAGGAAAACACCAACACAAGGACGAAAATTACACCACTGAAAAAGCAAGAAAGTAATCCTACAACAAACCTAAAAGAAGACAGCAGCAAGAACAGATTCCCAACTTTAACAACAAAAATAACAGGAACTCTTCTTAAATTTCTCTTAACATCAATGTACTCAATTCCCCAATAAAAAGACATAGACTAATAGACTGGCTACACAAACAGGACCCAACATTTTGCTGCTTACATTAAACCCACCTCAGGAGAAAAACGACAGAAACTACCTCAGAGTGAAAGGGTGGAAAACAATTTTCCGAGCAAACGGTCCTAAGAAACAAGCTGGAGTAGCCATTCTAATATCGAATGAAATTGACTTTCAACCTAAAGTTATCAAAAAAGACAAGGAGGAGCACTTCATATTCATCAAAGGCAAAATCTACCAAGATGAACTCTCAATTCTGAATATCTATGCTCCAAATGCAAGAGCAGCCACATTCATTAAAGAAATTTTAGTAAAGTTCAAAGCACAAATTGCACCTCACACAATTATAGTGGGAGACTTCAACACTCCACTCTCACCATTGAACAGGTCCTGGAAACAGAAACTAAACAGAGACACATGGACACTAACAGAAATTAAGAAACAAATGGATTTAATAGATATCATCAGAACATTTTATCCTAAAACAAAAGGATATACCTTATTCTCAGCACGTCATGGTACCTCCTCCAAAATTGACTATATAATCGGTCACAAAATAGGCGCCAACAGATACAAAAATATTGAAATAATCCCATGCATCCTATCAAAACACCATGCACTAAGGCTGATCTTCAATAAGAGCATTAATAATAGAAAGCCAGCATTCACATGGAAACTGAACAACACTCTACTCAATGATAGCTTGGTCAAGGATGAAATAAAGAAAGAAATTAAAGACCTTTTAGAGTTTAATGAAAATGAAGCCAAAACATACCCAAACTTATGGGACACAATAAAGGCATTCCTAAGAGGAAAACTGATAGCCCTGAGTGCCTCCAAAAAGAAACTAGAGAGAGCATACACTAACAGCCTGACAGCACACCTAGAAGCTCTAGAACAAAAGGAAGCAAATTCACCCAAGAGAAGTAGATGGCAAGAAATAATCAAACTCAGGGCTGAAATCAACCAAGTGGAAACAAAAAGAACTATTCAAAGAATCAACCAAACCTGCAGGTAGTTCTTTGAGAAAATCAACAATATAGATAAACCCTTAGCCAGACTCACTAGAAGGCACAGGGACAGTATCTTAATTAACAAAATCAGAAATGAAAAAGGAGACATAACAACAGATCCTGAGGAAATCCAAAACATCATCGGATCCTACTACAAAAGGCTATACTCAACAAAACTAGAAAACCTGGATGAAATGGACAACTTCCTAGACAGATTCTAGGTACCAAAGTTAAATCAGGATCAAATTAACTATCTAAACAGCCCCATTTCTTCTAAAGAAATAGAAGTCATTAATAGTCTCCCAACCAAAAAAAGCCCAGGACCAGATGGGTTTAGTACTGAGTTCTATCAGACCTACAAAGAAGACCTAATTCTAACTCTCCTCAAACTATTCCACAAAACAGAAACAGAAGGTACTCTACCCAATTCATTCTATGAAGCCACAATTACTCTGATACCTAAACCACATAAAGACACAACAAATATAGAGAAATTCAGACCAATTTCCCTTAAGAATATCGATGCAAAAATACTCAATAAAATCCTCGCAAACAGAATCCAAGAGCATATCAAGAGGAACATCCATCATGACCAAGTAGGCTTCATCCCAGGGATGCAGGGATGGTTTAATATATGGAAATCCATCAATGTAATACACTATATAAACAAACTCAAAGATAAAAACCACATGATCATCTCCTTAGATGTTGAGAAAGCATTTCACAAAATCCAACACCCATTCATAATGAAAGTCTTGGAATGATCAGGAATTCAAGGCCCATACCTAAACATAATAAAAGCAATATACAGCAAACCAGTAGCCAACATCAAAGTAAATTGAAAGAAACTCAAAGCAATCCCACTAAAATCTGGGACTAGATAAGGCTACCCTCTTTCTCCCTACCTATTCAATATAGTACTTGAAGTCCTAGCCAGAGCAATTCATCAAGAAAAGGAGATCAAGGGGATTCAAATTGGAAAGGAAGAACTCAAAATATCACTCTTTACAAATGATATGATAGCATATATAAGTGACCCTAAAAATTCCACTAGAGAACTTCTAAACCTGATAAACAGCTTCAGTGCAGTAGCTGGATATAAAATTAACTCAAACAAATAAATGGCCTTACTCTAACCAATGATAAATGGGCTGAGAAAGAAATTAGGGAAACAACACCCTTCACAATAGTCACAAACAATATAAAATACCTTGGTGTGAATCTGACTAAGGAGGTGAAAGATCTGTATGACAAGAACTTCAAGTCTCTGAAGAAAGAAATTGAAGAAGATCTCAGAAGATGGAAAGATCTCCTATGCTCATGGATTGGCAGGATTAATATAGTCAAAATGGCTATCCTGCCAAAAGCAATCTACCGATTCAATGCAATCCCATCAAAATACCAACTCAATTCTTCACTGAGCTAGAAACGGCAATTTGCAAATTCATCTGGAATAATAAAAAACCTAGGATAGAAAAAACTATTCTCAACAATAAAAGAACCTCTGGTGGAATCACCATTACTGATCTCAAGTTGTACTACAGAGCAATTGGGATAAAAACTTCATGGTTTTACTGGTACAGCGACAGACATGTAGATCAATGGAATAGAATTGAAGACCCAGAAATGAGCCCATGTACCTATGGTCATTTGATCTTTGACAATGGAGCTAAAATTATCCAGTGGAAAAAAGACAGCATTTTCAACAAATAGTGCTTGCACAACTGGCAGTTATCATGTAGAGGAATGCGAATTGATCCATTCTTATCTCCTTGTACAAAGCTCAGGTCTAAGTGGATCAAAGACCTCCACATAAAACCAGAAACACTGAAATTTATAGAGGAGAAAGTTGTGAAAACCCTTGGAGATATGGGCACAGGGGAAAAATTCCTAAACAGAACAGCAACAGCTTGTGCTGTAAGATCAAGAATTGACAAATGGGACCTCATGGAATTGCAAAGCTTCTGTAAGGCAAAAGACACTGTCAATAAGATTTAAAAAAAAGCCACCAACATATTGGAAAAGGATCTTTACCAATCCTAAATCTGATAGGGGACTAATATCCAATATCTACAAAGAGCTCAAGAAGCTGGACTCCAAAAAATCAAATAATCCCATTAATAAATGAGGTACAAAGCTAAACAAAGAATTCTCAACTGAGGAATACCAAAAGGAAGAGAAGCACCTTAAAAAATGTTCAATATCCTTAATCATCAGGGAAATGCAGATCAAAACAACCTTGAGATTCAACCTTACACTAGTCAGAATGGCTAAGATCAAAAACTCAGATCACAGCAGATGCTGGCGAGGATGTGGAGAAAGAGGAACACTCCTCCATTGCTGGTGGGATTGCAAGCTTGTACAACCAGTCTGGAAATCAGTCTGGAGGTTCCTCAGACAAGTGGACATAGTACTACCGATAGATCCATCAATACCTCTACTGGGCATATACCCAGAAGATGTTCCAACTGGTAAAAAGAACACGTGCTCCCCTATGTTCATAGCAGCCTTATTTATAATAGCCAGAAGCTGGAAAGAACCCAGATGTCCCTCAACAGAGGAATGGATACAGAAAATGTGGTACATTTACACTATTGAGTACTTCTTAGCTATTAAAAACAACGATTTTATGAAATTCTTGGGCAAATGGATGTATCTGGAGGATATCATCCTTAGTGAGGTAACCCAATCTCAAAAGAAGTCACTTGATATGCACTCACTGATAAGTGGATATTAGCCCAGAAACTTAGAATACCCAATATACAACTTGCAAAACATAAGAAAATCAAAAAGAACGAAATCAAAGTATGCATACGTCATTCTTTCTTAGAATAGAGAACAAAGCACCCATGAAAGGAGTTACAGAGACAAAGATTGGAGCTAAGATGAAAGGATTGTCCATCCAGAGATTACCTCACCCAGGGATCCATCCCATAATCAGCCACCAAATCCAGAGTGAGGCTATGCCAGTGCCTAGCAAACACAGATGGGAATGCTCACATTCATCTATAGGATGGAACACAGTGCCCCCAATGGAGGAACTAGAGAAATTACCCAAGGGGTGAAGGGGTCTACAACCCTTTAGGTGGAACAACAATATGAACTAACATTACCCCCAGAGCTCATATCTCTAGATGCATATGTAACAGAAGATGGCCTAGTCTTCCATCACTCGGAAGAGAGGCCCCTTGGGGCCTTCATATGCCCCAGTACAGGGGAATGCCAGGGCCAGGAAGTGGGAGTGGGTGTGTGGGGGATCAGGGCAAGAGGAGGCTATAGGGATCTTTCGGGATAGCATTTGAAATGTAAATAAAGAAAATATCTAATAAAAAAAATGGTTTCCTGGCTCCTCCTTCTGTAATCAGAGTTCTTAGGATAAAAGCCCTATGCCCTGGCAGCCCTAAAAGCTAGGCTTAGCCACCTATGGGACAATTAAAGTGACAACTGACAGTGAAGAGCATAGAAAGCAAAACAAGTAGGTCCAGTGACCTCTACCCCTCTAAGTCCATGTCTAACAGGAGGTTTAGATTTAAATAGAAGGCAAGAGGTATTTATATAACTAAACAGTTATAGTCAAGATATGGCCTTACCAATGGCCTTCATTGTTTGGTTCCAGTCTTTCCTACAAGGTGGCCTGACAAATTGTTAGAACTGGTGTAATCTCTTCCTGGGAGACAAGTTTCCCTTCTGTCCATACTAAAGATTTGGAGCTGGGCGTGGTGGGGCGCACGCCTTTAATCCCAGCACTCGGGAGGCAGAGGCAGGCGGATTTCTGAGTTCGAGGCCAGCCTGGTCTACAGAGTGAGTTCCAGGACAGCCAAGGCTACACAGAGAAACCCTGTCTCGAAAAAAACCAAAAAAAAAAAAAAAAAAAAAAAAAAAAGATTTAGTGTCACTCCCCACCATGAGACTCCTGGAATGCTTCCAACTTCATGAGGTCTGTTGTTTTACTAGCCTGGTAGTCAAAGAGAGTCTTGTTTTAAGAAGGCATATAAAAAGTATTTGATATTAACATTTATCAGACAAAGTGTACTTTAGTGATTCTCTTTTCCTTTATCCCCTGACTCTGTTGCTCCTGCTTCCCTTTGTAAACCTCAGCCCCATTCCTTCTCCATACTCCATGACAAGTATATCTTTTGATCAATATTGCTCCAGTCAGGATAGTGGCACTTCCTCTGCTCTGGTTATGCACACTAACTGCCCCAGGCCCCCACCCTGCACATATGTAGCAAATGTGGAGATTTGTCTTCCTGTGAGTCCCCCAACAACTGGAGTTGGGGCTGTCTCTAAAGCTGTTGCCTGCCTGTGGATTCTGTTCCCCTAACTGGACTGCCTTGTCTAGCTTCAGTGGGAGAGGGTGTGCACAGTCCTGCAGAGACTTGATGTGCCAGGGGGCCCCACTCTCTCAGAGGAGAAGGGGAAGGGGAATGTCAGACGGGGGAGGAAATGTGTGAGAGAGGACCAGGAACCAAGCAGCAAGAGAAATGTAAAGTGAATAAATAAACAAATAGGTAAATAGGAACAAAAGAAAAAAATCACTCCAAAAAATCAGTTTGCTTATTCCTCCTGTATTAGTTAGCTCAAGATTAACATATAGGATATATTTCATGTAGTAGCAATAGGAGTAGAAATTTGAAACGTGTCCTCAGCTGGGCAATAGTGGTAGAAAGGAGATCCTGATTGTGAGATCTGTGAAAATGAAGAAGAGCAATAAAGATTCTGTTCTTTGTCCTAGGTGGGCGCAACTGACAATCATGTAATATAAAGAACATCAAAGGCGATAGGCCTGTGAATAGAAATATGAGAAGGCATCCTTCTGATACTTGATTGTGTATGTCTGATTGGGGGAGGGGTCTGCAGAAACTACTAAAACTATTGAGCTTTCCATTTTCTAAGGCAGTGAATTAAATCTAATTTAAAAACAATTGGTCTTTATGCCAAAATGTATACACATGTACACATAGAATAATAAAGTATTGTGACCTAAAGTGCTTAGAAAATAATGACAGGCTGAGAAGAATAATTCTTGTAAGAGTGTGTGATTCATTATAACCCTGTTTTGTATCATCAGAAAGCAGGCATGAGGGAGCAGCTGGAAAGTAGGAGAAGAATTAATATTTCCAAAGAAAATGTTTCTTGGCCAGATACCATCCTTCTTTTTAAGATCTATTTAATAATTATTATTACCTCTTTTAAAGGTGCCCTCTGTGAAAATAATTTTTTGCAGTGAAATAAAACCTTAACAGTATTGTCCTTTATACTCTTTCTTATCTGTAAAATTTAAGCACAGAGTAAAGCAAACAAAAACCATACTAAATTTACTGGGCGTGTGCTCAAATAATTTCTGCTCCTATTACTTGGCTCTGAGCTAAAGCTTCCATGACTCTGATTAGCTTGTAGTTTCTCAGATTAAACATTTCATATTCAAGTTTTCCTCCCTTTCCTGCTTAACCATAGTCTTGTGTTGAGACTTATTTGTTCCATCATCAATTCTATTAGGGTTCAGTTGGTAAGAGCAACATGGAAACTGGATATAGACTGTTTATAGATTAACCAGCAGCCCCAAGTATACTGCACCCTTGTTTCAGTATTCAGCTTTCCCAGGAGACTGCTAGAGTACATCACATGAATGTGGGAGTAAGA